>CM076582.1:1084270414-1084870414 GCA_034641835.2 Pinus albicaulis
CTCCAAGGTGGTCCAATTTATGTTCACACACAAGTGGATTTGTTACAAAAGGCCCAAATTTATCCCTTTTCACATTGGGCATGTAATTATTCTTTGATTTAAGGAGTTTTTAATGTCCTCCTTTACATTTTATTTATCAATACATAAAATTAAGACAAAATGAAATGTTCCAATTAGCTTGGGCTAATTAGGAAAATTACAGCCCTCCCCTTCAAAATTGTTGCTTGCCCTCAAGCAACTGCAAGGTGAGTGTTGTAAACTTTCCTCCTTGCTAAGACCAACCTAAGATAATCTTCCTCCATAAGCCAAGTGCTCTCCAATCCGTCCATGTCTTGCTCCTCTAATGCTTTCACGAGATGTAAATAGCTCATCCCATAAGAAGATAGTAGATCATATGAAACAAACATGGTTTGCCTCATGATCTCTCTGGAATATGAAACAGAAAATACATGGAGAGTGGTCCTCTCATGAGGCACATGCCATCCTTCATTCTTTCTTCTCATGCCATATCACCATGGCTGAAATTGTGATGCATGTTTGGTGCTTTAGGGCAGCATCATTCTTTTTGCAAAATCTCCCTTTTTCCCTCTCAAGGGAGTGGCTCAAATCAGAAATTTTGGAGCCCAATATTGGTCAAGAGGCTCACATGATCTATCATTCCTCCTTGGAAATTTGGATTGAAAAAACATGGTGCAAGAATGCATGAAATCAGAGGTAAAAACATGTCTACCATGATCATGTTCTTCACCAATAATATTTCTCCAACTAAGGGAGAGGTGCATGGTTCCATTTTCTCCCCCAAGAGAAGTAAGAGTGGGCTGATTCAACCCTCCCAAAGAGTCATGTTGCTGATCCATCCCTACATGGCTCATGCCTCTTTGACAATGTTGATGTAGCCCTCTTTCAAAGCTCTTCCCATGCTACTCCAAACCATAGTATAATAGGTGGCCAACCCACCACCTTCTTGCTGCAACAGGCTTCTTCAAAGCTTGAGAATAGTGGAGTATAATGGGTGTTGGTTGAATGTGATTCAAACAACACATGTCATGCTCTAAATTCTTCCATGCGAGGGACTTCCCTACATGACATAACTTCAATACATGGCCCTTTGTAGAAAGAAACAAGATACATAATGAAGCAACCATGAAATATTCTATCCTCCTCTTGAAGCATGAATTAATATGGGAGATTTCATTCACCTTGAACACATTCACCCAGTGTTTCATCCCTCCTATAATTCATGGGGCATAAATATCATGATAGGAAAAACTCTCCTTATGCCAACCCATGAGAATATTGCAATTTCTCCCAAGCCCAATTACATACAAGATTTTGAAATGCATCTTAAACAAAAAACATGCACATAAATTGTAGGCAACAATAAATGTATGGACATGGGATTCATCATGTGGTGTCCATACCTCTTACTTGTCAAAAAACACACCCATGCCTTATTCTTATGCAGACCTCTCTTGAATTACAAGGCATGTGAAAAGAAAATCAGAGATTTTGGGGAGTGTTTAAACTCACCCAACAAAAACCAACACAGGTTGTCCTTTTCCTGCATCAAATCTGAATGTTGTAAGTGGTTCACAAGCCACTTACTTGCTGCTCCCTTCATCTCACCATGGCTGAAAGTGAGAATTATATTTGGTGCCTTAATACAACACCCATCATGGTGTAGAATCTCCCTTAGCCCATCAAGAGAGTGACCATGTTTGAGAACAATCTTGACCCATAGTTGGCCATGAAGCTTGTATGGTATAATACTCCTCTTGGGAGTCATGGGCTGCAAATATGAAGTAAGAAAATACATGCAACCATAAAATGAAATGTGATTCTCATAAGCATGAATCTTACCCAAAGTCTCCAGCGCTGTGATAGTTTCCCCCATGGGAAGAGATGACATTGATGCACAAGGTTGAGGGAACACTTTTCTCTTCTGCTCATCATGGGAACTCCTTGGTGGAATTCCTTCAAGTAAGGACACATCAAGTCATAGATCATGAGAATATGTAGGGAATGATATGTCCTTGCTTTTCTTGCATTGATATTTTAGCCTTCTTTGTGTAACATGTTTCTGCAATATAGAGGGGAAAAATTTTCTCACCACTTGAAGCTTGCCCTTCCCTCTGTCTTTTACAATCTTCAAGATCTCACCATCTGATAAGTATGGCCCGTGCCACCCATGGATTGTGCCATAATATCTATGTGTGAGATTCTTAGGAACTCCTTGCACAAATTTAGGAGCTATTCTCCTTGGAGTAGTTTCTCCTTCTTCTTCTTCATGCAGTACTAGAGGTCCTCTTGTTATGTATGCATTATCACCCCTAGCCTTTTCTGTAGAGATGGAACATGCCTCATACTCAATAGGAGACCTTATAGATAGGTCTTCTCTTGAAGGATGGATCCCCGTGTCTACTTCTTTCTCTTGAAACCTCATAAAGGTTTCACTGCAGCTTCCCTCTTAAGAAGAAGACCCTTCACCTAAAGGAGATCTGACCCTTGGCAGTGCATCTGATAAACTCACTCCTTCTCTTTCCCTCTTCATGAAGGAGTCACTAACAAAATTCTGAGGCTCTGATGATATGGCTAAGTGCACATATCCATAAGATGAGGATTCTGGATGTTCCTCATGCACAGATCCTGTAGATCTGACTAGAAGATCTTCTCTTTCTTAAAATTCCTTGGGAGCTTCATTTATTCTTCTTTCTTCTTCTTGCACAACCTCTTTGGAGAGGTTATTCTAAGATCTAAAAAGAGATGAGAGTAATCTCATCCTCTCCATACTTTCTGCTTTCTTCTTTCTTCTTCTTCTTAGCACTTCTTTGATAGCTTGATCTCACAAGCTAAGCCATAGATCATGCTCTGATACCAATGTAATGTTCCAAATGGGGAAAAATAAGCTCAGTAGGGAATATCATAAGATATTCAAATATGGAATCATAGAAATATGGAATCACGCCAACAGATCTAAACCAGAGATAGACTGGTAGGGAATTTACTGGTTATATCACCTCTAGAGAGAGGGTGAAAACCAGAGGCTTCATGGCCCATTCTAGACTCTATCTATAGAATATTGGTGAAACATAGAAAGTATGGAGATAACACACTCCAAATGGAATTTTTAGACCTTGGGATTCTTAGATCTTTAGATCTAAAGAAGGGATCCAAAAGAGGTGAAAAAACCAAACAAGGAAGGAGCGGGAAATTTCTACTTCGGGAAATTCAGCAAGAGGCTTAGTGAGAATGCTTTATAAGAAAATGGGTCCAAGAATAACAAAGGCCAGGGATTGGTTCCTCTAGCTTAGGATATTTGGGACTCATGTGCTGAATTTCAGGAAAAAAAAATGAATTTAATGTAGGTTTTAAACCTGAACAAAAATTATCTACACACGAATCTTATAACAGAAAATAAACAATAGCGAGAGCATAAAACATAAAACAGATAAACACAGAGATTTTCCCGTGGATCCCAAATTGGGACGACCAGCTTGATTTTTCATTATATTCCTTTTAGTGTTACAACACATATATATACATGCTGAAGCATACATAGACCCCAATCCATTAACCCTGGATTAGAACATAACCGTAGCTCCCTTGACCGGATCTACAAAATGCCAGGGGCCAAAAACCATCGTACCCCAAAACCTTGTGAAAAATCATGCACAAAGCATGGATGGGTCCGCCCATGAGTGTGTCTACACACCAAAAAAAATTTCACTAGGGGGCTGCCCTGGACCCCAACAGTGGGGGCTGCTTCCCCCCTTGTGACCCCCCTGGTGCGCCCGGCACAACGTACAATGCATGGGGCTAGTCATGGAAAGAATATAACACATACCCAACATTCTCCCACTTGTTGTTTTATTTCCACAGGGGGCCATAGGAGAGCTTAGTCATTGGGTGAATTCTTCAACACCCATTTTTTCTCTACACCAAGAGAACTTCTGAGTGCTCATAGACTTCGTCAATGCATCTGCAACATTCTTCAAAGTGTCCACCTTTACCAGCAACACCCTTTTAGCCTCAACCATATCTCTAACAAAGTGATATTGAACATCAATATGCTTTGTCTTTGAATGATAAGCAGGGTTCTTAGCCAAGAAAATTGCACTTTGGCTATCACAGTCTATCCTTATAGCTTGCTGTACCAACCCCATACTTGAACACAATCTCTGCAACCAAACTGCTTCCTTGCTCGCATGAGTGGCTGCTATGTATTCTGCCTCTGTAGTTGAAAGAGCCACTACAGACTGTCTTTTACTCATCCAACTGACTGCGCCTCCAAATAGGCTAAACACATACCCACTTGTAGATCTCCTTTGGTCCAGATCTCCAGCCCAGTCTGCATCAACAAAACCACGAATGTCCAACATTCTTTCCAATCCTGGTCTTCCCTGGTAGCACAAGCCATAATCACTAGTGCCACGTAAATATCTGAAAACCCGCTTCACTGCTGTCCAATGCTCCTTCCCCGGGTTTGACATAAACCTGCTCAATACTCCCACTGCATGTGCAATGTCTGGTCTAGTACAGACCATTGCATACATCAGGCTACCCACTGCACTTGCATATGGAACACGGGATATATCCTCCTCTTCTTCTTGTGTCTTGGGACATTGTTCAGTAGACAGCTTTACACCTACAGGAATAGGAACATTCACCGATTTACTATCCTGCATATTGAACCTCTGCAATATAGTCTCAACATATTTCCTCTGGTTTAACCAGAGCTTCCTCTTTGCCCGATCTCTCTTAATTTCCATGCCCAAAATATAGTTTGCAGCACCAAGATCCTTCATGTCGAATTTGGAGAACAGTTGGGTCTTCAAATCTTGGATAATTTCTTTGTCATTTCCAATCAACAACATACCATCCACATACAAGACCAAATAAATAACACGGTCACCAATTAATTTAAAATAAACACAGTGATCCTCCTTGCTTCTGGTGAAGCCAAGTCCCCATATATAGGTATCAAATTTCTGATACCACATCCTTGGTGACTGTTTTAACGCATACAGAGACTTCTTCAACCTGCACACAAATTATTTCTTACCCTTCACCATAAAGCCCCCAGGTTGCTTCATGTAGATCTCCTCTTCTAGATCCCCGTGAAGAAATGTTGTCTTCACATCCATCTATTCTATCTCAAAGTCAAATGCAAAAGCAACAGATAAAAGTAATCTAATAGAAGAAACTTTGGCAACAGGAGAAAAAATATCACCAAAATCAATTCTCGACACCTCGGAATAACCTTTTGCTACCAACCGAGCTTTGTATTTCTCCACCTTGACTTCTACATTCATCTTCCTCTTAAACACCCATTTGCTCCCGATGGGCTTCCTTCCAGCCGGCAACTCCACCAAATCCCATGCCTCATTTTTATGCAAGGATGTCATTTCATCAACCATGGCCTCCTTCCAGAGTTTTCCATCCTTTGAATCTACTGCCTCCCTGACAATTTTGGTATCATCATCAGTTCTAGTTAAGGAAAAACCTGAACAGAAAGCAGATGGAATATACCTTTATGGTTGCCTTATTTCCTGAACTAATCTTCTCACAGCTGGAGATTGTGGCTCTTCCTCTTCTGTGTCTTCTTCTGTTGTAGGGTATGATTCATCCTCCTTTAGCTCAAACTCTATCTTCTCAGGTTCCTTTGGTAGGAATTCATGTGTAACAACATCTTTCACCTCTCTAAACACCACATCTCGGCTGTACACAACCTTCCTTGTTTCTGGGTTCCAAAGCTTGTAACCCTTTAAACCATCCTTATACCAAATAAAGATGCACCTTTTAGATTTATTATCCAACTTGGTCCTTTTCTCCTTTGGAACATGTAGATATGCATCACATCCAAATACCCTTAGATGTGAAAGAGAGGGTTTCTTACCAGTCCATACCTCATGTGGAGTCTTATCCTCCAACGCTGATGAGGGTGATCTGTTAACGAAGTAACATGTAGTCTCCACTGCCTATGCCCATAATTCTTGTCCTAACCCCATACCACTGAGCATGCTTCTTGCCTTTTCCATTAGTGTTCTGGTCATTCTTTCTGCAACTCCATTTTTTTGAGGTGTGTATGGAGAAGTCTTTTGTCGTGCTATGCCACACTTCTTACAGAACTCTTCAAATTCCTTCTTGCAGAACTCCCCACCATTATCTATCCTCAACACCTTTATCTTATTCTTTGTATGGTTTTCCACCAGAGCCTTAAATTTGTCAAAGAATTCAGATTTCTTCCTTAAGAAATATATCCATGTATTCCTTGAGAAGTCATCTATGAATGAAACATAGTACATAGACTTTCCCAGTGATAGAACTAAGACAAGTCCAAACACATCACTGTGAACAAGTTCTAATATCTTGTTTTCCCTCTTAGCACCAGAAGGGAAACTCACCCGATTCTGCTTCCCATATACACAATGTTCACAGAAATCGAAATCCAGAGAGAAATTAGACATACCTTCTACCATACCATTTCTATGCAGTATTCGAAGGCCATTCTCTCCAATATGTCCAAGCCTTTGATGCCATAGCATGGTCTTTTCTCTAGAGACAGCTAGGCTTTCTGCTCCACTTTCAGGAACCACATAACTGTTACACCTATCAATAACAGTGCTACCTTGTAGCTTGTACAGAGTTCCAGTCCGAACTCCCTGCATTAATACCAGTGCTCCCTGAACCATCTTGCAGGCATCTTTTGCGAACACTGTTTTACACCTACATCATCCATCTTGCTTACAGAAATCAGATTTCTGGCCAATGCAGGAATATGCAGAACACCAAGAAGTGTTCTAATCCTTCCACCTTGCAGCTTCTACTTGACCTTTCCATGTCCAACGATTCTAGCCTTCCTATCATCCCCTAGGAAGACATCACCACCATCATATTTCTCATACTCACAGAACCACTCCCCATGGGAATTGAAGTGAAAGGATGCACCTGATTCAATCAACCATGACTCATCATATACACGTGTATTTCAAAAAGAAGCCAAATACAATCCCCACCTTCATCTGAGGTGGTTTTTTCCTCTGCAAAAGGAGAATCATCAGATCCCTTTCCTTTCTCAGGAGCTTTAGATCTGCAGTCCTTTTTGTAGTGCCCTTCCTTTCTGCATTTCCAGCATACCTTTACAAACTTTCCAGGAGATTTATATCTCCCTCTAGATTTGGATCTCCCACTCGAAACCTTATTCTTGTTTCTGCTTTGGGACCTTCCTCGTACATATAAGGTATCTCCATTTTGGCCCTCCATATTTCTTCATCTCATTTCCTCCGACAGCAAGGCTGAGACAATGTCATCAAAATTCAAGGTAGTTGTATTGCTACCTATTGCAATAACCAGACTATCCCACGAGTCTGGTAGAGAACACAAAAAACTAATGCACTTATCTTCATCTGAGATTTTAATATCAACAGATGACAGCTGACTTACCACAATATTGAAGGTGTTCAGATGCTCTGTCACTGAGTCTCTGTCCTTCATCCTGAGGTTATACAACTTTTTCCGCAAGAACAACTTATTCACCAGAGACTCAGAATGGTACAAAGTCCCAAGTTTTTCCCACAAATTCTTCATCGTAGCTTCCCCAGATACATTCAACAATACTGATTCTGAGACACACAACTGTATTGTTCTCTTAGCCTTCCGATCCAATTTCTTCCAATCTTCATCTGACATTGTTGTTGGTTTAATACCTGGATGTACCATGATCCACTGATCTTTATCCACCAGTAGATCCTCCATCTTGAGCTTCCACAACTCAAAACTCTGACCATTAAATTTCTCGATCTCTATCTTTCCGCCACTCGCCATCTTATTTCACCGCAAGAATCGATCCCGTAGATCTCTCACTGAACAGGGTCTACCTCAGGCCCGAGCAAAAAACCCTCAGCAGCAAAGGCATCCCCTTGAAGCTGAAACAACTATGATACCAAATGTAGGTTTTAACCCTGAACAGAAATTATCTACATACGAATATTATCACATAAAATAAACAATAGCGAGAGCATAAAACATAAAACAGATAAACACAGAGATTTTCCCCTGGATCCAAAATTAGGATGACTAGCTTGATTTTTCATTATATTCCTTTTAGTGTTACAACACATATATATACATGCCGAAGCATACATAAACCCCAATCCATTAACACTGGAGTAGAACATAACCGTAGTTCCCTTGACCGGATATACAAAATACCAGGGGCCGAAAACCATCGTACTCCAAAACCATGTGCAAAATCATGCACCAAACATGGGTGGGTCCGCCTATGAGTGGGTCTGCACACCAAACAAATTTTTGTCAGGGCGCTGCCTCGGACCCCAACAGTGGGGGCTGCCTCCCACCTTGTGACCCCCCTGCTGCGCCCGGTGCAACGTACATCGCGTGGGGGTAGTCATGGAAATAATATAAAACATACCCAACATTTAAGGCCCTTAAACAAATCTCCCACAAAGCTGACTAGCTAAAAATCAGCTAAAGAGAAGAGTTGCTGCAACAAGGAAACCCAGCAACCAGAATTGCGCAGTTTTACCAAATAATTAGAGGAGGTAAGCTTGAAATGTTCAAAGTACAGCAATATAGATCAGAACAAAAACATGAATGATCCTCCCTTCAATATATAGAAAATATCATGAACAATATAACATAAATTCTTCAGAAAAGACAGCTCCGACATTTATAAAATTGCATAAATGAATGGAATGCATCCCTTTAAGTATGCTTCAATAGTTGAATAATGAAAATCAGATCTATGAATTATTTGCGGCTATAAAATTAGATCCATACCAGATCTAGAAACTACTTAGCCTCTTTTACAAGTCCCCTTTGGTGTTTTAATAAAATAATGCACTAGAAATTGTAGATCTGAATTTTTATACATGGAACTGCAGAAACTTCTAGAAATAACTGAAGATGATTTTTATTAAAATACATATCAAATATGAGCAATAGATATTAGCAAGTTACAAGGTGAATCTTCAAGATGACAGGCAATCCTCAATCATCTGAGATCTATTACAAAAGGAAACTCAAATAATACTTGCAGCAACACTTGAAATAACGTAGTACCCAAAGGGGCAGCACTGTAGTTTGAACCAAATATGAAAATAGATGAAATGTAAAGATCTAAAATCAAGATACAAGAGTGAGATCCTCTTCTCGGTAGTCATAAGACATCCTCCATGAGAGAAATCTCCTCCTAAACAACTAGATCTAGCAGATCTAGTTCACCACTTGATGCAACTCACAGCAGCTGCAAAACCCTCAACAGGATCAACACTGATACTAGAGGTGGAGCTTGGCCAGCAATGCCGGATAGTGAAAAATGCAGTACAATGCCCTCCAAGAGCTTCTCAAGGAAGGGAGGAGAGTTCCTAAACAGGAAACCCTCTCTTTCTCTTGCTAAATAGCGTAGAGAAAGGAGTTTCTTAACCAACTCGAAATTCCAAATATGATCAACAACCTTTACATGAGCCCTTTCCTCCTTTTTATAACTTGAAGGAATGCACAAACCCTAAACCACTTCAATGGACTTAACCCCTTTCACATTGGATCCCTCTTCTAAAACTGCGCTGGTTCTCCAAGGTGGTCCAATTTCTGTTCACACACAAGTGGATTTGTTACAAAAGGCCTAGATTTATCCCTTTTCACATTGGGCATGTATTTATTCTTTGATTTAAGGAGTTTTTCATGTCCTCCTTTACATTTTATTCATCAATACATAAAATAAAGTCAAAATGAAATGTTCCAATTAGCTTGGGCTAATTAGGAACATTACATGAGAAGTGTTGGAAGCTACATCTATAGCTCAACTCGAAGAACCAAAACAATGATGCTAAGAAAAAAAAATGTAATGGTGATTTATTCAAATAATTAGGTGGAAAGAAGCTCATATGTGGATGAGAAGATTCTATATTCATTAATATAGAAGGGGATCAATCTAAGTATCCTTAAAAAATAATAAGACAAGTAACTGACCCTACTCTTCCATATAAAGACACAGGTCAAGAAGACTAAAATTGATGCTCTATTTGCCTCCTGATCATAGGAAAATCTCCTAGAAATAAATCTAGTTCCGAAATTGGGACTGAAGACTCATGACCATCGTAGCTAATAACCATTAATATGGGTCAACATGGAGGAAAATATAAAGGTATAAAAACCTATGCATGATAAAATTTACTATTATTGTTAATTTTATTCATGAAGTATAATTAGATGTAGTTCCACTTGATGTATGTTGATTTATGTTTGGAAGTCCCTATACATATATGTGGGATGCAATATTTGTGTGAAAGGCCATCTGGTATGACCTCATCAAGGATGGATATCCTTCACCATCAACACTAATCCACATAGAAATTGGTGGGCACCGTTCAATTCCACTTGGACCCCCACCATCGTTTCTTTCAGTATTGTCAGTTTCCTTAATTATAGTACAAATTACTATTATTAGAAGTTTTTCGAGTCGTAAACTTTTGGAGTTGTTTTGAGTCCTTCAAGGACGTTTTTTTGGAAAATAGGGAGCAAGAGAGAATTTCCTTCGATTTTTTTTGTAGTTTTAGGATAGATATTTCTAACATGGTATTGATCACATGAAACATAGATCATATGCCAAAGTTACGTCCCCGGGAATTTGATGTATGAATTTACCCAAAAGGGGCCCATGGTTTTGGCGATTCATCTCCTAGGGTTAGGTATTTGCATGCCTCATTGTAACACATTTCATAGGCCTGTATTCACCACATATCTTCTCAGAGATAAGATACCAATGCCCTAGCTAGTTTATTTCCATTGTGTCTATAACCATATTTCATTTATTTGTTATTAACGAAATGAAGTTTTATTTCCGCTACATATTTACATTTATGTGTATTTTTGTATTTCATTATCTTACTGTGTAAATCTGGATCAGTGGTATCAGAGTGGTGTGCTCTTTCTCAATCCTTATCTGCATGTCCCCAAAAAGGTCGGGGTATAAGGAGTTAGGGATCTATCTGATTGAACCTTTGCAGGATCAACCTCATAAACCTCGACGACGACCCATGGGGGAAGAAAATAAAGAGGAGGGATAAGGAGATTCTATCAAAATATTTCTGAAGGAGTCCCTCGAGAAAAAGAGGATCACGATTATGGAGAAATTTTCTAATATCCTTCAATGGTTGCCCACTGGAAACGCATCTACACCTACAAGCCACTCTGGAGGCGCCACTCCTTTTAAGGTACAAGTAAAATTTAACATTCCCATATTTAGGGCCAAATAGATGTAGAAATCATAGATATATGGTTGAATCTATTAGAAGGATATTTCTCGGTTTAAGACATTTTCGACCGAGAAAGGATTACTTTTGAACTCCTCGAAGTTGCCCCCCATGTCAAGGATTGGTGAGAAACCTACTGGGAGAAAAAGGGTGAGGAGGAACCCTCTTTGTTCTCAACCGCATGCACTTGGAATTCTTTCCGAGACACCATCAAGGAACAATATTATCCTGTGGGGAGCTATGAGGAAAAATACATACAATGGAATACACTGCGACAGCAAAGGGGTGAAGATGTGCATGAGCTAGTAAATTTGTTCCATACCATGAGCACAAAGTTGGGTATCAAATATTCAGAGAAACATTTGGTGCTGAAGTACCGTAGTTTTCTACGCATGTACATTCAGGAGGAAATGGAGTTCCTTGACATATCCTCTCTTACTGAGGCATACTGAGATGCTGCCAAGATTGATCAAAAGTTAAAACAGAAGAAGTGGGACTTTGGATCTGTGAATCAAAAGCAAGGGAAAGGTTCCCCCAAACCACAAAACAAAAGAAAAAGCCAAGGCAGGGCATCCCAGGACAACTTGCCAAAGCCAAAATAAAATAACAACACTGCAAAGCCAAATAAGGACACATGGAAGTGTTGTGAGTTCCATGATAGCTCCACTCACAACACAAGTGATTGGCAGACCAAGCAGTCACTAGTGGCCGAGTTGAAGGTTTATAAATCAGATGCATGCTCCAACTCTAAATCAGAACCTAACAAGGGGAATGACAAAGGGGAGCAGATTATCGATGCAGATCCCAACACCATCATTTCCACCACGAAGATCCAAAAGGAGGAACCATAAGATCAAAAAGAGGGGGAACGCCTCTTCCATTCTGAGATGTGGGTAAAGGGTTCCCTGCTGTATTTTATTATCGACAACAGGAGTCAAAATAACCTCATCTAAGTAGAGGTCGTAAAGTGGCTGGGATTCCAGTCCAGAACACACCCATAACCGTACACCATTGGGTGGATTCACCAAGGATGAGATCTTTGCATCAGCCAACAATGCTACCTTCCCTACAAAATCAAGCCCTTCATGGATGAGGTATTATGTGACATTGCTCCTCTTGATGTTTCTGATGTATTATTAGGCCAACCATACTTATAGAAGTGACATGTTGTGTATGAGTCAAAATCTCATGCTGTTATTGTTACTTTGGGAAATATATTGTACAAGATTGTGAAGGTAGAACTGCCTACCACCATCTCTTTGGTTACTCAAAAAAAATGTAGTAAGCTCATTTCAAAAACCAGGAATTTTTTTTCTTGATGATCTTCCATCAGGGCAAGAAGACGCCTGTGGTGAGGACCTCCACAGAGGGCTCCTCCACACGGCAAAAACGGATGGACAAGTTCATGGAGGAGTACAAGGATATATTCACGTCCCCCACAGGGGTGCCTTCACACTGTCAAGCCAATCACTCCATCGATTTTACCCTAGGTTTGTGGCTGTCCAATGGACCAATCTATCAGTGCTATGTTACAGAGAATGAAAAAATCAAGAGGCAGACTCAGGAGCTGTTGCAGAAAGGTCACATCCAGTCGAGTTCATTGTGTTGTGGGAGCCTAATCATTTTGGTGCAGAAGAAGGATGGGACTTCGAGACTCTGTATTCACTTTCAGGAACTGAATAAGATCATTGTCCATAATAGGTACCCGATCCCACGGATTGATGACCTTCTCGACCAACTCAAGGGCGATGAATATTTCAGTAAGATCAACCTGAAGTCTGAGTATCACCAGGTATCAATCGAATGCTTTGATGTGTGGAAGAATATCTTCAAATCCATGGAGGGCCTTTTCAAATGGTTGGTCATGCCTTTCAGGTTGACAAATTCCCTCACAACCTTCATGAGGCTGATGGAAAACATATTGCGGCCACTCACTAACTCATTTGTAGTGTTGTACTTGGATGACATCTTGAACTTCAAGCAGACTTGTGAACAACACCTCCACCACTTCCGACAGGTCCTCCAAACATTACGGAAACACAAGTTATCTCCCAATTTGGAGAATTGCACTTTCGGCATGACCTAGGTTTAGTGTCTGAGATACATTATTGATGAGTGGGTGGTGCATTTGGATCCAGCCAAGATCTAAGTCATTCGGGATTGACCAGCCCCAACCAATCTAACAGAGCTCTACAAATTTTTGCGTCTTGCCAATTTCTACCACAGGTTCATGTTGGGATTATCTAATATCACTTGGCCCTTGAGTCAAGTCACCAACAGAGGGGCGAAAGAAAAATTATGTTCGTCTAAATCTCAATAGAAGGAATTCGTAGAGTTGAAGCATCACCTCTGCTATCCACCAGTGCTCACATTACCAGACTTACGACAACCATTTCAGATCGAGACAGATGCCTTTGAATATGCTATTGGGGTAGTTTTTTTTCAATAAGGGCATCGAGTGACATATCACAGTGATAAAATTTCTGACACAGTATAGAAGTATCCCACTTATGACAAAGAGATGTATTCCATTGTGCAGGCTTCCCAACAATGGAAGCATTACATTTTGGGAAAGGAAACAGTAATCCACACAGACCACCAATCCATGTAGTTCATACAAACATAGGGGAAGCTGCAAAATGATCACCATCAGAAGTGGTCCACATAGCTGCAACAATTTGATATGAACATTGAGTACAAGAAGGGCAACACCAATAATTTTGCATATTGCCTTAGCCGACCACAGATTGTGGCGCTAACCACTGTGATTAACTCTTATGGGTACGCGACCTGTAATTGGATTCTTCTCTATCGAGGACATCCATAATTTAGCCACACATATAAATGCTCTTGAAGGGTAAGCAAGTTCCAGATTTTCACCTCAAGGATGCCCTGCTATGTCACCTGGGACACCTTTGTGCTCCTTGAAGCGAACATGCCAAGATCATTTGAAAAGCACACTACAGGTGGGTCGGTGGGAATTTTGGGGTTGAGAAAACATTGGATGTATTGCAGTAGTATTTCTATTGTCCAAACCTTCGACAGGATGTCGGGAAGTACATCAATTCCTGCACTGCCTGTGCCATTTCCAAACCAACCATCAAGAAGCAAGGCCTTTATACTCCGTTTCCTACCCCTAGTCGACCTTGGGAATCCATATCCATGGATTACATGTTAGGGATTCTTTCTGCTAAGCATGGAAATTACTGTGTTTTCGTGTTCGTCGACAGATTCTCGAAGATGGCCATTATGACGACTTGCAAGAAGAATATCACAATAGAAGCCACTGCTAAAATATTCTTTGAATGAGTGTGGGTACACTTTGGGATCCCATACTATATCATCTCAGATAGGGACAACAGGTTCCTCAGTACATTTTGGTCTACCCTCTGGTCGATTTTGGTCACCAAGCTCACCAAGTCCACAACTTTCCATCTGTAAAATGATTGGCAAACAAAGGTTGTCAACGAGATAATCGTACACATTATGCGAATGTACAAAACAAAAAATCCATGCACATGGGATGAGATCCTCCCCTATGTACAATGCAACTATAACCGGGATCTCCATAGCTCAACCAACCACAACCCCTTTAAGGTGGGCTTGGGATTCCATCCAATGTGTCCCATTGACGTAACCATGTTATTTGAGGCTACTCACGCAGATTCAGATCATGTCCAGTATGAGGCTGACAAGGCAAAAAAAATTCAATGAGCGAATTCAGCACATCTGCCAACAATTTCATAACATATTGTGTAGACCTAATGCTAATTACAAGAATTGACATGATCGACATTAGGTGCCACGGAACTTCTAGGTGGGTGACAAAGTGTGTCTACAATTGCAAAAGGAGCGCATCGTTGGACCCCATTGCAAGATTCCCCCGCTCTGATATGGGCCATACACCATGACCAAGGCTATAAGGGACAATTCCATTGAGGTCATAATTCCACCATTCCTTGGTGTGCACCCATTCTTCAATGTCAACTTCCTTCGGCCCTACTTTCTGCCTCTACTAGACACATATGACATGGAAGAACAACTCACACCAAATTTAAACCCGGTATGCATGGAACAAGCCACAACTGATCAGATCATGGATACACAGATAAATAACACCCAACAAGAAAGGATCCCACTATATCAAGTTTTCAAATCAGTCAAACTACTTCACCAAGGCAAGTGGCTTCCCAGGGACCAAGTTCAAGAGAAGTTTCCTCATCTGAGGGAGGAACTCAATGCAATGGGGACCATTGCTTCCTAAGGGGGGAGGAATGATCCAGATGGATATTGGTGGCCAGACACCTATTCCAATTGGACCCTCACCATTGTTTCTTTCTGTTTTTCAGTTTCCTTAATTATAGCACAATTTACTATTTTTAGCCATTTTCAGGTCATAAACTTCCATAGCCGATTTTAGGTCCTAAAAGATGTTTTTTGGGAAAAGTTCTAGCAACATGGAAGCCTCTTCAATGTTTCTCATAGAAAATTTGTAGCCATCGAGTAGATCTCTCTAACAAGGAATTGAGTGCATAAAACATAGATCATATGCCAAAGTTACGTCCCCAGGAAGTTGATGTACCAATTTACCAAAACTGGGCCCATAGTTTTGGCTTTTCATCTCCTTGGGTTAGGTCTTTAGATGTCTATGGTTTTCAATTGTTCTTCAATAATAAATAGGCCTTCGAGCCTCATTGTAACATTGTTCAGAGACATGTAACTGCCACATCTTTTCTGAGAGATAAGGTACAAATGCCCTAGCTAGTTCATTTCCATTATGTTTGTAAGCATATTCCACTTATTTGTTGCGCTGAGAGGTACTCTACGATGCGTAGATGTAATGTAAACATTTGACCTATTAGAGTATAAGACACATGTGTAGATGTAATGTGAGAAATGTAAGGTAAGATATGTGATGTTAATAAAAATTTGAAAAGTGAGTATAGAGGTATGGTAAATTAAAATTAAAATCTCTTTTTATACTTAGTCCATAGGTATGGTAAATAATATAAATATAAATAAATTGGAGGTATGGTAAATAAATAAAAAATATTTTTATATTTACTTGAGACTTATGGTAAATAAATAAAAATATAAATAGACTAGAGGTATGGTAAATAAATAAAATCTCTTTTAATATTTACTCCATAAACATCTTTATATTTACAAAAACTAAAAAATGAGGTTTTATTTAAGTGAAGCCCATGGGCCCAATACCATGGCCAAATACCATGGGGAAAATTGTTATTAATACAATGGTCTAAGTACTATGGAAATATAAATAGCCTAGAGGAATGGTAAATAAATGAAACATCTTTTTATAATTACTCCATAAACATCTTTATCTTTCATACCACGGGCTAAATATTATGGGCCAAATACCGTATTTATAAGAGAGGCATGGTAAATAAATAAATATAAAATAGGTATACAGAGGTATGGTAAATACATAAAAAATATATCAAATATGAATAGAAATCAACATCTAAGTATATAACAAGCCTATGGAAAAAATACCATGGAAAATAAAAGAGGTATGGTAAATAAATATAAATATAAATAAACCACAGGTATGGTAAAAAATAAAACCCCCTTTTATATTTACTCCATACTCCTCTTTATATTTAAGACCACTGAGAAAAGAGGTTCTATTTAGGTGAAGCCTAAGGGACAAATACCCTAATATTAATATTAAAAGAGTAATACTAATATGATTATTAATTATAATACTCATCTCAATATATTATAATATTAATATTATTAAATTTAATAAATTTGGATACCATAGGTTTTTATTTAAGTACACTACATACATGCATTGACTATCTCTTGTAAGAATGTAAACATAAGTATAAATTTAAAAGTAATGTTTTACATTTAACATTTAAAATTTAATCTAATTAAGCTAAAGTTAACTCTAATCAGAAAGAACTTATCTCCTTAAATATATATGAATTTAGCACAACTAAAGTGTCAGATTGTATTTGTGAGGAAGCATCTATGTGATAGTGTGAAGGGTGAAATAATTTTTGTGAGAAAAGATTTAGTAGTTGTGTGAAGTGGAAAATAATATTTTTGGGAAATGATTTCAAAGTAAGAACTACAATAGATTTTTAGGTTCGATTTTGTTTTTTCCTACATTTTATTTTTTTTCTACTTTTTTATTTACCTTTTCATCTACTTCTACTCCATGGATGTGATCATGTGCAACGAATCACTCTTACTAACAAATTAGGGAGTTGTCGACCGACGCAATAGAATAGCTGAGATGAAATTTTCTAATTCTTTTTCTTCAAAAAAATAAGGTATTTGGAGTGTTTGAATTGAATTTTTGATGGTGGAAATGGATTCAGCACCATAAAAAACCCTTAGGGTGCCCAAAATACTAAATTTAACAAGTGTAACCAAGATTTTCAAAACTCTTCATAATCTTACCTGAATTTGTAGAATATTCTGTGGGTTTTTATACTAGGGCCCAAATTAGAATGATTTAATTTATGTGTTGGGAAGAAACCACCAAAATATAATTATTTAATTTCTGTGTTGGGAAAAACACCACAAAATTAGAATGATTTAATTTATGCCCCGCCCGAAACCTTGCCCGGATCTGAAACAAAGTGATTTCAAGAATCTATTTCTAAATTTGTAAAAGACCATCCTAGATCCATATTTATTCCAGATCTATCAAGTGCCAAGAGGGATCAAATCTTTAGAGATGAAAACTTTTTGTCAAGTTTTTCACTCAAAAAAGAGGTTTCATCCTCTATCGATTTGATCCCTCTCGGCGCTTGATAGATCTGGAGGTAACATGGATCTAGGCCGGTTGTTAATGAAATGAATTTTTATTTCCATTGCATCTCTGTGTTTATGTGTATTTTTGTATTTCATGGTGTTCCTGCATAAATCTTCTTCAAACACACATTGGGAAAACCCCAAAAAATTGTTTCTAAGTGCTGACTAAGCTAAGAAACTATTTAGTTCTAGAAAAAAGTATGCTTTACTATTTTTGAGATAAAATTAGTTTGTATAATATTTTGTGAATGCAAAGTCATCCTTAGGGGGGTCTATCAATGAAAAAACAGAACAATTGGAAGAGTTTATAGATGTATAAAAGGTTGTGCTCTAGAATCCTAAAGGGATACCACCCAAGAGGGAAGTGGAGTGTGAGATCCAATTGTTTTGACACTCTCCATTACCAAACGTTCGGTTCTACAAGTAATTGTTTATAAAGAGAAATGGGGTGAAGAAGTAGTTGTAATAGCAATTTGGAAATGGTGTTATTCGACCAACTAACTCACATGTGGGTCACCCATTATAATTGTGCCTAAGAAGGATGTGACTTGGTGGATGTGCATTGGTTATAGGTTTTTAAATAGAATTATGCTCAAGAACGGGTACCTCATTGCTAGGATAGAGGATCTATTATGCAACAATTTAAATACTTCACCAAGATAGACTTAAAATCACAGGGTCACTAGGTTTGAGTCAAAGAAGAAGATACCTAGAAGACCACCTTCAAAAATAGACAAGTTTTGTATTAGTGGTTGGTTATGATATTTAGCCTATGAAATGCACCAACTACATTCATGAATTTAATTAATGATATATTCTGCACTTGTATAAGTTAAATTTTTTATTGTTTATTTGGATAATTGACTAGTATACATTGCTACCTATTATCACTCTAATAATTCCTAAGTTGTGATATTTTGGTTTAAAGTTTAATAATACTAGAGGTAAGCACAAACCTACTTTTAAACTCTATGATCTAACCTTCCTAGGGTTCAAAGAGGGCTCTCTCTGTAAGATTTAACTTTTTTTTAATTATAAGATATTAGGCTAGTTATGATTGTGCAATTTGGTTTTGATTTCATTTGGTTTGGTGGGAAAACTCACTGAATGAGATCGATATTGAGAAATATGATTGTCCATTTGGCTAAGTTGTCAAAAGTCAAGAAGACAGAACTAGGATCAAGGTCAAAAAGTCAAATGTTTTCAGGGCAAGATAGATAAGTCTTTGAAGATCTTGGAAGGTTGATTTGGTGAAATGGTTTGATCAAGATAAAGAGAAATGAAGGATTCTTTGGTCTGGATAAGGAAGGAGTAGACAGAGGTCAACCAAAAGAGGGAGAAATTAAGCATTCCCTACTCTGGAAATCAACAGAAAACATAGAAATGATAAACAGTAAAGACAAGGTGCTTTTAACAAATCCTGAAATAATACTCATGTTTATTCATTCAAATTTAGAACACATAATGTATGCATGAAAACATGAGAAGATAAACAGTGACAAATAGAAAGTAATTCACTTGAATGTCTCATCACATGAATCCTGAAATATGATGCTAGATGATCTGATCCAGTATGCTACTCGAAATTTGCAAAAAACAACTTTCAAGTCCAACAAAAATGACAATATAAATATTCAACAATTTATTCCACAATAATACATCAAAGAGTGAAGTATTTATACAAAATTGTTTACAAAATATCCTAGAATGCTTCTAGGAATTTTCTAAGGAAAAATAAAATATCTTTACAAAAAAATAGTGACAACTTCTTAAAAAAGGAGCAAGCTTTCCTATTTATCCAAATAAAAAAGAAAATTGTTTGTCAATAAGGTGCAGCTTGTTGCCTTGGTGTCCTCTTTTCTACCACACATATTTCAAATCTGTTTTGAAATATTCTCTTCATTGTCTTATACTCTTTAACTATGATTCTCTTTATCCTCTGATACTCTTTAACTCTGATTCACTTTATCCTCTGATACTCTTTAACTCGGATACTCTTTAATATCTGTAAAAATTTCCTTGCTTCTGTAATAAACTCTATTTTAACTAAAAAAAATTAGCAAACAGTTTATGAATTTCTTTTTTCCATTTGACTTTTACAGTAAGTCAGTGAGTGATTGACAAGTTTCATCATTTGGAATTTGTATCTTTTTCAGCTTCATGAAATTCTCATCTACCTCAGTGTATCTAGCAAATGTTGGTTTTATGAAAAATAAATGTCTTATCTCATGCTACAGATAAAATAAGTCTTCAAAACTTCTGAGTAAGACCTTCCCTATAGGAATACCTTTTCCATCTCTTTTTTCCACCTCCTCTTTTGCATACTCTCTGATTTTCTTATTGCAATCTTCCCGTGGCATGAGTTTATCATTAATGACCAAAATATTAGGCAAACTTCTTTGCCTCAAATTTTCAAATTTAACCATAAATTTGGTTATGACTATGTTCATGTTTTCACATTTCCCTTCAAGTTGTTTCATCAGATTCTTTTTTGAAGGGACTTTTCTTATTTCAAGGATTGTCTCTGTCCTATTAGTAATTTCTATTTCTTCCAACTCCTCCTTTCTTTTACTGTGGAGAAAAATTATCAATTCTATGGCTTGCTCAAGTTTGTCACCTAGCTCTTCTTTTATTTTCTGAATCTCTACTTATGCTACATTCAGTATATCCCTCTATTCATATATTACCTGGATTGATGGAAAAAAATCATTGATGGCTTCAATGATTTTACTCCATAATTAATTTTTTACATAACAAATTGGCTCCTTCAAGGTAAAATCTTTCTTTATATTCTTCAACTCAGTATTTAACCTGTTAGTCCTTTTTTCGTGAGTTTTAGCATTGATTTGAGCTAGATTTTTGGTGTCTTCAAGATTGTCAATCACTTTCTTCAATCTGTTAATCTCATTTGTTTAAAGTGACATTTTTTCCATGGATTTCATTAGTTTACTAGCCTCATCAAAATGTTGATCTGCTATAGTAGATGATTTTGTGGCTGAAGTTGTGGACGATGTCACTGACACTGCAGTAGCTAGTGGTTCTTTTGGTGCCAACTCTTCTGCCAGAGTTGAAGGCATAGTAGTAGTAACAATGGGAATTACTGTAGGAGTTTCTTGTGCTTTTGTAGTTTCTCTTTAATGTAAAAACTTGCCCATTTGAATCTCCATCTCTTTTATTTGTCCTATTAAATGAACAATCAAATTCATCATGTCATATTTCTAATTTTGTTCTTATACTATTTCTCTGGCCTGTGGATGTTCAGTTGGTGGCAACTTAAGCTGTTTCCTTAATGTTTCAATGTCCTCATTCTTTTTCTTCACTAATTGTTCTGCATCTTTGACATTTGCAGGATCATATCCTATTTGGATAACCAATTCTTATAAAGACTTAATCCTAAGATCTTTAGCATATGATGAGGCCCTATCAACCTTCATTTTATCCCTCATGTTTATGATTGTATTCTGAAGCTTATTGATACTCATAGCCTTGGTAGTTATAGTAGAATATAACATTTCTGAACTTTTCATATGAAACCCAATCTTATCTAGTGCATGAATGCTTTCTGTTGGCACTTCAAGATCAATTTTCTTGTAGTCTACAACTGTCTTGGGAGTCTTAACTATTGGTTGAAGCACTAGCGTAATCAAATTTTTATTTGAATATTTAAAAGCTGATAGAATTTTGTTCTGAATTCCTTGTGCTTGTTTCAAATATTGAGAATAAATCTCATTCTCGATTTCTTCATTCTTTGTCTTAATTTTGTATTTTTCTCTGATATCAAGAACTTTTTCTTTTGCTGTCTGTGAGGAAGATGCCTCCAAATTCTGTTGTTTCTCTATGACCTGTGTATTGAAATTATCAAGCTGTCCTTCATTTATAATTTCTGTAACTACTTCCTTTGTAATGATTGTAGCAGCATCTGTATTTGTCACTGGAACATCTGTGTCTTCTACTTCTATGGTCACTTTTCCTTTATCGACTGAATTGACTTTAGGCTTTTTGTTGTATCTAATTTTAAACCTTCTCTCAGTTTTTGTCTCAGCAATGTATGTTCCTTCTTCTCTGAGTCTTTTATTAGCTTTTTCTCCTCGATTTTTAATTTTCAAGGTGTGGCTATTATCACCATGTTTAACTGCATCTACCAAAGTTTTTTCTAGCCACTCAATTTGATTGACATACTATTCAATCTCTAGTTTTTTCTCATGTATATAAGGTGTTATTTTGCACTTAACCCTCATTTTTCTTAGTATTCCTTGTGGATCATAGTTCCATGAGAATCTCTCTTCAAATATGTACTCAAGTAATTCTCTTGCTGCTTCTTGTTCTACATCTCTGTGATTACAAATAAATCGCCCCACCCAATTCTTTAACTTAAATTAGTTCTTCTTCTTGGATGCTAGGAAGTTAATAGAATTTGAATTTAAGATTTTCCTGATATACTCCAAGGAAAATATTATCATTGATACATATCTAGGTAGTTTGTAGGGTAACAGATTGGACCCAAAAACTCTGATTTCTTTATGTTTCTCATATAGTTACCAATCACCAGTTCTAGTGTGCTCTGAAAGCTACAGAATTTTTTTCATTTCATCATTGTTTCTTGGTTGTTTTGTATTGGTCAACATATTGATCAATGGCTAGAAAAACTTATCTATAAACTCTGCAAGAGTGAACTTTGTTGACTCTTTTATGATCAAAGAAGTCTAGAATATGACTAAAAGTGGATTTTCTTCTATATCAATTTTCTGTATAGTTATAGAAAACTTATCTACTTGAAAATATAAGAACATATGTAGAGGAAAGGATGTATATCTAAATACCCCTTCAGTGGGAAATTTGACCAGCTGATCATGGAAATTGTCAGCTATATACTCAACATAATTGAAAATTATAGAGGGAGGTTGTCCTGGTGCAAAAGTAGATAGAAACCCTAGGATAGACTCATCAGTATGCTCATTTGTAAAGTATCCTAGGATAAATGACAACATGGAAATGATATGCCTGGAACCTTCTGGAAATTTTGAAGTAGAATATGGAGGGTTGATTTGTGGAATTTCAACATGTAAAGGCATAAACACTTGAAAAATCTGAAACCTTTTGGGAAAATCAAGAACAATGTACAACTTTGTAAGTGCTTCTATTGACAAAGGAACTTCTTTGCGATTAGGTTTGAGTTGTAACATCTGGTTTATGGACTCAACAGTAATTGTAAACAATACCTCTTTGTTTGCATTCATTATTACTCTATTTGCAGGTGAATAATAAATCTAACACAACCTAACAACCTCTCGGCATTGATGAGTGACTGGAACAACATATTTGGGTAGGTTTGATTCCCAAATTTGGACTTCTTCGACCTGATCTAAGGAATTTTCATAGCTCCAGTAGTGGAGGTCTAAAAAATTAAATTTAACAACTGGATCTACTATTTTATAATCCACATCTGCTAATGGTGTGTGTTCAATGTCTACAATAGGAGTTTGTAGAAGATTGACAACGATTACAGTCTTGGATGACATACTTGGATTGGATTTTGACGTTTTTTAGGCTTGGATAACTGAAACTCTATTTTTAGGGCTTTCTAAATTCTTCTATAAGATTAAACAGTTTACAAAAGTGTTTCTTGACTTTTATAGAGGTTCCTTGGATAAAATAAGTACAACTTGGTTATTTACTTGGATTTCAACCTTTAATTTTCGTTTTCAACTAGATTTAAGACTTTCACTAGTTTATGAAATAAGAAACAAGGGTTTCTTATACTTCGTTCAATGATTTTGGTCTAAAATTGATTGAAATTGGGCATAGAGAGTTGGGGTTATTTGCAAAGGATTTCTGGGCAATATTGGAGTCTTTTAAAGTCTAGAAAGGCTAAAATAAACTTGATTTTTCCTTTAAAATTGAATGCAGTATTTAAACAGAGGTTCTTATTCAAATTTTGACAGGTTTTTAGTGCTTTTCGGGAAAGTAGAAGCTTTCTTTGGGAAAATAAGATTTTACTGTACTCAATTCTTTCAGCAAACTATTATTTTTTTAAACGATAACATGCTTGTTTTTTTTTTCCGAAAATACCTATTTTTGCAGGTATTGGTCTTTGTAATAGTTTCTGAGGTGTTGGAATGTATTTCTGGTTGCTTTTGAAGGAAATCTGGGACCTTTCAGGTCTCTAGCAGCAGTCTAGGATCTTTCTGAAGGTTTTCGACAGAAAATTTGGGCTTTTTGCAGGTTCTGGGCTTGAAACAATGTACAAGCTTCTTTCTTCTTGGTCTGGCAGAAAAATACAATAAAATGGTGTTGGAAAATAGCTTAGGCTCATTTTAGAAGTTTATTATGCATTTTAGGTTTATAAGAACCTGCATTAAATGGTGGTCACATCGGAAAAATGGTGGTTTTGTTTTTTTGAAGTCGAAAACCATAGGCGGTTATCGCACAGGAAATAAGTGGTAAATGGTTTTGGTTGGATCGGATGCAATCCAATATGGCTTGGCCATGTGGAGGAGGAAGAAAAAGGTAAAACCACCTATTTCACATGGTTTAAATATGTTATGGTTGTGCAATTTAATTTGCGATATCACATGGTGATCGTCGGATTAGAGGGTCGGGATGCAAATGACTAAGATTTCCTATGGAAGCTACTTAGTATTGGGGCATGGGGCCTAGGTTTTGTTATGAGATGAAGTTTATTTTTAAATGATATAAATATATATATTTATGACGTTAAAAACTTAATATTATTTTATTGGAAGGGGTAATGTCATAATGTTTAAATAAAATATTTAACGAGTGTTAATAACTAATGGTGCAGGGTAATTTATATATGGAATATAAAACTTTTAACAAATGTTTTCAAACAATAGGGAGCAGAATTTATTTTATAGGATATGTTTAAACCTATGGGAAAGAGAGGGGATTTATTTTATCATGTGGGATAAATAAACATAGGTTTTAACTTCAAATAAATGGGTTTTTTAGGGGTATTAATATATAAAGAAATTAATATATATAGGAACGGGTATTATATAAGGGTTTAATACTTTAATTTAGAAATTAATATGAAATGGACAATGTAATGAATGAAGCGAATTAAAATACATAGTATTTAAACTAAGTAAAGTGTAAAAAGGCAATTTTAGCATAATTTGTCCAATTTTGACTTTTTACACATAAACTTAGGAGAAAATGCATTTTGTGGGTTTTTGAGTGTTTTTTGAATGAAAATGAAATTAATTAAGGGGGGGGGTTTACTTTTCTAAGAAAAGATGGTGTTTTAAGTAGGAAAAGGGATCATAGTTTTGGAAAAGGGTGAATATGCTGATGAAATGGGTTTTATGTAGGGGATACAATATTTTTAATCAATCATTCATTAAGCCTTAGGTCCGGTCCCAATAGAAGTCAGAGAAATGTGCTAAGCCTCTTTAACTGAAGGATTAGAATACTAGATCATTGTGGGGGAGGGGAAATTAGTAATTTTTTGCATGATGATGCTTTGTTACTTGTCTTTCACAACTTGTTTCTACCTATCCATCATTATTCTAACATTTTTTACTTCATTTTCATGGGTGCATTTAAGCTTGCAACCCTAAATCCATTTTTCTTTCAAAGCAATAAATCTATCTAATTCTAACCTTATTTCATCCAAGGGCTAAAATTAAACTGTTGAGCTCCTCTTTTATTCTCTAACTATCTATTGATTTTTCAAGTTTAAAGTGTTTGACATATCTTTATTCTCTATCAAAAACATGAAATTAAAACCATGACAAGTTAATATTAAAATATTTAACTGATCATGGATTATGGCATTTTGAACAATCTGCACATAATCATTATTGTTGCAGTAAAGATAAATAGTAGTGGCATTTTGACTTGGTCACTTTCAGGTCTTAGTTTATCTCATTTTCTTTTGGGGTCTACTCTTTTCTAAGTCCTTTGATATTTTTTTTTTATGAGTTTTAACCTCTTTTCATTATTCTATTATTTTCAAATATGGGAAAACAACTTGCAGAAAGCAAGATATGTACATATTTACAAGACTATCAAATTCAATTAAAAAATTATGAATCCTATTATTATAGGACCCTAACAGTGGCTCCACATGGGGATGGAATTTCCTGGTGAAATGTCAAGAACTTTAAAGACTAGTAGCCTTTGAATTTTGACTGCAATGAACCTGTAAGTTCTTCTGATTTGTGCAATTATTCATAATTATGATATTTTACCTCTCAAAGCTTAGGGACATCTCTTCAGGCTTCAAATTTGTTAGGAAAACATCCAATCCCATATAAAATCTTCAATGAATATGTACAATTGTCAAATTAAATTAAACTAACTATTTTTTATCTCTGAGGAGTAATAGTGCTTCAACATTCTGCCATTTATTGCTCCATATAGCATATTTGATCCATCCATTTCTTTTATATAGAAAGCATTTTTACCTCTATAACCATAAATAACATAAGGTCCTTTTCATAGAAAATCAAAATTTCCATTTTTTCCTTCATCTTCTCTTCTTGAATCCCATTTGAACACTTTGTCTCCAATGTAGAAATCATATTCTTTACTCTTTTTGTCAAAAATATTCTTTATCTTATCCTGGATAACTTGAGACTTAATGTAAACATCTTCTCTTGTTTGCTGCAAGTGAATGGTCTGACTAATCATTCTTTGAATGTCATTTAGCTCAACTCTTAATTATTGGATAATTTTCATTACCGGTACTCCTAAGGAAGATGGAAAAACATCATCCATTCCATAGACAAGATGGTAAGCAGATGTACCAATATATTTTTTGGTAGTAATTCTATATGCCCATAAGGCATTGACTAACTTCTTGTTCCAAGTCTTTCTATTATCTTGAAGTAATTTTTTGATGATGTTTACAAGGCTCTTATTTGAAGATTCATCTAGACTATTACCTTGTGGATAATATGGAGTAGAATGGCCTAGGGAAATATGGTATTTATGGAAAAAGTCAATCATATTTTTAGATTTGAATGCAACTGCATTGTCAGTAACTATCTTTTGGGGACATCCAAATATTGAAAGTATGTTACTTTCTAAAAAGGAGATAATGACAGTGTCTATGGCTTCACTAGAGGGTATGGCTTCAATCCACTTGGTAAAATAATCAGTGGCTGTCAGAATCCACTTATGTTGGGTTGATGATGGAGGGTGAATTTCTCCAATGAAGTCAAGACCCCATTATTGAAATGAAATTTTAGTTGAAATGGGCTTTAAGGGTAGGGGTAACAACTTTTTCCTACCCTCAAATATTTGACATTTGTGACAGGAGGTCACATACCTTTTAACATCTGTGAACAAAGTAGGCCAGTAAAAACCAGCTCTCAAGATTTTTTTTGCAGTAGTATTGCAATAGAGATGTCCTCCACAATCACTTGCATGAAATTCTTGTAATACTTTGTCAGCTTCTTCTTTTAACAAAAAATTTAACAAAATCCCACTATGATATTTCCAAAAAAATTACATTGTCTAATATACAAAATCTTACTGCCTTTTTATTTAAGAATCTAGCTTTTGTTCTTGATAATCCAGGAGAAGCTTGTAAGTTTAGTAATACAAATATGATATTTGCATACCATGCTGAGTTTGAAAATGCTTCACTGGTCTCTAGAGTCGCCATCTGTTCCTTATCATCTACCTGGGAAATAAAATTTATGTCTAGGGCATGAAAATTTGATTCATCCATAAGTTTAGCTAAACCTTGACCTTTTATCAATTTAGTGGGTTTTATCCCTATGTCATATTCTAAAATTGTGGCAGTCCACTTACCTCTTTTACCATCAGGACCATCCTGAGTTATAATTTCTTTTACTACTGCATTTGGGAAATAGGCAATGGTGTGAGAATAGAGAATGTATACTCTAAAATATTTAATGGCCTTTACCAAAGCTAGGAATTTTTTCTCCATGATATTGTATTTCAAAGTGGCATCTCTATGTTTTTTGCTAAAGAAATATATGGGTTTCTCATAACCCTGATCATTTTTTTGTAGTAAAATTGTAGCAATGGTGTGATCTAAAGAAGATGAAAAAATGATGAAATCCTTTTTAAAGACAGGACTTATAAGGACTGGGGTTTTGGTTAAGGCCTGTTTGATGGATTCAAATGATTTTTTGGCCTCAATAGTCCATTTAAGAACTGAATATTTTTTAAGCATGATGTTTAGTTCTCTAATTATTTCAGCTAAATTGGAAATGAATCTTCCTAAAAAGTTAATTTTTCATGGAAAAGCTTGTAACTCTTTTATGTTTCTTGGAGGAATAATCTTAATAATTGCTTCTATTCTGGTAAGGTCTATTCTAATTCCTTCCTTAGATATTATGTGTCCCAGTAACTTTCCTTCTTCTAATCCAAATAAGGTTTTCTTAGGGTTTAAAGAGATGCCAAACTTTCTGCATTTAATAAATACTTGTCTGAGATGATCCAAGTGCTTATAATCAGTCTTAGAAAATACAGTTATGTCATCCAAGTAAATCACTAAGAATTCATGAATTTCCTTTGCAAAGGCTATATCCATAGCTCTTTGAAACGTAGCCCCTGCATTCATTAAACCAAAAGGCATTTTAACATACATAAAAGTGCCCCAAGGAGTAGTAAAAATTGTTTTGGCTTGATCCTCTGGTTGGACTAAAATTTGGTTGTATCCTAAAAATGCATCTAAAAGTGAAATTCTAGAAGAACCAACAACCATTTGTAAAATGTGATCCCTCTTTAGTAAAGGATAGTTATCTTTTAAGGATACTTTGTTTAGATTCCTAAAATCAACACATAATCTAATCTCTCCTGTCTTTTTTTTGGTTGGAACTAAGTTAGAAACCCAATTAGAATATCTGATTGGTGCAATTATCTGTCCATCATACATTATTTTTACCTCTTTGTCAATCAAGGGCATCAAAGCAAGGTTGATCCTCCTTAAAAAAAAAAATTAAAAGGATTTTGATCTTCTTTTATAGGGATTTTATGCTGAATTATGTTGGTGTAATAGGATTTTAGGTCTTCATAACTCCAAGAAAAAACATCTTGAAATTCCTTAAAAAGAGAAATATACTTTTTCTTTTTCTTGTTGAGGTAAGGCTTTGGAAATTTTGATCATTTTTTTTTTAACTTTGTGCTTGCATTGCATTCCTCAATGTCGGATCTAAGTGTCTCAATTTTGGGTTTTCTAGCAACAACATTTGAGTGAAATAAATCTTCTAAAGGATTTAAACCTTTTGGTAAGAAATTATCTTTGAGATTTAATATACCAGATTCATCATCAATTATCTCATGAATTTCTACTCTCTCTAAGTTATCTATATCTGATTGACTAAACTTAGTTGGTCTAGAAAACTTTACTTTATTTACATATATATTATTTAAATCTATTTCACTACCTAAATCTTGATCTAATGTACAATCAGCTTCTATTTTACAGTTATAAAATTCACCTTCATTATTCATAAAATGGTAAATCTGTTGGTCTTGTGAAAAAATCTGCCAATATTTAAGGTTATATGGAATTATTAGTCTGTGTTTTAATTTTACAGTAGATTTACGATTGGGCTGAAAGGGTAAATTACAAGTACTAGCAAAATTTGCTAAATAATGTGCTTGTAAATTTTTCTTTCTTGGTATTGCAGAGAAATTACATTCCAACAAATCATTAATCAAATATAATATAATCTCTCTATATCGGCCTAGTCTAGGATTGTAAACACAATATTCACCATTAATTTATTTTACAATCAACTCTGAGTCTCCCATTATTGCTATTATTTTACCTCCTAAGTTTTTAATAATTTGGATTCCTAAAATGAGGGCTTTATACTCAGCCATATTGTTGGTGCATTTGAAATTCAGTCTGACAGCATGGCCTTCTACATGATTCTTTTCAATATTAGTTTTCCAAACTCCTGCTGCTACTCCTAACTTGTTTATTGAGCCATCAAAATCTAAATGGCATAAAGATTCATGAAAGATATTGTGATTGTTTTGTGTTTTCGTTTTGTCCTTTAGTCCATTTTTTATTTCCTTATCAGTTTCAAAGATACATAAGATGAAAGAATCTAGATCAGTATGTGTAGCATAAATTGGATAATTTATTGACCTTTCTACAGTACTTACCATATATTTCATCAATGTTTCCCTATAGAGTTTCTTTGGTTGACCAAAAACTGATATAGTAGCATATGACATGTCCAATTATAGAGATCCCTGTAATTTTTCTCCCTAAGAGTGAGATAATAACATTCCATATTTGGGTGGGATATCAGCTACTACAATGTCCATTAGTATACTCTTACCGAGATATTGAACTAATGTTACACACAAATCTTTAATTAAACCTAGGCATTTGACTTTGCTTGAATCAAATGAAAATAAATATTTGTAAGTTATTGTAATGTTTAAATTCAGGGTTTCCATTATTGCTTTGGGCATTAGATTGTGTAATGCTCTTGAATCTAACATTGCATTGTGTAAAATTTTGTCATGTAAAGTTAAACCGATGTAAAATGGAAGAACTTCTCCATCTTGATGCTTTCCATTCACATCAGGGCTAAAAATAAACTATGGTTGATCATCATTCAAGTTTATGGCATCTTCTCCATCATTCATGTTTAATGTTTCTGTGATAGTTGTTTTATACAAATCATGTTTTACCAATTCTGTCAAAGGAATTGGTATTTTTAACTTTGCAATTTCAGTTTGTATATTGAATGAAGGTTGTGATTTACTAATTTGAATTAACTCTTCCTTAGTAACTGTAGTTTGAGTGGGTTTATCTTGTTTTTCTACACTTATGTTTTCATTTTCTATTTGAGTTTCTTGTGACTTACTGCTCCTAGTTTTCTTTTCAGGAGTGGTTTGAGAAGAAGTGGATGTTTTTTCAAATTTTAGTTGTCAAAAGTTTTTTTTGCAGTGGCAACTTTTGGATTTTCTGATTTTGGATCAACAGTGGATGTTTTGGACTATAATTGTGTTGTTTTAGCAGAATTAGTTATTTTAACAACATCATATTTTTGTGAATCTTTTGTTATTTGATCAACTTTATCTGTTATATCAAAAATCTTTTGACTTGGTGAAATTTTGGGGCTGGAAACTTTGTGAGATGAATTAGAGTTTTTCCTATTTTTTGTAGGGAGAATTTGAAGAAATTTTGTTCTTGGGACTTCTACTATTTTCTTATTTTCAGTTTGAGGAGATTTTTTAGTAGAAGTTTCAGTTTTTTTCTTACTCCTAAGGTTATATTGCTTACGTACTTCATTTATAGAAAAATCATAACATTTTTTGTAGTTAAATGATTCACCTGAATCTAATTGAAGTTGTTGCATTTCAAATAACCCTTGGTCTTCCTAAGTGACAAAGGTAGTGTTATCATCATCTATACCCATTATATTTATGGTATCTTCATCATCTACATTGTTTTGATAACTTTTAGCATAGTTCTCCGGAAATTGGAAACTTATTGTTTGATATGGAGCTGATTCTTTTTCTTTTCCTGAATTTGTCTTTTTCCTAAAATTGGGATTCCTGATTTGTTGTTCATTATCCCATTGAGGTATTCTTTCTATGTTTTCTAATCTATCCATCATTATCTCTATAGTCTTAGCTAACTGATCTATTTTTCCATCTGAATTAGAAGCTTCTTATTTCATGGTTACTCTCCTCTCATTCCTCAATCTAGCCTTTTTAGCTAAAATGTTTACTTCTACAACAACATCATTTTTTTCATTCTTTCTAATGTTTCAGCATTTATCTCCCTCAACTGATAAGCCATGTATGTTTCAAATCCATCAGGGAATTTGAGTAGGATGGAATCAGGAGTGGGTTTGAGATTAGCTGGAATTGAGTTGTAAACACTGTTATATCTAGTGCATTAAGCCTTGGACTGATTCATTGGGAGCTCTTTTCATAGCACCAAATTCAGATAGTATTTGGAGTGGATTTTTCTTCTTTTCACATTTATTTAAAAATAATCTATGAAAGACTGCTAAATCAGCTATACTACCAGGATTAAGAACTTTAAACCATTTTTTAACTTCCCCTATTAATGTTTGTGCAAAAAATCTCATTTGTACATCAGAATCATCTATTTAATGGAGCTCAAAGTAATTTGTCATTTTATTTATGTGCTACTGGGTAGTGTATTCAGCAGTAGCATCAAATTGGGGTATCTTACTTTGGTAATCCTAAGGCATATCATGTAACTATCCTGGAAGAACGAGGGGAGCATACCTAGCATCCATAGCTTAAATTTTAGCTCGGCTAGGAGGTAAATTGGAAGCGCTTGGGGCTAAAATAGTAGTACTATTTGATGCAGTTAAGGAAGTGACTGATGAAACTGGAATATAAGATGGTGAACTAGAAAAAGTAGTGGATGAACTAAAAGATAAAGTTGGGGTGCTAGAAAATGAAACTGGAATATATGAAGAGATAATTGGAAATGAGAATGATGAGTTTAAATTTGCAGAAGATAAACTAATGCATGAAGCTGATATCAGAAAATATGGGAATAGTATTCTAGGTTGTAAGGGATGTCTAGGGATAAATGGATCTATAGGTTGGAATGTAGTGGAAAATATAGATGATGTAGTGGTATTTAAATGAGAAATAGAAGGTTTAGATGTGTATGCTAATAGTTCAGCTAATTCAACAGCTTCATTTATTTCCTTAATAATAGTAGCATTTATCTCTTCAGGTTTATTTTGAGCTTTAAATATCTTTCATCTAGAATATACTAAAATATTTTTCCGTTTTGTTTGAAGAAATGAAATAAAAATAGAGTCTGTAACAACACATTTTAAGTCAGTTTCTGATTTTCTTCTAAATAAAGAATGTTCAAAGTTCAGGTCACACTCTATATTTTGTAAACTCTCTAATTGTTTTGGTAATGAATTAGTTCTATCTAGGGAAAATTTTGCATCTAAATCTTCTATTTGTTTATTCTTTTTTCTAATTCTGTCTGGATTGTCTACTATAACAACAGGTTTATGATCCAGGTTAGACCTGGTATAGTAATTTTTTCTCAAAGCCAGAGTTACATTTTTTTTATTTTTATTTTTAAATGATACTCACCACTTATAAAATAGTCTTAAAGGCAAAAAGATAACGAAAAATATTTCTCTAAGATCTATTTTAAGAGTAAGGATTGGTTAGTCTCTAGTATGGTCACTAGTATGTAACACTCTAATAATTCCTAAGTTATGAGATTTTGATTTAAAGTTTAAGAATACTAGAGGTAACCATAAACCTAATTTTAAACTCTATGATATAGCCTTCATAGGGTTTAGAGATGGCTCTCTCTATAAGATTTAACTTTGTTTTGATTATAAGATATTAGGCTAGTTATGATTGTGCAATTTGGTTTTGATTTGGTTTGGTTTGGTGCGAAAAATAACTTTATGAGATAAATAGTGGGATAAATGATTGTCCATTGGGCTAAGGAGTCAAAATTCAAGCAGAAGGAACTAGGATCAAGGTCAAAAAGTAAAATGTTTTTAGGGAAAGATAGATAAGTCTTTGAAGATCTTGGAAGGCTGATTTCGTCAAATGGTTTGATCGGGATAAAGAGAAATGAAGGATTCTTTGATATGGATAAGGAAGGAGTAGACAAAGGTCAATTGAAAGAGGGATAAATTAAGGGTTCCCTACTCTGGAAATCAACAGAAAACGTAGAAATGATAAACATTAAAGACAGGGTCCATTTACCAAATCCTGAAATAATACTCTTGTTTATTCATTCAAATTTAGAACACAATGTATGCCTGAAAACATGATAAGATAAACAATGACAAATAGAAAGTACTTCACTTCAATGGCTCATCACACAAATCCTGAAATATGATGCTAGATGATCTGATCTAGTCTGCTACTCGAAATTTGCAACAAAAATCCTTCAAGTCCAACAAAAATGACAATAGAAATATTCAGCAATTTATTCCACAATAATAACTCAAAGAGTGAAGTATTTATACAAAATTGTTCACAAAATATCCTAGAATGATTATAGGAATTATCTAAGAAAAAATAAAATATCTTTACAACAAAATAGTGACAGCTGCTTAAGAAACCAGCAAGATGCCCTATTTATCCAAATAAAATAGAAAACTGTTTGTGGATAAGGTGCAGCTGGCTTCCTTGTTGTCCTCTTTGCTGGCACATATATTTCAAATCTATTTTAAAATCTTATCTCCATTATCTTATACTCTTTAACATTGATTCTCTTTATCCTTTGATACTCTTTAACTCTGATTCTCTTTATCCCCTGATACTCTTTAACTCGGATACTCTTTAATCTCTATAAAAACTACCTTACCGATGTAATAAATTTTGTCTTAACTGAAAAAAACTAGCAAACAGTTTATGTCTTTCTTTTTTCCATTTGACTTTTACAGTAAGTTAGTGAGTGATTGTCAAGTTTCATCATTCGAAATTTATATCTTTTTCATCTTCCTGAAATTCTCATTTGCCTCAGTATATCTAGCAAATGTTGGTTTTATGACAAATAAATATCTTATCTCATGTTGTAGGTAAAATTAGTCTTCAAAACTTCTCAGTAATACCTTCCCTGTAGGAATACCTTGTCCATGTGTTTTTTCCACCTACTCTTTTGCATACACTCTGATTTTCTTATTGTAATCTTCCTGTGGCATGAGTTTATCATTAATGACCAAAATATTAGGCAAACTTCTTTGTCTCAAATTTTCAAATTTAACCATAAACTTGGTTATGGCTATCTTCATGTTTTCACATTTCTCTTCAAGTTGTTTCATTAGATTATTTTTTGAAAGTACTTTCCTTATTTCAAGGTTTGTCTCTGTCCTATCAGTGATTTCTATTTCTTCCAACTCCTTCTTGTTTTTATTGTTGAGAAAATTTATCAATTCTATGGCTTGCTCATGTTTGTCACCTAGCTCCTCTTTTGTTTTCTGAATCTATGCTTGTGCTACCTTTAGTAAATCCCTTTGCTAATATATTACCTAGATTGGTGGCCAAACATCATTCATGGCTTCAATGATTTTACGCCATAACTGATTTTTTACATAAGACATTGGCTCCTTCAAATTCAATTTTTTTGTAGATTCTTCAACTTATTATTTAACCTCTTAGCCCTTCGTTCATGAGTTTTAGCATTTATTTGAGCTAGCTTTTTGGTGTCTTCAATATTTTCAATCACTTTCTTCAATCTTTTAATATCATTTTTTTGAAGCGACATTTCTTCCATGGCTTTCACTAGTTTACTTGCCTCATCAGAATGTTGAGTTGTTGTAGTAGATGATTATGTGGCTGAAGTTGTGGATGATGTCACTAGCACTGCAGTAGCCAGTGGTTCTTTTGGTGCCAAATATTTTGCCAGAGTTGAAGGCACATCAATAGTAACCTTGGGAATTACTATAGGAGTTTCCTGTGCTTTTGTAGCTTCTCTTTCATGCACAAGCTTGTCCATTTGAATCTCCATCTCTTTTATCTGTCCTATTAATTGAAAAATCAAGTTCATCATGTCATCTTTCTGATTTTGTTCTTGTACTATTTCTTTGGCCTGTGTGTTCCACCATTTTTTGGTCATCTAACCTATTACTATTAGATGGACCTAATTACACCATGTAAGACCAATTTTACCCTAAGTAAAATTGCTTTTGCTATCAAAAATAACCTAGTAAAACACCTTTATTAAGTTGTTTATGGTCTAAACAGGAAACCCCGTGAGGAAATATTAAATAAATCCACATTTGTTTAATCTTCCTCAAGAAATAATTAGTTAAACAACAGTTTAATTAATATTCCTGGCCATATTTAACCGAAAACAGGAAAATTAATTAGATAAATTATTATTTATCTTATTATTTTCTAAGAATAATTATTTAAACCTTATTTAAATAATATTCCTTGTTAAATTTGACTAAATCATCCATTAATAATTAAATAAATCATTTATTTATTTATTATTTATAAATAAAGAGATTTGGCCCAAGTCAAATTCTTTTTCGCTCCAACAAAAATAATAAAATATTCCATAAAAATTGGATCTTGATTTGGTTAATAATATTTTAATTATGCACCAATATCTAGACTAACTCAATATTTTGTTGTAAATAGAAGGGTTTTTACATTCATTCATCACCTTTTGTTGCCTAAATAACACCCTGGATCTATACTTTTGGTCTGACTTTGATCGACCATCATTGTCATATTTTTCTATCTTTCTGCTTGCGAGCTCCCTTTGAGTTCCATTTTTGTCTTGGTTTTCTACACCATCAAGAGAGGGGAATTTTAGATCTGAAGTGCTAAGGGCTTGCAAGAGCCCATCCCATTGAGGAGAACTGGTAACATTTTTCTATGTTTTCCTCCTAGGTGCCCTTAATATAAAATTAATTCAACATATTCCTGTCTTATCTATTAGATGCATGGAGTAAATCTCGTTTTTATTTACTGCTTAACGTATTTTTATGCATAGATCTAGATTTTTGCAGCATTTATCTTGATCAACTAATTACAGATTTGAAGATATTGGCAGCCATCTTTGCTGTTAGGGTTATTTTTTAAGCACGACTAAAGTGGTATTTTTTCGTACACTTGCAATTGAGATTCATACTAACAAGTGGCGACTCCACACAGGTTTACGATTACGAAAATTGTTGTTATTCTGATCCCTACATATCCAGCTGCTTCAAACCCTAGGATTTCTCTCTAGCGTCTTGTTTTTATTTTTCTTGATGTTTCTTTTAAACTATAAAACCCCAAAACATTAAAAATTCTAACTTCCGTGTGTTTTCAGACCTATTACGCAGGTGATAGACATCAACCACAGCTGAGACGACACATTCTGCTAAAATATACTGCCGAGAGTACTGGAAGTGCAGGTCATAGCTTTTGGCCCTAAACCTATGACCTGGAGCTTTAGGATGGACTTTTCAGCCCAAAAACTATAACCTCTATAGAAAATAGGCCAGAAACTACGACTTGGACTTTTTGCGAGAATTTTTCTGAAAATTTTCTGTGTTTTTCTGGGCCTCTATTCAGGGTTGTCTAACCTTCGTATCCACCCGTTTTGGACCTGTTATTTTTCTTTTTTACTCAACTAAGTGGGAACCTAGCCCCCCTAGAGCTTCAATACCCTCCACACTTTGTGCAAGAGTTTTATCTGTTGCAGGTTGTCTGAAATTTTTAGAGTGTTCAACCATTTTTCAGATCTAATACCTCACCTTTAGAACCACTTATGATTGGATATTTATCCATCCAAATCACCTCATTTAGTTTCTTTTGGGTTTTCCTCTAGGGTCCACTTCGTTTCCCTCCAGGAGATATCCTTTTTCCACCTCATTTACAACAATATTTCCTCTGATTGATTGTTGTTTTCTGCACCACCTTCTAGCAGCTTTGACCTTAATATCTCTGTCCCTCCCAACCTTAGATCTATTGCCTATTTTGCTGTGTTTTGACTATTTGTTTTCCCACCTATAGACTACTTGTTGAGAGGCCTTCCTCCTTGGGTTTAAAGCATTGCATTATTAGTTGTTTATTGACTGTTATTTCAGTTTCATATACCGTTATCTGCATATTTATTTACAGTTATATAGCACACATTTTCTTTTTCTCTACAAACATATGGGTTTAAAAATTAATATTTACATACTTTCCACACATAACCTAAGTGAAAAAGAGCTTGTCTAACACCGCTAAGCACAGACTCTAAAACCTTGAAATCAATTTATCCTACACCTCTTTGCCCTTGTTTCGACATTATAATCAGTTGATCCTGCACCTCCTTGTCCTTGTTGGTCTCTTTTTCCATTTTGTGTCGTGTTTGTGTCATCATCGTTGTGCCACCAAGGCATTTATCTCGGAGACTTATTAGCCTTCATCCTCAGTTCTCAATAGGAAGACTTACTCCTCCGCATAGGATTCGAGTCAGTCCTCCACCAAATCCGCACTCTAACACTTCTTCTGATTCATTGGGTTCTCCTTCTAATTCCACCCCCGGTTCTCTTCCTGTCACCTTCACCATGTCTGGTTCATGACCTAACACTATTGGTAGCCCTGGCCCTAATACTGGAAATATTACTAGTGGGACCGCAACAGGGACTACTCCGGCTGCTCCCTCTCTCCCTTATATGGCAGGCCTCAGTCTTCTTGATTTTGACCAGTTGATAAATGATCCTATACACCATGACACTAGTTGGCCTACTATGCTGACCAAGCTCCCTTCCGACATCCCCAAGTTTGAAGGCCTTCCGAGAGAAGATCCTACAAATCATGTTCGATCTTCCCACATGTGGTGTTCGTCTAACTCCATTACCGATGACTCTGTCCGTCTTTGGTTGTTCCAAAATACACTTACAAGTGAAGCTTATAAGTCGTATGTTGATTAGGTCTCATCATCTCATACCACCTTTTTGAATCTTACTTGGGTTTTTCTGTCTTATTTCCAGCTTCCTCTGTGTTATGACACTGGTAACAAACTTTTGACTTCCTTATGTCAATTGTCTGTGACTCACCTATCCGATCATGTCCAGGAATGGCAAATAAGAAAGAGCATATATCGATCCCCTACCTTCGAAGAACGTGTCTACATGGAATGGTTCATTATATCTCTCTTTCCCACTATCAAAAAAGATGTTGCATCACATTTCCCTCAAACCGAAGAAGCCGCTCTCCAAATTGCGTTAAAAGATGACTTGATCTACAATCAGTCGGGTTATTTTTATACTGTTCTACCTAATCTTCCTAGACTTGGTGGTGCCAATGCACTGGGGGCATCTCATGCCGCTGATGGTATCATTGGAGCTCTCTGTCATCCATACGCTCAACCTCCCATGGGCTATGGTTTTCCTCAGGGGGGGCAGCACTTCCTGCACTTTTCCCCTTCCCGATAGCATGTATCCAGGATATGGAATGCCTCCTCCTTTTGCCTAACCTCTTATTTACCACACTGTTACCCAACCTCCTTATTACCTGTATCCATAGCTTGGTGCTCCAGCTCCTCCAACATTAGCACCTCCTCCTCCCTTGCCTTCTCAACCTCCGTAACAGTAACCACTGCCCCCTCAGGGGCAGGTGTATGCACAGCAGGGCCCAACTAATCCTCCTCCTTCCAAAAATAAGAGGAAAGGCACTGAAAATCAATCTTGTCCTAGTAATCCTTGACCTAATCCGCAAAATAATTCTTCTAACACTACTAACCAGCAATAGGGTAGTCATCCCAAGCAGGATAGGCCCGTTTGCACAAACAAGCCTTGTTATTGTTGTGGTGTTTATGGTAATTACACACATTATTGTCCTCTTTTACCACATATGAAGCAGATGTGGGAGTCTCAAACAACATTACGAGGACAACAAGCCTCCCCTTCCGTCCCTCCCCGTGCTGCTCCTAGTCAGCTGGATGTGTTTACTAATCCTTTCCGTCAGCAAGGATTTGTGGCTACCCAACCACCTAAAGGTCAAGTGGCCACTCAACCTCATCCATCTGGTACCTCTGATTACCAAATTCTCATGATGAATTATGACAAACCTCTAACCATAGACATCAATCTTCAGACTCGATCCCATGAGTACAACAAGCCTCCTGCTACGTCTCTCCCCTAGTCACCTCCTTTGGTCCCTACAAACTCTCTTTCAACAACTAATGGTCCCTTTTAGATACCTTAGCCTAAGGTGGAGGTTCATACCAAGATCCCTAAAGGACCACTACGCTAAAATTATTCTTCTGGAAAAGCTGCCCATTCGTATAGCATAGTAGATGATTTGGCGCAATCTCCTGCTGCCATTTCAATGCTGTAACTCCTCTAGTCATGTCCTTGACAATGAAAAACTCTACTATCTGCCATGGGTGCTGTAGATCCATTCTGATGATCGATTGATTGTCTTTGATGTTGACTGGTCTAAACGTCCTCCTCTCCCTGCTTCCATGGCCTTCCAAATCCCAGTCAAGATCCAGAACACCAACATTTCCCGATGCATCATTGTTGAGGGGGAATCTACCTCTATGATGTCTGCTTCATTTTGGAAGCAAATCGGATCACCTGAGTTGGCTCCTTCCATGATCACTCTCTGAGCGTGCGATGGCCATGCCTCCCAGCCCATCGGCTTATTCTGCAACTGTCCTATTACTCTTGCGGGAAAGACTGTTTTCGTTGATGTAGAAGTCATAGATTCCCCCTTATATTACAACATTCTATTGGGTCGTAGCTACACCTATGGGATGTTTTTTGTCCCATCTATGGTTCACCTCAAGATGTCCTTCCCTCATAATGGAAAGATAGTCACCATTGATAAGCTGAAATATTACAAACCTAAGTCTCAGACCTCCCTTGAGTCCATTCTCTCTTCGATGGCCAATAAGAAAATTGTTGATTCCTTAACTAGTGTCTCAGTCGGAGTCTACAAATCTTCCTCATTACATGGTACATTCCATGGTCTTCCTCCTGCTATCTCTAATCCCATCTCATTGAATGTTTGCATGATCCAATCATCTCGCGCTGCCCTCAAGCGGCCCGCTTCGACTAGTCAGCAGCCTCCTTGCCCTCTGCAGCCTACTCCTAGCCCTTCTATTCAGCCTTCTGGACCTCCTTCTCCTAGCCCTTCACCTACAACTGGTATCTGTGATCCTCTTTACCCTCTTGGAATGGTTCCTCCAGGCGTTAACCATCTTGGAGTCGTTCCACCTAGCCATTACCCCTAGATACCGTTCCTCGCTCCCCCTACAGGAGTGTACACAGTACCTGTACGAGGTTGAACAAAATCAATCCGCCTCTCTTGTACTTGCGTAGTATGCTGCAGGCTAGGCTGAGGATTTACTCGCTCCCATTGAAATTCCCCCTCCTGATTTCGAGATGACGAAGCCTGCGGCCACCATCCTCTACCTATCCTCATCCATGAGACCCTCGGTGGAAGTTCCCTCTACATCTTCCCCTGTTGTTTCGCTTGACCTCCCTTCAACGATCACCCTGGGCTCAACATCGCTAGATCCCTTATCTGCTTGTTCTTCTGTCATCCCCCATGATGATGCGCATGTGAACCTTTCTTCTCATGATGATGAGTCAGGTAGCTTCGCTGCATCATGTGGTATCCCTTCCTCTAGTCACTCCATCTTCTATTGTGATGATGACATCATGGAAGCCTTGTCCACCCATGACTTCATCCTTCCCGCCCATAAGCGGGATGGCACCATCCATGTCTATGGTGAATCTCGTAGCCTAAGCGCAAGCTACACCTCTGGTAGCTCCAACACTCCACCTCACCCTCGACGTGTGGGTAGTAGGCATCCTACCCAGCACACTCCCTCTCGCGGTGTGCATTGAATTTCTACTTTTCACTCAAGTTGCCAGAATTGTTCGCCATATTCCCATTTATTATCTTCTTGAAATTTTTAGATGGACCTCCCATCCACACCTTATATCGGTTTTTCTGATGGTGAAAGTTGCTACTCCTAGAATCTAGCCTTGGTAGGTTGGGCCATTTTCACCCCCTTACATTCGCTTGTTCTCTCAAACAGTGTATGCATTGGTATTGCTACCAATAATCAGGGCGAATATGATGAAGTGCGAGGTCTACTAGCCGATGCCCTTTCACATTGCATCCTCCACCTTCATGATCGTTTATATTCCCTCCTTCTTGTCATTCAATTGAATGGTGTCTATCGTGTGCATAATCCTATCCTTTTTAGAAGATATTTATAGGTGAAGCTTTTGATGCATGAATTTGAAATCATTACATTCAGTCATGTACCTAGAGCAAAAACTCACTATATAGATATCATTGCAAACAATATTCTAGATTGGCATTTAGCACATGCATTTAACACAAGACAATAAACATAAAACCATCAAAGTGATGCTTATCCATAATATGTGTCATATAAAATGTTTTAGATTCCATCAACTCTGATACATATGACATGCTTATAGCATGTTACAAAAACTCAAAACTAGGGGCAGCACCTGCCCGTACACACTAATCACTATCTGGAGGATCCTGAGCCAATGGATCTACTCTTGCAACTCGTACATCACGCATCCCCTATTCGACCATCACCATGCACCACATGACCCCTCGCCACTTCGAGGGTAGACCAATACATGGCTTTATGTACTGGTCCTCTAAGTATTTCCATCCACGCTCTGAAAAACTGGTCAGAAGCCTCTCACAAATATGATGGATGTCCTCCAGGTGGGTTGCTACATCCTCATTTTTCGGTGCCCTCGACCCACTAGGTCCTGCAACTCCTGATACTACAGGCCATCTCATATACCTGACTGATTTTACCGGTGTTGTATCTACATACCAAAAGTGAAAGAATTAGTACCATATACAATATTCTGAAACTTTACAATGCACATAAAAATATTATCAATTTTTCACTTACCATCAGGCCCCCATACTCGACTAGGAGGTAGTGGAAAATCTGAGTCCCCACGATAACTCATGCCACTATAGGGATAGTCTTCTATATACAATGGCATCTAATCCCAATGCGCAAAAAACATGGGTCGAAACACTCGTTCGACTGCCCCACCTCCTCCTCTACACAGTAGTTGCCCCCACTAGTGCATCTTGGGATCTCTCGGGCCCCCATCCTGGAGCTGTATACGAGGTCGAAATGTCAGGATCTTCACAAAGAAGAGTGAGCACAATACCGTACCATATGCATAGTCATGGTTTAGTTGCCGCTTACATAGAAAAAACTGTCATTTCAATGACGACAACATCATCTAGGCCCACCCATAGTAGGTCCCACTCAACACACTCTCCACAAGCATCATATGGCCTCCAGTTATGTGGTGTAGTTCCTAGTTCCCCAACATCTGTAGCACCGATGCAGCCACAACATGGGTCTCTAACCTCTCTAGATCCCATATGGGTATCCATGTCCCCTTGACTTGGAGACCTATTCGAAAATGGCGCTCTACAAACTCCATGATGTTCCACCCTCGCGGTAACATTGGATGAGTATTCCCAACCATCTCGAGTGGTGGAAGACCAGTCAGGAAATATATATCCTGGACCGTCAACTCGATCTGGTGCGCCTACAGTATAAATAACTCATGGTCTAGATTCCAATAGCTGACAATCTGGGCTAATAAGGGCTCTCCATCTCTTGTCAGAGTGTTCTCCACAAAATTCAGAACCCCAAACCTGGCCAATGCACTACAGACACCCTGATCCTCCTGGATCTCCGACTGTAATGTGCCCAGGTCTCCCTCTCTCCATTTGATCCGTAATTCTCCCATATATGCACAAAACCATCATATTTGTTAGTGTATAGATAGGAAAGACTATATCTAAACAAAAAACCCCATTTTTAGCCAAAAAATAGCATAGAAACACCCCTCCCTATTAGGTCGTACTTTTCAGGCCTAATCCTGGGACAGGTTGCAGTTTTCTGCCCAAACCTGCTACCTAGTTCGGATTTTTTGCCCCAAAAAGTGTGACCTGGCCGTGAAGAGGAGAAAGGGTCTATTCCTGAGCTCTGGGGACCTAAACTGAACTTTCAATCCACTGAAATGAAATAGTAGGGTTAGACCCCTTAACTACAACTAACTGATCTCAATTCCAACGGTCGATTTGTCCGCTACGATTGCTGCATGATTTAGGGCCTTCTCTCCTCTATACAGTCACCACAGCTCCACATGAAAATGAGTGAATTTGGAGGAAAAATGCCTTATTAAAAGAGAAACCCCTATTTTCTCTTTTTCCTGTTTCGGCCAAATAGTAGCTCAGTTTGACAAACCGTCTGCACCATTGGAAAGCTCTCACCAAGCCCTCAAATGGGTATATGTTAGATTTTTGTGATTAGATACTTCACCAGTACATATTTTGTCCAAGAACAGTCACTTCACCACTCATCAAAATTGAATTTATTCACCTGCAACACTTGTACTTGGGGCACCATTTTGCCTTCATACTTATCGATGCTCGTATTTATTTTTTTCATGAGTAACAATCATGTACTCATGTTTTTATATCACCCATTGGACCTTTTCTGCGTGGCAGCATCATTGAGCAGCCCTTGTTTAGAGCATTTGAGTTGAGTCATCATCGCATTCATAGAGTCTATCCTGAGTCTTTTTGTATCCTGCCATAGTCCTCCATCCTTCATTTCTTGGTTCATCTCTCGTGTCATACCTTATGGCCTCCAGTCCCACTGTCCCCTATCCCTGACGATATTGTGTTAGTTGTTGCTAAGTCATCCATGCCCTTTATGCTCTAACAAGGGCAGTTGTTCGTCAACCCCCCATTTCATCATCATCCCTGGAGTCAATTTGTCAGTCGCTCTACTATTTTCTCTCATGCCTTAGTTGAGGATCCCTTATTGCCTCAACTATGGTGGACCTCCTTCTGTCGACATCAGGTCATTCATTCCAAAAGACAGGTCTAAAGGGAGGTGTACCTTTGTTCCAGCTTCCACTCTTGTTCGGTGCCTCAGATCAGGCAAAGGAACTCCTTATTTCCCTTTTAATTGGTTGTTTCTCAGCTCCATCTCCTTTCAACATGATCGAGATCTATATAATTGATGGTTCAGTGATGTAGCAACTAATATCGGTGATTCCCAGGTGTGTGTGATATGTTTTCAGCCCTCATGAGGGGTTGGACATAGAGGTAGCCCCCCACATGCCCATATGACCTCTTCATTACAGCCTTTGATGCAGCTCCATATATTTAATCATGTCGGCCTCAACCGCTTGCATCGCCTTTTTGTTTTCATGTGTCAGTCAGATTTTCACATCCCTTTCCTGTTTACAGTGGCATTCGGGTTATATTTGTATCTCATGTACTCATATATTATTGTATAAGTCTTGGCTATTATACCAGGCACAATATGTATGTGGGATTCATTATCATGTTTTTACCTGGCTCATGTTTATGCCAGCATGTAATATATTCTTTATTCCCTTGTTTACTGGATGCAATATTCTTTGTAATTTATCTCGGTGGGAATAGGTATGCCTCCCCCGCCGTTTATAGCATAGGTACTCACTCATAAAAGATACTTGTCACACTTATAAGTCTCGCCTCCTCAGGGTCTAGTCCTTTAGTGCTTCCATATACCTTATATTTCTCTCCCTTTGACATCTCTTTCAGTGTCTAGTGATTGAGTTCTTACAACGTACTTGGGTCATACGATTAGCTCCTAAGGCTCGCACGCTAGGGGGAAATCTGTCACACCATTTTTTCGTCACTAACCTATTACTATTAGATGGAATTAAGTACACCATGTAAGACCAATTTTACCCTAAGTAAAATTTCTTTCGCTATGAAAAATAACTTAGTAAAATACCTTTATTAAGTTGTTTATCCTCTAAACAGGAAAGCCCATGAGGAAATATTAAATAAATCAACATTTGTTTTATTTTCCTCGAGGAATAATTAGTTAAACAATAGTTTAAATAATATTCCTGGTCATATTTAACCCAAAACAGGATAATTAGTTGGATAAATTATTACTTATCTTATCATTTTCTAGGAATAATTATTTAAACCTTATTTAAATAATATTCCTTATTAAATTTGACTAAATCATAAATTAATAATTAAATAAATCATTATTTATTTGATTATTACTCAACCACATCCTTAAAATAATAAATAAAACATTTATTTATTTATTATTTACAAATAAAGGGATTTGACCCAAGTCAAATTCTTTTTCCCTCCAACAAAAATAATAAAACATTCCATAAAAGTTGGATCTTGATTTGGTTAATAACATTTTAACTATGCACCAATATCTAGACTAACTCAATATTTTGTTATAAATAGAAGGGTTTTTCCATTCATTCATCACCTTTTGTTGGCTAATCACTCTAGATCTATACTTTTGGTCTGACTTTGATCCACCATCATTGTCATATTTTTCTATCTTTTTGCTTGTGAGCTCCCTTTCAGTTACATTTTTGTTTGGGTTATCTACACCATCAAGAGAGAGGAATTTTAGATTTAAAGTGCTGAGGGCTTACAAGAACCCATCCCATGAAGGAGAACTGGTCACATCCTTCTATGTTTTCCTCCCAAGTGGCCTTACTATAAAATTCATTCAACATATCCTTGTATTGTCTATTGGATACATGGAGTAAATCTCATTTTTATTTACTACTTAATGTCTTTTCATGGATAGATCTACATTTTTGAAGCATTTATCTTGATCAAATAATTACAGATCTGAAGATATTGGAATCCATATTTTCTGTTAGGGCTGTTTTTTATGCACAACTCAAGTGGTATTTTTTCGTACACTTGCAATTAAGATTCATACTAACACTGTGGATGTTCAGTTGGTGGCGGCTTAAGCTATTTCCTCAAAGCTACAATGTCCTCATTTTTTTTCTTCACTAACTGTTCTACATATTTGACATTTGCAAGATCATATCCCATTCGGATAACCAACTCTTCTAAACACTTAATCCTAAGATATTTAGCATATGATGAGGCCTTGCCAACCTTCATTTGATCCCTCATGTTTATGATTGTATTATGAAGCTTGTTGATACTCATAGCCTTGGTAGTTATAGTAGAATATAGCATATTTGAAATTTTCCTATGAAACTCAATCCTATCTAGTGCATGAATGCTTTCTGTTGGCACTTCAAGATAAATTTTCTTGTAGTCTGCAACTATCTTGGGAGTCTTAACAGCTGGTTGAAGCACTGACATAATAAAATTTTTTATTTGAATAGTCAAAAGTTAATAGAAGTCTGTTGTGAATGCCTCATGTTTGTTTCAAATATTGAGAATAAATCTCATTCTTGATTTCTTCATTCTTTGTCTTAATTTTCTTGCATTTTTCTCTGATATCAATATCTTTTTCTTTTACTGTCTGTGAGGAAGATGCCTCCAAATTCTGTTGTTTCTCTATAACCTGTGTATTGGAATTACGAAGTTGTCCTTCATTTAGAATTTATGTAACTACTTCATTTGTAATGACTGTAGCATCATCTGTATTCTCAGTGGAACATCTGTGTATTCTACTTCTATGGTCACTTTTCCGTTATCAACTGAATTGAATTTGGGCTTTTTATTATATAGAATTTTAAACATTTCCTAAGTTTTTCTCTCAGCATTGTATGGTCCTTCTTCTCTGAGTTGTTTAGTATCTTTTTCTCCTTGATGTTCAGTTTGCAAGGTGTGACTAGTATCACCCTGTTTAACTGTATCTACCAAAGTGTCTTCTAGCCACATAATTTGATTGACATACTATTCAATCTCTGGTTTTTTCTCATGTATATAAGGTGTTAGTTTGCATTTAACCCTCATTTTTCTTAGTATTCCTTGTGGATCATAGTTCCATGAGAAGCTCTCTTCAAATCTGTACTCAAGTAATTGTTTTGTTGCTTCTTGTTTTGCATCTCTATGATTACAAATAAATGGCCTTGCCTGATTCTTTAACTTAAATTAGGTCTTCTTCTTGGCTTCTAGGAAGTCAATAGAATCGGAATTTAACATTTTCCTAATATACTCAAAGGAAAAGATTCTCATTGGTACATATTTAGTTAGTTTGTAGGGTAACAGATTGGACAAAAAAACTCTGATTTCTATATGTTTCTCATATAGGTACCAATCACCAGTTCTAGTGTGTTCTCATAGCTGTAGAAATTTTTTCATTTCATCACTGATTATTGGCTGTATTGGTCAACATATTGATCAATGGGTGGACAAAGGTATCTGTAAACTCTGCAAAAGTGAACTCTGTGGACTCTTTTATGATCAAATAAGTCTAGAAGATGACTAAAAGTGGATTGTCTTCTATATCATGTTTCTGAAGAGTTATAGGAAACTTGTCTTCTTGAAAATATAAGAACATATGTAGAAGAACAGACATATATCTGAATACCCCTTTAGTGGGAAATTTGACTAGCTGATCATGGATATTGTCAGCTATATACTCAGCATAATTGAAAATTATAGAGGGAGGCTGTCGTGGTGCAAAATTAGATAGAAACCCTAGGATGGATTCATTAGTATGCTCATCTTTAAAGCATCCTAGGATAACTAACAACATGCAAATTACATGCCTAGACCCTTCTAGAAATTTTGAAGTAGAATATGGAGGGTTCATTTGTGGAATTTCAACATGTAAAGGAATGAACACTTGAAAAATATGAAATAATTTCGGAAAATCAAGACCAATGTATAACTTTGTAAGTGCCTCTATTGACAAAGGAACTACTTTGGAACTAGGTTTGAGTTGTAACATCTAGTTTATGGACTCAGTAGTAATTGTAAAAAGTACCTCTTTGTTTGCATTCACTATTTCTCTATTTTTAGGTGAATAATAACTCTGACGCAACCTAATAACCTATGGGCATTGAAGAGTGACTAGAAAAACATATTTGGGTAGGTTTGATTCCCAAATTTAGACTTCTTCAATCTGATCTAAGGAGTTTTCATAGCTCTAGCTGGGGAGGTCTAACAAATTAAATTCAACCGGATCCGTTATTTAATAATACACATTAGCTAATTGTGTGTGTTCAATGTCTACAACAGGAGGTTGTAGAGGATTCATAACAATTACAGTATTGGATGACATAGTTGGATTGGATTCTCACATTTTTAAGGCTTGGATAACTAAAAATATGTTTTTAGGGCTTTCTAAATTCTTCTGTAAGATTAAATGGTTTACAAAAATGTTTCTTGACTTTTACAGAGGTTCTTTGGATAAAATAAGTACAACTTGGTTCTTTCCTTGGATTTCAACCTTCAATTTTGGTTTTTAATTGTATTTAAGACTTTCACTGGTTTATGAAATAAGAAACAAGGGTTTCTTATACTTATTTCAATGAATTTTGTCTAAAATTGATTGAAATTGGGCGCAGAGAGTTGGGGTTACCTGCAGAGGATTTCTAGGTAATATTGGAGTCTTTTAAAGTCAGCAAAGGCTAAAATAAACTTGATTTTTCCTTTAAAACTTAGTGCAATATTTAAAAAGAGGTTTTTAATCAAATTTTGATAGGGTTTTAGCTCTTTCCAGGAAAGTAGAAGCTTTCTTTGGGCATATAATCATTTACTGCACTCTATTCTTTCATAAAATTCTTTTCTTTTTTTTTTAAACGATAACAAGCTTGTTTTTTCTTGGAAAATACCTGTTGGTGTAGGTATTTCTATTTGTAATATTTTCTGACGTGTTAGAATGCGTTTCTGGCTGCTTTTGAAGGAAATTTAAACTTTTCAGGTCTTTAGCAGTGATCTAGGATCTTTCTGAAGTTTTTTTACAGAAAATTTGGGCTTTTTGCAGGTTCTGGGCTTGGAACAGTGTACAGGCTTCTTTCTTCTTGGTCTGGTGGACAAATACAGTCAAATGGTGTTGGAAAATGGATTAATGGATCCTTTTAGAAGTTTATTGTGTGTTCTAGATTTAGAAGAACATGCATTAAATGGCAGTCACATCAGAAAAATGGTGGTTTTGGGTTTTTGAAGTAAAAAATCATAGGCGGTTATCACGCAGGAAAGAAGTGGTAAATGGTTTTCGTTGGATCAGATGCGATCCAATAGGATTTGACCACATGGAGGAGGGATAAAAAGGTAAAACCACCTATTTCGTGTGGTTTGAAATGTATTATGGTCGCGCAATTTAATTTTCAATATCGCATGGTGATCGTCAGATTAGAGGGTCTCGATGCGAACAACAAAGATTGGCCGTGGAAGATGCTCATTATTGGGGCATGGGGCCTAGGTTTTGTTACGCGACAGAGTTTATTTTTAAACGTTATAAATATATGTATTTATAATGTTAAAAAAATTATATTATTTGATTGGAAGGGGTAATGTCATAATGTTTAAATAAGACATTTAACGAGTGTTAATAAGCAATGGTGTGGGTTAATTTATATATGGAATATAAAACATTTAACAAATGTTTTCAAACTATAGGGAGCGGGATTTATTTTATAGGATATGTTTAAACCTATGGGAAAGAGAGGGGATTTATTTTATCACGTGGGATAAATAAACATAGGTTTCAACTTAAAATAAGTGGATGTTTTGGGGGTATTAATATATAAAGAAATTAATATATATGGGAAGGGGTATTAAATAAGGGTTTAATACTTTAAGTTAGAAATTAATATGAAATGGACAATGTAATGAATGAAATGAATTAAAATACATAGTATTTAAACTAAGTAAAGTGAAGATAGGCAATTTTAGCATAATTTGTCCCATCTTGATTTTTTACACATAAAATTAGGATAAAATGCATTTTGTGGGTTTTTGAGTGTTTTTTTAATGAAAATGAAATTAATTAAGGGGGGGGTTTACTTTTCTAAGAAAAGATGGTGTTTTACTTACGAAAAGGGATCATAGTTTTGGAAAAGGGTGAATATGCTGATGAAATGGGTTATGTAGGGGATCCAATATTTTTAACCAATGAGTCACTAAGCCTTGGCTCCGGTCCCAACAGAAGTCAGAGAAATTCTCTGAATACTGGATCATTTTGGGGGAGGGGAAATTAGTAATTTTTTGCATGATGATGCTTTATTTCATGTCTTGCACAACTACTTTCTACCTATCCATCATGATTCTAAGATTTTTTACTTTATTTTCATGGGTGCATTTAAGCTTGCAACCCTAAATCCATTTTTCTTTCAAAGCAATAAATCTATCTAATTATAACCTTATTTCATCTGAGGGCTCAGATTAAACTGTTGAGCTCCTCATTTATTCTCTAACTATCTACTGATTTGTCAAATTTAAAATGTTTGACATATCTTTATTCTCTATATCTAAAACATGAAATTCAAAGCATGAAAAGTTAAGATTAAACTATTTAATTGATCGTCGATTATGGCATTTTGAATAATCTGCACATAATCATTATTGTTGTAGTAAAAATAAATAGTAGTGTCATTTTGAATTCTTTCAGGTCTTATTTTGTCTCTTTTTCTTTTGGGGTCTACTCTTTTCAAAGTCCTTTGATCTTTATTTTTAGGAATTTTACCCTATTTTCATTTTTCTATTATTTTCAAATATGGGAAAACAACTTGCTGAAAGCAAGGTATATACATATTTACAACACTATCAAAGTCGATTAAAAAATTATGAATCCTATTGTTATAGGACCCTAACACCACCTATGAGGAGAACATATCACATTTAATGTAGGTGCTAGAGACTTTAAAGAAGGAGTAATTATTGGCACATCTCAAGAAGTTTGATTTTTCACAGTAGACTATGGTGTATTTCGGATATGTGATAGGTGGAGGAGATTTGAAGATAGATCCTTCCAGGATGGAGGTCATTAGGAAGTTGTCGGTATGGTTTACTAAATGTTTTTTAGGATAGGAGTTTGTTGAGGCACCATAGTACTTGAAGAAATTCATAAACTCTTTGTTAGTAGTAGCAACACCACTCCATACCATAATTTCAAGTGGCAAGAGTTTCGATTGGGGAAAGGGTCATCGAAGATCCTTTAAGGTGTTAAAGAAGAATATGAGTCAAACATTGGTTCTAGCATTACTAAAGTTACAATATCCCTTCGAAGTGGAGACATATGAATGTGGGAATGTTATGGGAGCAGCCTTGATGCTCATTAATTAAATTGAAAAAAAATACAAAATTCATATAGATGTAAAATAAAATTAAAGCAAGAACCTACCATACAATACTAAAAATCTCTAATAAAAGAATAAATCATTTTTTATCTATTTTAACCTATATATCTTATATAATGATCAATTATGTTATATCAACCCCATTAACGAAGCACTAGAAGCCAATTAGGTAACAAAATAGCCCTACCACTACATTATGTTATACCTAGAAACAATTATTGTTAAATTTGAATTTTTAATAGACACACACTTGATAAGTGGTGGAAGTTCCATGGTAATAGCCTGAAATATAGATTAAGGTATTTTATCATCATAATAAGAAACTATATGATTTAGAGTCGTAAATTAAATACATGAAAACTCAATTTTATCACCATAAGAAACCATTAGAAGATTTAGAGTCCTTAATTAATTTTTCCTTAATGCAAATGAAAACTAAACTCAAAGAGGAGAAATAGAAATATTAGAAAATTCCTAAAATAATGACCAAGAATGAATAGTGATTAACTATATTTATGAAATCAAAAAATTTGGGATGTGAACATTTTGTCTTGTTATTATTATCATCACTGCAAGTGATTCTGGTCATGAAAAGACAAAATAATCAAAACATATTTTAAGATACAATAACATTACTTTATCGCTAAATTTTAAGAAGAAATCATATAGAAGTGTATTTTAGCATAAATTAAACTCTTCTTATTAATTTGTTTGCCTTTATATTCAGTATCCAGTACCTAAAAATGCACTCTAATATATTTCTGTATATTTTGTAGCTAGAGATGCACAAATTAGAATTGAGCACTTGTTCTTGTTATTTAAATCACGTGTATAAATGACTATGGTCATATATGGAAATTATGTTACCTTAAACAAAATAAATTTCATTGTTTCTTATTGCATTATATGAAATATGATGAATTAAAAATTAAATGAGTTATAGATGTTATGCCAAAAGTTATAAGGGCATACCCTACTACACATGCAATGATTGTCAATTACATTGAAAGTATTAAGGAGATTCCCTATAGATTAGAATAGTTTAAAAGCATAGTTTTTACATATTTTCCATGGAGGGAGGAAAGAAATATAGAGTGAGGTCGTAAAGGAGAGAAGCCATGCTCTAAATGGGTTCATTGTCAATTATTCTTTTATAAGAAAGAGTAAAGAAGAAAGAGTTTGGTACAGTCGCAAAATTTCTTATGATGAGGTGTGTAATCTTGTTGAGATATTTCTTGTTATATGGATGTATGTGTAATATATCAAATCATGGGTAGAGACAATGTAGCCCTTGAGAGGTTTAGTTGGCCATCATTGTTCTGAAAATAATAATGAATCTTCTCTATATATTTGTATAGCATGCAAATATATTTGTTTGTATGTGTCGAAGGGCATGATTGGTGGTACAAGTGAAAATGAATCATATTCTAAATCACATAATGCTATAGAAAAAATTATAGTTGTTTGGAAAATATAAATATGCAAGTTTGGAGACTAGACTTCCTCTAAGGAAGAAGTTCTTTTATCTATGAATTTTCTCTCTCAAACTCTAGGATAATTTTTTTAATAAAATTCTAGTCATTACATATTGTAACCAAAAACAAAATAAGCTTAGAGAAAATATATCTAAAATCAGAAGAAAAAAAAAGTAAAAAATTCTTTAAAACGGTAGAAACTATTTTAACAAAAAAAAGTTATATTAATTTTTTTTAAACAAATAGGTCCAACAACAAAATAAGGTACATTATCTCACTCCTTGTATAATTAAAGAAACAAACTTGTAATTCTCCCTAAAATCTAAATTCTAAATTTTTAAAACCTTCCAATAATAATAATAATAAAAAAAAAAACAAATATAATTAAAAGAAATAATAGGAATAGAAAGAAAATTTAATACAGTGAAATGTACATATACCATAAATGCATTTAAATGAGAAATACAAGAATTAAAATGAACATATTTCCAATGGAAATTTACAAATAAAGTTTGATCTCATTTTGACCTTAATTTAGAAAACACATTATATGAAGATAAGGTTTAATTTATAGATGAAATGCCATTTTCACTAGATTCAATTTCAAGCAAGATTATTATTTTTGATTTAAAATATATTTTTGAATGTATAAATAAATTTAGTACTTTAAAAAACCATAAACCTTGACTTAATGAAATTCTACATATTAAAAAACTTAAGTTCAAGCTTTTAAAAATCTTTGACTAATTTTAATAAAAATTAACTACAAACAATGACCAAAAAATTATTTTCATCTATTAATTAAATTAAACATTAAATTTAATTTACTATTAAAAATACATAAAATATAAATTAAAAATTAAATTAAACTTGGCAATTATATTGAATGCGTTAAGATAGAAATAGAGAAATATAACGAGCTCTCTACGATTACTGAAGTTTTTTCTGGTTTTAGACGATGTGTTCCGCTCCTTTTAACGTCCGATCGCTCCTTTTAACGTCCGATCAAGATTTTTTTTAGCAGGAGGCATCCTTTAAACGAATAGTCAGAAATATTTGCACTGATTTTTTTTTTTTTTTCCATGTCTATCTCAGTGTGTGACTTTGTGTTGTGTCTATATTGTGTGTGTTCGTTTCTTTGAGTTATTGAATGAGCCCAGGTGTTTCACCGATAGAGAAGGGATTTGCATGGACTAGACGAATGAAAGACGTCGTGTCATATTTGTTGCAGCCATGACAGGTATGCGTCTGTTATTTATTTTGGTTTTGGTTTTTGGTCATGATTTATATTCTGTTCTCAGGCGTCTCCTCGTTGTCTTCCCACGCTTGCTTCTCCTTGACGAGTTCGACAGTGATAAATAAAACAAAAACCCAAATAAATTCTCCTTGACGAGTTCGAGCATGAGAAAAAACAGAAAGCTACCCCTGTCAGGAAGGATGTTAGAAGCCCGTTGCTGTTGTTGAAGGGCAAGCATGAAGAATTAATAAGAATAGCGCTTTGAACGACTGAAAAAATCAGAAATATTTTTTATAAAACTTTGGTGAGAGACGTTACTAACGTACCCTAGAAGCTGAAAAGGTCGCGTTATCCATCACTTGATGTATAACGCGTGTAGTTTCCTAACAAAGGAGCCCATGAAATTCAGAGCACGAAGCAGAATGGGAGCACCAATTTTTTGAAGCTGTCAAGGCTAAATGACAAAAGTCATAGGAGGTATGTTTTTAGTTAAGGTTATTTAACAAAAAAAGAGTTTTCTACTTTAGAAAAAAACAACTTTGGATTCTGAAGGTGATCCTTATTTTTATAATAAAGGCTCATGTAATCCTTTTAAAAGGGTTTCATTTGAAGTTTTAAGTTTTATTCATAAAGGGACAAAAAGAAATTTAAAGTTATTTTTTAAAAAGTTTTGTTATTTTTTAAAAAGTTTTGTTTTCATATTATTAAGTTTGAAAGCTTTTTGTAAGTGTTGTTCTTATGAGAAATTTGGACAAAGATTGTACTGAAGGTGAATCTATTTGGGTTTTTGAGCCACCATATAAGTGAAACCTCTTGCTCTGTATAAGTGAAACATATATATTTTTTATTTAAAAAATGAAGACCAATTTTCTATATCTCAAAATAACGGGTTATCTGTGTCGAAGCACACGCAGTAAAGCCATCATTGTGCTTTTGTTTTTTCTCGTTACCGTACAATTTCAATATGTTGTTTGAATCATTCACGGGATGTATTTATTTCAATATGTTGGTTGAATCATTCCGGGGATGTATTTACTTAAATATGGATATTATCAAATGATTAAAGTCATTGATAACAGTCTTAGCAAATGTCTAAAGTCATCAATTTTGGTATAGTTATTTTACTAACTTGTGATTTTTTAAAAAATCTAAAATGTTTAAGCTATTTTACACATATATCATCAAACTAGTTTATATATTATCAATTTAGTTTAGGAGTTTGTTTCATGTATTGAGATAAATTCAATAACATGATAATTTTTATATCTAAAGATGATCGACAAACAAGTTTGTGAAAGTTTGTTTTGTGTGAGTTTCTTGGAATAGATTCAACAACATGTTAGTGATCATTGTATGTAACTGGTAACTCCAAGAGTTGGAGTTGTGTTATAAGCCATGTAAAGCATGTGTATCCCCGTAAAGTTCGTGGTAATCTCAAAACCACTTTGTAATTACAGGTTCGTGGTCAACCATAAACCATTTTACAGTTTCGGTTTGTGGTCAACCAGAAACTATTGGTAATAGTGAGTGGAATGGAAATAGGTCTGTGCCACTGTTCGCCCACTGATGAAGAGATTCGGTGCAAGGTCAACGATGGAGAAATCTGGTGAAAGGTTGCCAATGAAGGGATCTGGTAAAAGTTTGCCGAAGAGATCTAAGATCTAGTAACGGTGAGAGTTCATCGACGAAGCAAGAGCGTTCTGCAAAAGCCAAACTCTCTTAGTTCAGACTTTCTTTCATAGAAATGACCACCGGGATTTATATTAATCCGTTCAAATTTTTTTTTAACATGGTTACGGGTCATCTGATAAAACCCACGTTGGAGGGGGATCTATAGATACAAGTACATGAATGTAGTGATAATGGTTGACAGAACCATGTACGCGAAGGACATCCTATGAGACTAGCGGTTGCAGTGGTTGGTACCCATGCATTTTCATGGATGGTTGCTCCTTTATATGGACTTTGACATATCCTTTTCTTATGTTTGACCACAACTGGACTTTACAGACTAGCATGCCAAAGTAGAAAATGAAGATGACAAAGACTCAAAGTACAAAGCCATAGTAGTGGTGTGTTCTAGTATATTAGTGATGTAGTCAAAGTTTGTTTATGTTCGTAGAATAGTCTCATGACTATGGTAAAGTATGAGTCACATATTGCAATTGGAGCAAATCTACATGTCATTTATAGTTTATACGTGTTGTAAGACCTAGAGAGACATGCATACCCCTTTGTTATATGTTCCTTGTGTCAGAGAGTTTTAACACCATGTAAGAGTGTGTCATGTAGGATGGATACACTTGGGTGGGCCATATTAGTTTTAGACTCCATGAGGTGAAATTTGATATCTAGGGGGAGTTCATATAGAGGTTGGATGAACCATGTATGTGAAGGACTTCCTAGTAGACTCGCAGTTGCAGCAGTTGGGAACCCATGCATTTCAGTAGATGGTTGTTCCTTTATGTGGACATCGACAATAGCATGAAGAAGATACAAAGTGTAGTTACCAAACAGAACCAGTGTAATTACCAAACAATACCAAATGTAGATTTTGCAGATAGATATTGACACAAGTAGTCATTAAGGAGGTGTGTTGGAATATGTAATTCCTACTTGTCATCAGCTGTGACTTTCTATGTATAGAGTGTGTTCATATTCAATAGGAGTTAGCTAAACCTAAATTCCTAGTTTGGTGTGAGGTTGAGATATTCTCTCAACCGACTTATTGTGCATCCAAGATAGCTTCCCTATCTTGAGACTATACCTAATGTAGATATGTAACTTTATTTGATTAATGAAATATAGTGTGTATCTGAAATTTTATCTAACTCTAAATAATTGTATTTAGCCCTTTACCATAAACTGCTGGAATCATCGCTCTTCTTCACTTTGTCCTAGCTGTAAGAAAGACCATATTTCACTTCACTTCACTGATGCCTACAAGCAATTATCTCCCATCCAATAGCCCTGTTTTATAAAAAATTAATTATATATATATATATATATATATATATATATAATTTATAATTAATATAAAATTATTAGACATTTTTAGATCTAACATTATTACAGATTTTAAACATTAATTTTTGAACTCTATTGTCATTACTAATTTAAATTTGTGTATAAATTATTTTTTTACTTTCCATAAATTTCATGTTCTATCTTTTTTTTCAAATGTTTGATTTTCTTATTTTAAATATTTGATTTATTCAATAAATACTTATAATAAATTAAATTAATGTTATATAAATAAATTTATTGTTCTATATTGATGATGACGATTGTTAGACTTTATCTATCTGACCTAAAGAAAAGAATTATATAGTATTGGATTTATATCATATATATTTATACTGTGATTAGTGCATGGATTTTTTAGTTAATTATTATATTTGAATTGTTTAGTTATATTTTTGTTTGTATAGTTGTTTATTAATTTGAAATTATATAATAATGAAAGGAATATTTTTTGAATTCATTTTTTTACTTATAACTGATTGTTTCTAATGTGAAAGGATATCTTTGTATTCTTTTATGATATGTAATTATTTATTCTTTTTAGAATTGGATGATATAAAATAATATAAATTTTTTTATTAGTAGAATTGTTTTATTTATATATGATATGTGAAATTGATGAGTTTCTCTATTTTAATGTCAAAATATGCTTTAAAAAATATTTATTTTTTAAAATGTATTCATAAATTGTAATTTTTATAAATATTATATTTGTGATATGACATGACATTGATATTTATGTATAGAAGTTTTTTTATCTATAATGATAGGTATACGTTGGTGTATCTTATGTGTATTTTTAAATAAAAGCAAATTTTGTTAGTTTATGTCATATGATAGTTGTGCTTTTGCTAATTATATGATATGATTTCATTGAAAGATAATATTATGTTGACATTTTTTGCAAGTTTAATGTGTATATGTTTATGTATATATTTGTTTTATTGTTTGTAAGACGATATAGTGATCATGTTTCTTACATAATATGATGATTGCTGATTTCTAATTGATAACATGTTTTATGTGGATTGTATTTGTTAAGTGATTTTTTTTGTTAAATGACATGCTTTAGGTTCTTAGATGATATGATGGTGATAATGAGAGAGAGAGGTAATAGGAGTGAGGGGTGGGAGAGAGAGATAGAGGATGGGGTAGAGAGAGAGATGAAGGTGGAGGAGGGGGAGAGGGAGAGAAAGAGGGAGGGAGGGGGTGAGAGAAAGAGGAGGGGGAGAGATAGAGGGAGGGAAAGAGGGATAATCGGAGAGAGACAGAGAGGGAGAGAGATAGGGGGAGGCAAGGGATAAAGAGAGGGGGGACAGAGTGGGAGAGAGAGGGGGAGGATCGAGAGAGGGGGGGAAGAGAGAGGGATGGGGAGAGAGAGAGAGAAACAGAGTGAGAGAGAGAGAGAGGGAAGAGGGATAGGGACAGGGGAAGCGGGGGATCAAATTGTTGAAGGGGAGTCATAGGGAGAGAGAGAGAGAGAGGGTGGCAAGGAGAGGGGATTGGAAGAGGGCATGAGCGGGAGAGGGGGAGAGTGAAAGTGAGAGTGAGAGAGAGTGAGATAGAGAGAGAGGGGGGGAAGAGGGAAGGAGAGAGGGTGGGAGAAGGATAGGTGGATCGGGAGAGGGAGGGGGAGCGGGAGGGTGAGAGAGATGGAGAGAGGTGGGTGGGAGAAGAGAGGGAGAGAGAGAGAGAGAGAGAGAGAGAGAGAGAGAGAGTTGGATATTGGGGAGAAGATGGGGGGAGGGAGGGGGAGAGAGACGGAGGGAGCGAGTGTGTGTGTGTGTGTGTGTGTGTGAGAGAGAGAGAGAGAGAGAGAGAGAGAGAGAGAATTAGTAGGGGGAGGGGGAGTGGAGTGTGAGGGAGGAGGAGAGAGAGGGAAGGGGACAGAGAGAGGGAGTGGGAGGGAGGGCAAAGGAAAGGGAGGTGGAGAGAGAGAGTGAGAGAGAGAGGGTGAGAGAGAGAGAGAGAGAGAGAGAGAGAGAAATGTCCCATTAACGTATCCATGCCATTTGGAGCTACTCAAGCCGATTCGGCTCAATTATATTCTGTAGCTGACAAGATGAAAAAATTCATTGAGTGCATTGAACACATACACTAAGAGGTTCATGACATATTGGACATATCCAATGCTAATGACAAGCAACAACATGATTAGGATTGGGTGCCACAGAACCTCAAGGTGGGTGACAAAGTTTGGTTACATTTGCAGAAGGAGCACCTCTCTGGGCCCTGCAGTAAGCTACACCCATTCTGATATGGTCCATATACCTTCACCAAGGCCATGGGAGATAATAATTTTGAGCTCAGAATTCCTCCATTCCTTGGCATGCACCCAGTGTTCAACGTGGATCGCCTTCGGAAATACTTTCTGCCATTACTAGATACATCCGACATTGAAAAATAACTCACCTCGACAGAGTTAAATCCAGGCTGCATGGAACATGCTGAAATTGATCGTATCATGGACATGTAGCTTAAAAGCACTAACCAATAGAATATCTAGTTGTATCGGCTTGCCAAACCTAGCCAACTCCTTTACTAGGGAAAATGTTTGACCAGGGACCAAGTTCAACAAAAATTTCCCCATCCCATGAAGGATCTCCACGCAATGTGGACCATTTACTTCTAAGGGGGAGGAATGATCCATGTGGATATTGGTGGCCACCCACCTATTCCACATAGTCAGTTTCATGAGTTTTCTAATTTACTATTTTTCGTAGTTTTTCGGGTCATGAACTTTCGGAGTTGTTTTGAGGCCATAAAAGGAATTTTTTTGGGCATGATTACTATAGCGATTTGGAAAAATTATCGACATTAGTTGTAGTGCTCAGAGAGATCTTTCCAACAAGGTATCATATGCACCAAAAAAATATAATATGACCATGTTATGACCCGAGGAATTTGGTTTGTCGACTAACCCCAAAGGGGCCAATAAACTCTTGGTGTTACATCTCCTCGGGTTAGGGTTTTCATTGTTTAGGGTTTTATCTTATTTTTCAATAATAAAAAGGCCCTTGAGACTCATTGTAACATAGTTTAGAGGCCTATAGCCTCCACATCTCTTCTCAGAGATAACCTACTAGCACCCTAGCTAGTGTACTTCGATTCTATCTGTAAGCATATTTTAGTTACATGATATTAATAAAATGAAGTCTTGTTTTTTCTTCATCTCCACACTGATGTGTATATTTCTATTTTATTGCATTCCTGCATAATTTTAGATTAGTGGTATCATATAAATATTCTCTTTCTCGATCCTTCTTTGCATGTCCCCAACGAGGTCAAGGTATTAGGAATTTGGGCTCGATCTTGTTGAATCTTTGCAAATTCAGCCTCCCAAACCTCGACGACTGCCCATGGGGGATGAAAAGAAAGACAAGGGAGTAGGATATCCTATCAAAATATTGCTTCAGGATCCCCTCAAAAAACAAATGAACATGATGATGGATAACTTTGCCCATATTCTTCAACGACTACCCACCGATAATGCTTCTACATCCAACAACCACTCTGGAGGTGCAACACCATTTAAGGTACAAGTTATCTTTTAAATTACCATATTTGAGAGAAAATAGATGTGGAAATCATAGATAGATGGTTGAATCTATTATAAGGGTATATCTCAGTTCATGACTTTTCCAGCCGAGAAAATATTACTTTTGCACTCCTAAAAATCACCCCCCATGTCAAGGACTGGTGGGAAACCTATTGTGAGCAGAAGGATGAGAGGGAACCCTCTCTATTTTTGGTCGCACCAACTTGGAATTCTTTTTGAGATTCCATCAAGGAATAATATTATCACTTGGGGAGCTATGAGGACAAGTACATACAATCAACTATGCTGCGGAAAGAAAGGGATCAAGATGTGCATGAGCTAATGAATCTGTTCTATACCCTATGCAAAATATTGGGTATCAAATATTTAGATAAACATTTGGTTTGAAAGTAACACAATTCTCTGCATAGATAAATTCAGGAGGAAATGGAGTTCCTTGACATCTCCTTGCTTGGTGTAGCATATTGATATGCTACCAAGATTGAGCAAAATTTTAAAGAGAAGAAGCGAGACTTTGGATTTGTGAATCAGAACCAAGGGAAAGGTTCTCCTAAATCATAGAATGAATGTAAAAACCAAGGCTGGGAGGCCTAATATAACTGGCCAAATCCGACTAAAATAACAACACCGCGAAGCCAAAGAAGGACATGGGAAATTGGTGTGAGTTCCATAAGAGCTCCACTCACAACACAAGTGCGTATTAGTCCAAGAAGTCAGTGGTGACCAAGTTGAAGGATTCTAAATCGGATGCATGCTGCAACTCTGAATCAAAACCTGGTAAGGGAAGTCACAAAGGGAATAAAATTATCCATGGTGAGCCCAACACCACCATTGGCACCGCAAAGATCCAGAAGGAGGAACCAGAAGATCCAGAGGAGGAGGAGTGCCTCCTCCATTCCTAGAAGTGGGTGGGCTTGACGACCACAACACACCCACAGTCGTACACCATCGAGTGGCTTCACAAAGGATGGGATCTCCACGTCAACCAATAGTGTCACCTTCCCTACAACATCAAGCCCTTCACGGATGATCTATTATGTGACATTTACCCTCTTGATGTTTGTGATGTATAATTATGCCAATCATACTTTTGGAAGAAACATGTGTATGAGTCCTGAGCTAGGGATGTTATTGTTACATTGGGAAATAATTTATACATGGTACCAGAGGTAGCACTTCCTACCACCTTCTCTTTGGTTACTGCAAAACAATGCAGTAAGCTGAAAACCTTTAGACAGTGTTCCACTGCATGACAAAAATAGGTGGACAAGGTCATGGAGGAGTACATGTACATCTTCATCTCACCCATAAGGGTGCCTCTGCATTGTTAGGTCAAGAAGCCCATCAATATGAACTTAGGTGCACCACTTCCCAATGGATGAATCCATTGGCACTCTATTCTAGAAAACGATAAAATCAAGAGTCAGATTCAGGAGTTGCTACAAGATCATTTACCAGAATAGGTACCTGATCCCACAAACTAATGACCTTATAGACACCCTCAATGAGAAAAATATTTTAGCAAAATCAACTTGAAGTCTGGGTATCACCAGGTACCAATCGAACCCTTCGTTGTGTGGAAGTTTTCCTTCAAATTCAAGGAGGGTATATTCTAATGGCTTTTCATGGCTTTAGGGTTGAATAATCCTCTTGCAATATTCATGAGGATGATGGATGACATCTTGTGAGCATTCACCAACTCATTTGTAGTAGTGTGAATGGATGGAATCATGTTCTTCATCTAGACATGGTACTAGCACCTCCACCACATTTTGTGCATGTAAAAATCAAAGAATCCACACACATGGGATGAGAGCCTCCCCTATGTATAAGAAAAGTATAACCAGGCCCTCCATAATTCGACTAGCCATAGCCCCTTTCATGTGGGCTTGGGATTCCAGCCACTATGTCCCATTGATGTAGCCATGCCATTTGTAGCTACTCAGGCCGATTCGGCTCATGTCCAGTTTGAAGTTGATAAGGTGAACAACTTCATTGAGAACGTTCAACACATCCACCAACAATTTCATGAAAAAATGGAGAGATCCAATTCTAAGTACATCCAACGACATGATTAGCATCACGTGCCACACAATATGGTCCATATACGCCAACGCCTACTATGATATGGTCCATATACAATCAGCAAGGCCATGTGAGACAATTATTTTGAGCTTACCATTCCCCCATTCCTTGACCTACACCCAGTGTTCAACGCAGATCGCATTTGGCCATACTTTCCGCCATTCTTGATACATCCCACATTGTAGAAAAACCTACCTTGAAAGAGTTCAATCTAAACTGCATGGAGCATGATGCAACCGATCATATCATGGACACACAACTTAAAATCACTTGCCAGTAGAATATACAATTGTATCAGGTTGTCAAATATGGCCAAATCCTTCACCAAGGGAAGTGGTTCACCAAGGACCAGGTTCAACAGAAATTTTCCCACCTCATGCAGGATCTACACACATTAATTTCGACCAATGTATACTAATTGGGGAGGAATGATGCAAGTGGATATTGGTGGCCACCCACTTATTCCACCTATTCAGTTTCATCAGTTTTCTTATTTACTATTTTTAGCAGTTTTTCAGGTCCTGAAGTTTCGTAGCCATTTGGAGGCCCTAAACGACATTTTTTGGGCATGATTACACTAGCAATTTGAAATATCACAATATTAGTTGTAGTCCATAGAGAGATATTTAAGACGAGGTATCATAGATGCCAAATAGAGATAATCTGACCAAGTTACGACCTCGGGATGTTGGATGCCCAACTAACCCCAACGATGCCCATAAGCTCTTGCAATTATATCTCCTCGGGTTGCAGTTTTTGTTTCTTAGGGCTTTCTCTTATTTTTCAATAATAAAAATAACCTTGAGCCTCATTGTAACAGAGTTCAGAGAACTATAGCTGCCACATCTCTTCTCAGAGATAAGCTACCAGTTCCCTAGCTAGTTTATTTCCATTATGTCTGTAAGCATATTTCAGTTATGTGATACTACTAAAATGAAGTCTTATTTCTGGTGCATCTCTTCATTTATGTGTATCTCTATATTTTATTGTGTTCCTACATAAGTATGGATCAGTTGTATAAGAGAGGTTTTCTCTTTCTCGATCCTTCTTTGCATGTCCCCAACGACATCGGGGTATAAGGAGTTAGGGCTTGATTTGGTTGAACCTTTGTAGGATGAGCCTCACAAATCCCAACATCCACCCATGCGGGAAAAAATAAAGATGAGGGAGTAGGAGATACTGTCAAAATATTTCTTAAGGAGGCCCTCCAGAAACAAAGCAATGCGATGATGGATAACAGTTCCTAAATTCTTCAACGACTGCCCACTCGCGACACATCGGCATCCAACAGCCACTCTCGAGGCGAAAATACTTTTAATGTACAAGTACACTTTGACATTCCCATATTAGGGCCAAATAGATGCAAACTTCATAGATTAATGCTTGAATCTATTAGAGGGTATTCCTCAGTTCATGACTTTCCTAGCAGGGAAAATATTACTTTTCACTCCTTAAAGCTGCCCCCCATGTCAAGGATTGGTGGGAAACCTACTATGAGAAAAAGGATGAGAGGGGACCCTCTCTGTTTTTTGCTGCACCTACTTGAAATTATTTCTGAGACAACATCAAGGAATAATACTATCACGTGGGGATACATTAGGACAAGTACATACAATGGAATATGTTTCCACAGCAAAGTGATCGAGATGTACGTGAGCTGACGAATCTCTTCCATACCATGCGCAAAAAAAAGTGTTTCAAATGTTCGAAGAAACATTTCATGTTCAACTATTGTAGTCATCTGATTATATACATTTAGGAGGAAATGGAGTTCCTCGAAATCTCCTCGCTTCGTGAAACATACTGGTATTCTTCCAAGATTGAGCATAAGTTCAGATAGAAGAAGCTAGAATTTGGATCCGTGAATCATAAGTCAGGGAAAGGTGCCCCCAAATAGTAGAACGAGGGAAAAAGACAAGATAGGGTGTCCTAGGATAACCCGCCAAAGCCGAAGCAAAGAAAAACACTATGAAGCCAAATAAGGACATGGGAAAGTGGTGTGACTTGCATAATAGCTGCACTCACAGCACAAGTGAGTGTTAGTCCAAGAATTCACTGGTTGACGAGTTAAAGGCTTATGGATCAGATGCATGCTTCGAATCTAAATCAAAACCCAACAAGGGGAGTAACAAAAAGAAGAAAATTATTGATACACACCCCAACGCCACCGTTTCCACTGCAAATATCCAAATTGATGAACTGGAAGATCTAGAGTAGGAGGAGCACCTCTTCCAATCCCAGATGTGGGTAAAGGGTTCCTTGTTGTAGTTCATTTTAGATAGGGGGAGCCAAAATAACCTCATTTTAAAGGAGGTCATGAAGTAGCCTCACATGCTTACAATAGCACACCAACATCCATACACCATCGGGTGGCTTCACCAAGGATAATAATTCCACGTTAGCCAGCAGTGTCACCTTCCCTACAACATCAAGCCCTTCATGGATGAGGCATTATGTGGAATTTCCCATGCTTATGTTTGTGATGTATTATTATGCCAAACATACTTGTGGAAGGGACATGATCTGTATCAGTCCTGACCTTGCACTGGTATTGTTACTTTTGGAAACAAATTATACAAGATACCAAAGGTAGCATTTCCTACCACCCTCTCTTTGGTTTCATGATGATCCACCCTCAAGGAAAGAACAATATCATGGCCATGACCTCCAAATAGTGATCCTCTGCATGAAACAACAAATGGATAAGGTCGTGAAGGAGTACGGGGACATCTTCACCTCACTCGCAATGGTGCTTCTGCACTGTTAGGTCAAGTTCCCCATCGATCTGATCCTATGTGCATCCCATCCAAATGGACCAATCTATCTACACTCCGTTATAGAGAATGATGAAATCAAGAGGCAAATTCAGGAGCTGTTGCAGAAACCTCACATCCAACCGAGCTCACCACCCTGTGGGAGCTTGATTTTGTTGGTGGAGAAGAAGTATGGGACTTGGAGAATCTGTATTGACTATTTCACGTTGAACAAGATCACTATGCAGAATAAGTACCCAATCCCATAGATTGATGACCTTATGGAAGAACTCTACGTGGGAACAATATTTCAACAAAATCAACTTGAAGTACCGGTATCACTAGGTACCAACTCAACCCTTTGATGTGCGGAAGATTACCTTCAAAGCCAAGGGATGCATATTCTAATGTCTGGTCATGCCTTTTAGGTTGACGAATGCAACCTTCATGAGGCTGATGGACGACATCTTGTGACCGTTCACCAAACCACTTGTATTAGTGTACATGGATGACATCCTGATCTTCATCCATTCTTGGGAATAACACCTCCACCACATCCGACACATCCTATACACATTTCCAAAACATAAGTTGTGTGCCACTTCAGAGAACTACACTTTTTGCATGACCCAAGTATAGTATCTATGATATATTATTGATGAGCGGGGGATGCATGTCGATCCAACCAAGATCCAAATAATTCAGGATTGGCCAACCCAAACCACCCTTACAGAGCTCCGCAAATTTCTGGGTCTTGTTAATTTCTACCACAGGTTCATGTTGGGATTATCCCATATCACTTGGACCCTATGTCAAATCCCCAAGGGAGCAGCGAAAGTAAAATTATTTTGGTTTGAATCTTAACTGAAGGTATTCACAGAGTTGAAACATCCCCTCTGTTTTTCCATAGTGCTTACATTACTAGACTTGCAACAACCATTTGAGATCAATACAGATGCTTGTGACTATGCTATTGGGGTAGTTCTTACTCAACAGGGGAATCAAGTGGCATATCACAATGACACATTGTCCGACACAATCCAGAAGTATCCCACTTATGAATACAGATGTATTCCAATGTGAATTATTTCCTACAATGGAAGAATTACTTTTTGGGGAAGGAAATGGTCATCCATAGAAACCAGCTACCACTGTAGTTCATACAAACACAAGGGAAGCTGCAGAACGATCACCATCATAAGTAGTCCACATATTTGCAACAGTTTCATTTGAACATCAAGTACAAGAAGGGAAACACCAATAATGTTTCATACTCACTCAAACAACTACCAATCATGGCACTAACCACTGTGCTCAATTTTTTTTAGCACCAGACTTCTGATTGGATGCTTCTCTACGAGAGATATCCTTAATTCAACCACACATACAAGATGCTCTTGGAGGGTAACCAAGTTCCAAATTTTCACCTCCAAGATGCACTCATATAAAATTAGTGTGCCAACACATATGCGACTTTTTTTCTTTTTTCTGTGTGTATATGAGACTTTGCCTTCACTAACCCACATATAGATATTCAAATCTTTACCTTTAATAATCTTCAGATTCTGACCTGTAAAACTCTGTCTCATGATTTTGTGATTATGTTCCATCACTCTGTCACCTCTAAACTTATCTGTGAACTATGTTACTAGTGGGTTTCCATAAAGGACACCACTTTTATCATAATGCCAATAGATAGCCAACATAAGATTTTTATTCTTCAGGAAAACCATGGGGGCATAATTTTATTGATGTCTATGACAGGAGAAACATAATATTTTTTGTTTTGGAGGGAATATGGGCTTACTGACTCCATCGCTATGCTGATTTGTAGACTTTATACTTCATTCTTGAATTTTTCAGTACATGTGTCCTTTCTATGATTCATGGCTACTGAATCTGTTGCGATTCACATAAATCCTAAGTCACTTCTTTGTGAGGCATGCAATCCCTACAACATACCTAATTCTTGGCAACAAAAGAGTCTTTGAATCCATGGGATTAGAGGCATGTGCCTCAACATCTTATGAGGAGGACCATGTGATTTACCTATTGTTTTTTAATTATGGTACCTATCATGCCCACATTTGAGACACATCTCTTTGTCTGTATATTCTCCTCTATATAGAATACAAGCATTCTAACATGCATGATATGATATGTACTCAACACCCAACATTTTTAACAACTACATTGTCTCTTTGTAGCATCTCGTAAATACATTATCACTCAGACGAAACTTATCCTTGAATATCCTACAGTTGGCGGGGAATATAATTGTACAATGTCAATATTTAACTTTTATAAAATCAACCATTTTTAATTTTGATTGTGTGACAATATATAATGAACTTGATCGATCACGCAGATCAATGACCTCAATATTTCTGAAAAACATGCATTCGACATGCCAAACTTTTATTTCACGTTGTTATTGGCTGAGTACAGTTTGACTTGCCACCAAGTATAAAGAGAGGGGTGGTGGAAGCATATTTCAGGCTTTGAAATAAGGCATTAGTGTGTTGAATCCTTAGTTAAACTAAGAGGGGGGGGGGGGTGAATCAGTTTAACACATACATAAGCTTTTTAAAAATTTTAGCAACTTATTTATAGCTTAATTTTATAACCAAATTTAATATGTGAACAGTCTTATTATGTTGCAGCAAGTATTAAATTAATGAGACACCAAAATTATTATGAGAGTAGCAAATATTGAGCATATTGGGTAGATCATATCAACACATAGGAAACACACATAGAGACATCAGATATAAGTAGAAACCCATAAAGGGAGAAAACCACATCTTATTATTGTTGTGATGCAAAGGCAAGCTCCAGCTCCCTCTCACCATTGTTTTTCTATAGGCACCAACCTACAGGAGGCTCCAACCTTAGTCAGCTACAACTGACAACTATCAAGTTTCAACTTGATAGGGAAGCTCCAACTTCCTCAATTTATCAAAAGAAATGTTTGCTGATTTACCTCATATATCAACTTTGTTCTGTAGCATCTCTTTCTACTCCTCTCTTCCTTATCTTCTCTGAATCAATTTTCCATACTCTGCATTCTCTATACAAACTCTCTCTAACTCCTGTATGCATATCAAGATGATATTACTTATAGAGAATTCCTTATGATTGTTTGTTTTCCTCTAGGAATTCGAAATGGATAGCCATACCTCTTAGTCTTCTGCCTTCTCATTTATTTTCCAGCTCACTCCGAAAAATATAACTGTAGGTACTAATTTTAACATTACAGTGGGATATTTGTTCTCTTCTGGAGACTTTCCAATGCATCACAACCAATATAAACCAATTAAAACATTTACATTTAATTACAATGAGAACTCCAGCTCACTTGTTCAGCCTTTTGAATTGCTACACATTTGTCTTTTCTTTGACTGTGTCTATATTTTTCAGCTCTGCTAGCTCTCCTATTCTCTGACGTGGTGTAACTGCTACATACATGTAACTATGCCATTCAACTCTTAGCGTTATAAAAATAATAAAAAATTTTAATACATAAAATTCCCTTACATGCCCACTTGTTGAAATTGCTCCATTCTCCGATGCGATGCTTTGCTGTCCACATATGTATGTATAATTTTTCATATTTATATGTGCTGCGGTGCTTTCCCTTCCTCTTTAGCTTTGTATTAATGAACTTGGTGAAAACCTGTTATTAGTCCTATCTTTTCAATCGAAATCGCAACATTCACAATTCTCTTGCGAGTTGGTCTTTTTTTTTTCGCCGATGCGATTAGCAAAGGCCCACCATATAGTCAGTCGAGTCATCTACGCCGTCTATCCCTAAGTGAATCTAATGGCTCTCCTCCAATCGCTAAGTCACAATTGAAACTTTCATTTTGTTGATACTCTTTCACCTCCAATGCGATCAATTACTGTACATTGCTCTGTGTCGATGTGATGGGTTGTTCCGATGCGATATAACACTATTCACTTCATTGTGATGATGCGATGGGTGGCTCCGATGCGATTTAACACTGTTCATTTTGATGTGCCGATGCGATGAATTGCTCCGATGCGATTAGGCTAGAACTCAAGCAAAGTATGAAAGTCATCGTTTAAAAATATCGGGTCTGGAACTCAATCGCAATCACAAATTTTTGTTAACATGTTCTGCTGCCAAATTTTATCTGATGTGATTTGTGACTCGGGTCCCACCTTATAAGACTTTGTTTTTATTATGCCCGAAAAATGGAACACTTCACACACACACACACACACACACACACACATATATATATATATATATATATATATATATATATATATATATATATATATATATATACTTTGGCCCCTTGTTTATAAAGCGCTACACATATACGTATACTTTGTCACTTCAATCATTATGTATACTCCAGCTTGGGTTATGATTCTCGGAATTTTATGTAGGGGTCCCACTTGCGTATTAACTTTGGTTTATATGCAATCATTAACATAAGGTTTTCGGTCATCCAGCTTATATATTTGCATACCAACTCATTTCAACATACATATATGAAGCCAACCTTTAATATTTCAATAAACCAAAGGTTCTCACCCTGGCATAGTTCGACCCACTATATATATATGTGTGTTCTAGGCTTACCCTTTGTATGATATATTATGAAGCCAAACCACAACCTTTGGCTAGTGCATTACTTGTGCATTTGTATATATCCCACCACCGCACTATCAACTTATAACTAAACCCATCGTGACATTTTAATACACAACCATTCCATGGAGCCCACATGTGTTTGATAAACTCTGCACTTTTAGTACGTTCCAACTGATAACACCCTTTGAACATATATATATATAATCCTAAGTCAATCTTCGACCATGGCTTTAACCCTCAGCATAACATAAAGTATTAACTTGCACCAAATATATAATCCACACATAACCCATTTCTATATGTGCACTCAAATTTAATATATATTCAATATTGCAAAGGATATCAAACCCGATACATATTTTAAGACATATGTGTTCCCAGGGCCTACCTCCATTAACACACCTCTTGTATCCAACGTCTAAAATTTTATCGCATCGACTCTGATGATCCAACAGATGTCATACCATATCACATTTTTTATTGGTACGAGGGTTGACACTTCAAACTTGCGCGAAAAAAGTTGTTTTACAAAACTGCCTGAGGACATGTGTTCTTCAATGACACATATCACGTTCATTTTGAGAATTCAACTTACCACTTTTGACACCGCGGGTTACTGCCGGTTTGGTTACCTCTGGTTTTACTATTCACACTTAGGGTTCCGCTTCAATTCATGGTTCTGCTTCAATAAATAATTTTGCGCCTTCATCATTTTCAGATACTTATAAGTTTTGTTCAAACTATAATATATATAAACCCTCCTTATTTTCGTTATATACCTTTCTTCAGCACTTTGATATAAATTAACCCTGTTTCAATGTTATGTTAATACAATGATACCAACGCTACCATAAATATTATTCCCCTTATACATAGAGCCCCAGTTCCTTCCTTTCGGCACGATTCTGCATCTCTTGCAATCATTTCACTATTGGTTTGTTAACAGCTCTACCTCTACCTCTGCTAGTCTGCCTCCTATGGTTCTACCTCCTTTCTCTATCTCTGCGTCCTCTGCTGCTCGACCATTTCATTTCAACAATCTTCTTCTACCTGTCTCCTTTGCCATCTATGCTGTCTCCTTTTCTCTTCCTTGCTTCTTTGTCTATCTCTGTAAATAAAATTTCCTCTATCTCTGCCTCTGTTACCTCCTTTTCCATCAATGACAACATTTCCAAAAGTCTCCCCCTTTGGCATTGATGGAAATACACTTCCTCTGTTTGCCTTTTAGGACCCTTCCTTCTGTTGCTTTCTCTTCCTTCCCCTTTGACATCAATGGCAAGGAGTTGCTCATTTTTCAGTGTGCTTTTAACTCTCGCCCATGTTGCTCTGATCTTGAGGACATGTTCATGCTTTCCTTGCTAACTGATATCCCCATGGAATGATATTTTCATTTCTGTTTTCTCCTTGAATTGATATTTTCGTTTCTGTTCTCCCCCTGAAACTATTTTTTCTCTTCATATCAGAGAGTAGCATCTACAGATACTACCCCTACTCTATCTCTCAAATACTCAAATGGTTCTCTAGCAAGAGGTTTGGTAAATATGTCTGATGTCTATTCTTTTGTTGGCACATACTCCAGCTTAACTACCTTCTAAGTTACTTGTTCTTAGAGAAAATGATACTTGATTGGGATATGTTTAGTTTTTGAATGAAGAACAAGATTTTTTGATATGCTTATAGCACTTGTATTATCACATTTGATAGAGATAGGTTCATCAATGCTTACCTTCATGTATTGGAGGGTTTGCTTCATCCACATGACTTGTGTGCAGCATGCTACTGCTGCTATGTATTATGCTTCTATTGTAGATAGAGAAATAGATGTTTGTTTCTTACTTATTCATGCCACCACACTTTCTCCTAGATAGAATTCCCCTCCACTTGTGCTTTTCCTCTCATCCACATAGCTGGCCCAATCTGCATCTATGTATGCTGTCAAAGTGAAGCTTTTTCTTTCTGGATACCATAGCCCAAACTGTACCGTTCCTTGTAGACATCTAAATATTCTTTCGACTGCTAGAAGATGATTTTGCTTTGCTGATGCTTCATATCTAGCCACAAGTCCTACTGCTAGCGTGATGTCTAGTTTTGATGTTGTCAGGTACGGTAGACTTCCTATCATGGATCTGTATGGTATTTGATCTATATCAGTAGATCCATCATCAGCACATAGCTTGCATCCCATGATCATGGGAGTTGACACAGGTTTGCAATCTTCCATTTTGAACTTTTTCAACATTTCTTTTAAGTATTTTTCTTGTGAGATAAATGTACCTGTGTTCTTTTGTTGAATTTGAAGTCCTAAATAGAAACTAAGCTCTCCAATCATATACATCTCAAACTCTGATTTCATCTCCTCAGCAAACCCTTTTGCTAGCTCATCTCTGTTGCTTCCAAACATAATGTCATCAACATATACTACGACAATAAGGAGTTCATTTTCATGGGATTTTATGTATAGATTGTTGTATACTCCTCCTCTCTTAAATCCTTGTTTTTGCAAGTATTTATCCATCCTTGAGTACCTAGCATGACGAGCTTGTTTTAGTCCATATAGAGCCTTCTTTAGTCTGCATACATAGTCTTCTTTGTCTGTTAAAGAGAAGCCTCCTGGTTGTTCCATGTAGACTTCTTCTTCTAGATCTCCATTCAGAAGTGAAAATTTCACATCCCTTTGATATACCTTGAAGTCTTGGTAGCATGCAAAGGCCAGAAACATTCTGATAGCTTCCATTCTGGCTATAGGGGCAAATGTTTCATCATAATCAAGTCCTTCAATTTGTGAATATCCTTTGCAAACAAGTCTGGATTTGTTCTTGATTACCTGTCCTTGCTCATTCATTTTATTTTTGAATACCCATTTTGAGCCTATGACATTTTTGTCAGTGGGTCTAGGAACTACTTCCCAAGTATTGTTCTTCTCAATTTGGTCCAATTCTTCATTTAGAGCATTCACCCAATACTTGTCCCTGCTGGCTTCTTCAAACTTCTTTGGCTCTATTTGTGATAACATGCCTATGTATACATCTTCTGTCTGTTCAGTTAGTTGCCTTCTTGTCTAGACCCCTACTCTTTTGTCTCCAATGATCTAATCTTCAAGAAGCTTCTTCTGAGTGTATCTTGAGGGGGATTTCGAGCTTAGTTCATCATCTTCTATTGTCTTCCTGGTTTTATCATCATCTTGGTTTTCTTCTTCATGGTTGTATGAAGGACTACTGCAGTCTGTACCTCTTGTATTGTTTGGAAGTTCTTCATCAAATCTTACATCAATGCTTTCTACAATTTTTCAAAGAGTTTTGTTGTAGCACCTGTACCGTTTACTTTTGGATGCATACCCTAGAAATATCCCTTCATCTGCTCTTGCATCAAATTTCCCAAGATTTTCATCATTATTCTTTATGTAACACTTTCTTCCAAAGCTTCTAAAGTGCTTGATTGAAGCTGGTTTACCATGCCATAGTTCATAGGGAGTCTTGTCACTGCTTGCCCTTAAATGAGCTTTGTTAAGGATATGCACGGCTGTGTGTACTGATTCTGCTCAGAATGTTTGAGGAATGTTACTCTCTTGCATCATGGCTCTAGAAATTTGTTGTACAGACTTGTTTTGTCTCTCTGCTACTCCATGCTGCTGAGGTGTCCCTGCAATAGTAAATTGTTGCTTTATCCCATGTTCATTGCATAGGTCTGCAAAGTCATAATCTGTGAACTCACCTCCTCTATTTGATTTGATGCATTTTAGCTTGCATCCTGTTTTATTTTCTGCTAAAGCTTTAAATATTTTTAATTTCTCCAGAGCTTCCGATTTATTCTTAAGAAATGAAACCCATGTCATTCTGGAGAAATCATCTATTATCAGCATGAAGTAGGATTCTCCACTTGGTGTTTTAGTTCTTGCAGGTCCACACAAGAAAATGTGCACAAGCTGGAGTGGTCTTCTTGTTGATAACTCATCTTCGGCCTTATATGATGTGCGGGTCTCTTTGCCCAATTGACAAGATTTTCATATGGTATTCGAAGGCTTTTTTATTTCTGGCATGTCTCTGGCAGTTTTCTTCTTGCTCATTCTGATGATATGATCGAAGCTGAGATGTCCCAACCTCTTATGCCATAACCATGATTCCTCAAGCTTGCTAAGATGGCATTCTTCATCTTCCTCTTTCACTATGTAAACATTACTCTCTATTCGAACTCCTTTGAGCAGAGTCTTAACTGTGGTGCTTGATCTTAATTCACAGTTTTGTGCTCTAAAAAGAACTTCATAGCCTTTATCACACATTTGACTGACACTCAACAAGTTTGCTTTCTACCCATCTACAAATAGTACATATTGGGCCTTTCCTCTGCCATTATCAATGCTGAATGAGCCTTTTCCTTTGATTTTTCCTGATTTATCATTACGAAAAGTAACATTGCCAGATTTCTTTTCATCAAAAGTTATAAACTTGCTTCTGTCTTTAGTCATATTTTTTGAGCAGCCACTATCCAAATACCACTGGCTTTTTAGGTCTTGAGTAGTTAGAGCTAGGTCACATTTATTCACCTCCTTTTTCCACTGGAAGCATCCTTTTGTTTGGTATCTTTTCTGAGATGATGAACTACATCTTCTGAGAGGACATTTGGAAGGCATATGTTCAATTTTATTGCATACACAACATTTGATTATGATTTTTGTAGAATTGTGAGTATGAGTAAAATTTCCTTGATTCATAAACCTCCTTAAGGTGTTGAGCATCAATCTTTGTCCATATTTTCTGCACTCAATGATTTTATGGCCAAATTCCTTCCAATAAAAACAGTAACCATAGAAACAATTTTCATACCTGATGTGAGGTTGTCTTCTCCATTTCTTTTCTTGAGGCAGGCTCTTCACTGTTTGCATCTTTTGCTGGTTTGAATTACTCCTCCTTGTATGACAGTATGCAGCAATGTGTCCCAGCTTGTGGCAGACATAACAGGTAGCATTTTTCGTAGGAGGGAAGAATCTCCTTTCATGGCTTCTAAATTTGACATACTCAGTGGTATATGGTCCGTTTTCTGTTGTCTTAGTATTTATTGCATTCTTTTTTATTAGAGGTTTCTTCTGATATCTTTCTCCCTCATTACATGTTTCTTATTTTGTAGGAATTATTTGAGCTACTTCATCAGCGTTCTTTACTTTTACAAAAATAATATTTTTCTTTTACTTTTCTTTGCTTTTACTTGAGTCTCCTTCATAGCCTAGTCTAGTTTTTATAAGAGGAGATCTTTGAGCATCCAGAATTTCGTTCAACTTACCACAACTTGTTGTTTGAGAACAATTCGTACATACTTTCCTTTGAGCATTTTCTAATTTCTTCGTCAGACATACTACTTCTCCTTCCAACTTCTCTTGTTCCCGAGTTTTATCCTTGATTTGTTGAAGTAACATGTCCTCTATTTTCTTGGCTTCTTCAAGCTCTACCTTTAGCTGTATGAGGACTTATGAATTTTTCTCTTCACTTACATACTTGAGGAGAATGTCATTTTTTTTTCTACACTTCATTTTGAGTCTGTCAATCTCCTCCAGGACACTTCTTAGCTCCCCCTCAAGGTCAACTTCACCTTATTCTTTATCTTCTAGCAAGAGTCCTTCAAGTTCTTCTATAGCCATCAGTAAAAATTCAAAGGTTCCTTCCTCACTTGATGGTTCATCTGAGTCTTCAGATGCACTACTATCTCGTTGAGCATAGAAGGATTTTCTACTAAATTTATTTCCTTTCTACCAGTTCTTTGATGCATTTTTCTCTGATTCTTGAGCCTGATTCCTTAATTTCTTGTGAGGACACTTAGCAGCATAGTGTCCAACTCTTCCACATTTAAAGGATTTGAAATGAAGTTTACCTTTGTATTTAGCTGAGCCTCTATCCAATTTCTTGACAAATTTAGCCTCTTCTTCATCAGAGTAAGAGCATATGTCTTCCTGTTCTTCTTTCTTATTTTCTATTTTAAAGTCTGCCTCCCTCTTACTTGGCTTCTTCTATGGGAGCCTCATCTCATATGCTGTTATATTTCCAAGTAGCTGGTTCATGGTCAAGGTTTCCCAATCAGCTATTTCCTCTATTGCAGACACCTTGTGGTTAAAACTGGGTGGAAGAGATCTTAGAATATTTTGTACAATTACACTTTTTGGTATGGTTTCTCCAAGAGCTTTCATATTGTTAAAAATTTCTGCAACTCTTAAGAAGCTGCCAACATCTTCATCATCATTCATTTCTAAATTCTCAAATTGAGCTCTATATACTTGAAGTTTGGCAGTCATTACCTTTTTATTTCCCTCATGAATTTTTTCAAGAGTATCCCACATATCTTTGGTAGTCTTACTGTCCATTATTTTGAAAAATTTAGCCTCACAAAGTCCACTTAATATTGCATTCATGGCCTTTGCATTTTCTACAAATTCTTGTTTAGCTTCTCTCTCTAGGTCAGTTGCCTTTGGGGCATATCCAAATTCTACAGCAGCCCAAACCGCTATTCCTAGAGACATTATGTATGCTCTCATTCTGATTTTCCAGAAGGCATAATTAGCATCGATGAAAAAAGGAGCTTTATTGGTTGAGATTCCTTGTTGACTAGCCATCCTAGGGACTTAGGATATCCTTTTAGTGGTTAAACTGGTACAAAAGGAACTGGCTCCGATACCAGTTATTGAATCCTTAGTTAAATTGACAGGGCGGGGTGAATTAGTTTAAGACATTAATAAGCTTTTTAAATTTTTTAGAAACTTATTTACAGCTTAATTTTATAACCAAATTTAATATGTGAACAGTCTTAATATGTTGCAGCAAGTATTCAATTAATGACACACCGACCTTATTATGAGAGAAGCAAACATTAAGTAGATTGGGTAGATCATATCAACACATAGGAAACATACATAGAGACATCAGATATAAGTGGAAACATATAAAGGGAGAAAACCACATCTTATTATTCTTGTGATGCAAAGACAAGCTCCAACTCCCTCTCACCACTATTTTTCTGCAGGAACCAACCTACGGGAGGCTCCAACCTTAGTCAGCTACAACTGACAACTATCAAGTTTAAACTTGATAGGGAAGCTCCAACTTCCTCAATTTATCAAAAGAAATGTTTGTTGATTTACCTCAGATATCAACTCTATTCTGTAGCATCTCTTTCCACTCCTCTCTTCCTTATCTTCTCTGCCTCAATTTTCCATACTCTGCATTCTCTATACTCACTCTCTCTAACTCCTCTATGCATATCAAGATGATATTACTTATAGAGAATTCCTGATGACTGTTTGTTTTCCTCTAGGAATTCGAAATGGATAGACATACCTCTTAGTCTTCTGCCTTCTCATTTCTTTTCCAGCTCACTCAGAAAAATATAACTGTAGGTACTAATTTTAACATTACAGTGGAATATTTTTTCTCTTCCGGAGACTTTCCAATGCATCACAAGCAATATAAACCAATTTAAACATTTACATTTAATTACAATGAGAAATCCAGCTCACTTGTTTAACATTTTGGATCATCGCGCATTTGTCTTTTCTTTGACTGTGTCTGTCTTTTTCAGCTCTGCTAGCTCTCCTGTTCTCTGCTATGGTGTAAATTCTGAATACATGTAACTATGCCATTCAACTCTCAGCGTTATACAAATAATAAATCATTTCAATACATAAAATTCCCGTACGGGCCCACTCGTTGAACTTGCTCTATTCTCTAATGCCATGCTTATCTATCCACTTACGTATGTATCGTTTTGCATATTTATATGTGCTGCAGTGCTTTCTTTTCCTCTTTAGATTTTGATTAATTAACTTGGAGAAAACCTGTTGTTAGTCTTATCTTTTCAATCAAAATCGCAACATTCACAATGATCCTATGATTTGGTCTTTTGATTTCCGCCGATGCGATTAGCAAAGGCCCACCATATAGTTAGTCGAGTCATCTTCGCCTTTTATCCCTCAGTGAATCTAACGGCTTTCCTCCAATCACTAAGTCGCAATCAAAACTTTCATTTTTTCGATACTCTTTCGCCTCTGATGTGATCAATTACTGTGCATTGCTCTGTGCCGATGCGATGGGTTGTTCCGATGTGATATAACACTGTTCACTTCATTGTACTGATGCGATGGGTGGCTTCGATGCGATGTAACACTGTTCATTTTGATATGTCGATGTGATGAATTGCTCTGATGCGATTAGGCCGGAACTCAAGAAAACTATGAAAGTCATCGTTTAGACATATCGAGTTCGAAACTTGATCACAATCGCAACTTTTGGTTAACAAGTTCCGCTGTCAACTTTTTTCCGATGCAATTCGTGACACGAGTCCCACCTTATAGGACTTTGTTTGTATTAGGCCCGAAAAATGGAACACCTCACATATATGTATATATATATATATATACTTTGGCCCCTTGTTTATAAAGCGCTACACATATACGTATACTTTGTCACTTCAATCTTTATGTATACTCCAGCTTGGGTTATGATTCTCGGAATTTTATGTAGGGGTCCCACTTGCGTATTAACTTTGGTTTATATGCAAGCATTAAGATAAGGTTTTCAGTCATCCAGCTTATATATCTGCATACCAAATCATTTCAACATACATATATGAAGCCAACCTCTAATAGTTCAATAAACCAAAGGTTCTCACCCTGGCAGAGTTCGACCCACTATATATATGTGTGTGTTCTAGGCTTACCCTTCGTATGATATATTATGAGTCCAAAACACAACCTTTGGTTAGCGCATTACTTGTGCATTTGTATATATGCCACCACCGCACTATCAACTTATAACTAAACCCATCATGACATTTTAATACACAACCATTCCATGGAGCCCACATGTGTTTGATAAAGTCTGCACTTTTAGTACGTTCCAACTGAAGACACCCTTTGAACATATATATATATAAGCCTAACTCAATCTTCGACCATGGCTTTAACCCTCGACATAACATAAAGTATTAACTTGCACCAAATATATAATCTACACATAACCCATTTCTATATGTGCACTCAAATTTAATGTATATTCAATATTGCAAAGCATATCAAACCTGATACATATTTTAACACATATACGTTCCCGGGACCCACCTCCATTAACATACCTCTTGTATCCAACGAATAACAGTTTATCACATCGACTCTGATGATCCAACGGATGTCATACCATATCGTGTTTTTTATTGGTATGAGGGTTAACACTTCAAACTTGAGCGAAAAAAGTTGTTTTACAAAACCGCCTGAGGACACGTGTCCTTCAATGACACATATCGCATTCATTTTGAGAATTCCACTTACCACTTTTGACACCATGCGATACTATAGGTTTGCTTACCTCTGGTTTTACTGTTCACACTTAGGTTTCTACTTCAATTCATGGTTTCGCTTCAATAAAGAATTTTGTGCCTTCATCATTTTCATATACTTATAAGTTCTGTTCAAACTATAATATATATAAACCCTTCTTGTTTTCGTGATATACCTTTCTTCAGCACTTTGATATAAATTAACCCTATTTCAATGTTATTTTAATACAATGCCACCAATGCTACCATAAGGTTTATTGCGCTTATACACAGAGCCTCGGTTCCATCCTTTCGGCACAATTCCACATCTCCTGCAATCATTTCACTGTTGGTTTGTTAACAGCTCTGCCTCTTCCTCTGCTGCTCTGCCTCCTTTGGTTCTGCCCCCTTTCTCTGTCTCTGTGTCCTCTACTGCTCGACCATTTCATTTCAACAGTCTTCTTCTGCCCATCTCCTTTGCCATCTATGTTGTCTCCTTTGATCTAATTTTCTTCTCTGTCTGTCTCTGTAAATAAATTTTCCTCTATCTCTGCCTCTGTTGCCTCCTTTGCCATCAATGACAACATTTCCAACAGTCTCCCCCTTTGGCATTGATGGCAATAGACTTCTTCTTTTTTCCTCTGAGGACCCTTCCTTCTGTTTCTTTCTCTTCCTCCCCCTTTGACATCAATGGCAAGGGGTTGCTCATTTTTCAGTGTGCTTTTAACTCTCGCCCATGTTGCACTGATCTTGAGGACCCGTTTCATGCTTTCCTTGCTAACTGATCTCCCCCTAGAATGATATTTTCATTTATGTTCCCCCCCTGAAACTATGCTTTCTCTTCATACCAGAGAGTAGCATCTACAGATACTACCCCTAGTCTATCTCTCAAATACTCAAATGGTTCTCTAGCAAGAGGTTTTTTAAATATGTCTATTGTCTATTCTTTTGTTGCACATACTCCATCTTGACTACCTTGTGAGATACTTGTTCTTGGAGAAAATGATACTTGATTGGGATATGTTTAGTTTTTGAATGAAGCACGAGATTTTTTTATATGCTTATATCACTTGTATTATCACATTTGATAGAGATAGGTTCATCAATGCTTACCTTCATGTCTTGGAGGATTTTCTTCATCCACATGACTTGTGTGCAGCATGCTGCGACTGCTATGTATTCTGCTTCTGTTGTAGATTGAGAAATAGATGTTTCTTTCTTGCTTAGCCATGCCACCAGACTTTCTCCTGGATAGAATTCCCCTCCACTTGTAGGATTCTCCACTTGGTTTTTTAGTTCTTGTAGTTCCACATAGGTCCATTTGCACAAGCTGGAGTGGTCTTCTTGTTGATAACTCATCTTTGGCCTTAAATGATGTGCAGTTCTGTTTGCCCAATTGACAAGATTTGCATATGGTATTAGAAGGCCTTTTTATTTCTAGCATGTCTCTGATAGATTTCTTCTTGCTCAGTCTGATGATATGATCGAAGTTCAGATGTCCCAACCTCTTATGCCATAACCATGACTCCTCAAGTTTGCTAAGATGGCATGCTTCATATTCCTCTTTCACTATGTAAACATTACTCTCTGTTCGAAATCCTTTGAGCAGAGTCTTACCTATGGTGCTTGATCTGACATCACAGTCTTGTGCTCTAAAAATAACTTCACAGCCTTTATCACAAATTTGACTGACACTCAACAAGTTTGCTTTCAACCCATCTACAAATAGTACATCTTGGGCCTTTCCTCTACCATTATCAAGGCTGACTGAGCCTTTTCCTTTGATTTTTCTTGATTTATCATTGCCAAAAGTAACATTGCGAGATTTCTTTTCATCAAAAGTTATAAACTTGCTTCTATCTCCAGTCATATTTCTTGAGCAGCCACTATCCAAATACCACTGGCTTTTCAAGTCTTGAGAAATTAGAGCGAGGTCACATTTATTCACCTTCCTTTTCCACTGGAAGCATCCTTTTGTTTGGTATATTTTGTGAGACGATGAACTACATCTTCTGAGAGGACATTTGGAAGGCATAAGTCCAATTTTATTGCATACAGAGCATTTGATTATGATTTTTGAAGAATTTTGAGTATGAGTAAAATTTCCTTGATTCATAAACCTCCTTGAGGTGTTGAGCATGAATCTTTGTCCATATTTTCTGCACTAAATGATTTTATGGCCAAATTCCTTACAATAAAATGGTAACCATAGAAACAATTTACATACCTGATGTGAGGTTGTTTTCTCCATTTTTTTCTTTAGGCAGTATCTTCATTGTTTGCATCTTTTGCTGGTTTGAATTACTCCTCCTTGTATGACAGTATGCAGCAATGTGTTCCAGCTTGTGGTAGACATAACAGGTAGAATTTTTCATAGGATGGAAGAATCTCCATTGATGGCTTCCAAATTTGACATACTCATGGGTATATGATCCTTTTTATGTTGTCTTAGTATTTATTGCATTATTTGTTATTAGAGGTTTCTTCTGATCTCTGTCTCCCTCATTACATGTTTCTTCTTTTGTAGGAATTATTTGAGCTGCTTCATCAGCCTTCTTTTCTTTTACAAAAATAATATTTTTGTTTTCCTTTTCTTTGATTTTACTTGATTCTCCTTCATGGCCTAGTCCAGTTTTTATAAGAGGAGATCTTTGAGCATCCAGAATTTCGTTCAAATTACCAGAACTTGTTGTTTGAGAAGAATTTGTAGATACTTTCCTTTGAGAATTTTCTAATTTCTTCATAAGACATACTACTTCTTGTTCTGGATTCTCTTGTTCCTGATTTTTATCCTTGATTTTCTGAAGTAACATGTCTTCTATCTTCTTGGCTTCTTCAAGCTCTACCTTCTGCTGCATGAGGACTTCTAAGTTTTTCTCTTCTCTTACATACTTGAGGAGAATGTCCTTTTTTTTTTGCACTTCAGTTTGAGTCTGTCAATCTCCTCCAGGGCACTTCTTAGCTCCCCCTCAAGGTCAAATTCACCTTCTTCTTCATCTTCTACCAGGAGTCCTTCAAGTTCTTCTATGGCCATCAGTAAAAACTCAAAGGTTCCTTCTTCACATGAGGGTTCATCTGAGTCTTCAGATGCACTCTTGTCTTATTGAGCATAGAAGGATTTTCTACTGAATTTCTTTCCTTTCTGCCAATTCTTTGATGTATTTTTCTCTAATTCTGGAGCTTGATTCCTTACTTGATTGTGAGGACACTTAGCAGCATAGTGTCCAACTGTTCCATAGCTAAAGCATTTGAAAGGAAGTTTACCTTTGTATTTACTTGACCCTCTATCTAGTTTCTTGACAAATTCAGCCTCTTCTTCATTAGAGCAAGAGCATATGTCCTCCTTTTCTTCTTTCTTCTTTTCTATTTTAAAGGATACCTCCCTCATACTTGGCTTCTTCTGTGGGAGCCTCATCTCATATGCTGTTAGATTTCCAAGTAGCTAGTTCATGGTCAAGGTTTCCCAATCAGCTGTTTCTTCTATTGCAAACACCTTGGGTTTAAATCTGGGTGGAAGAGATCTTAGAATATTTTTTACAATTACACTTTCTGGTATGGTTTGTCCAAGAGCTTTCATATTGCTAAAAAAATCTACAACTCTTAAGAAGAAGCTTCCAACATATTCATCATCATTTATTTTTAAATTCTCAAACCGAGCTCTATATACTTGAAGTTTGGTGGTCTTTACCTTTTTATTTCCATCATGGATGTTTTGAAGAGTATCCCACATATATTTGGTAGTCTTATTGTGCATTATTTTGATAAATTCATCCTCACAAAGTCCACTTAAGATTGCATTCATGGCGTTTGAATTTCTACAAATTCTTGTTTAGCTTCTCTCTCTTTGTCAGTTGCCTTTGGGGCATATCCAAATTCTACAATAGCCCAAACCTCTATTCCTAGATACATTATGTATGCTCTTATTCTGATTTTCCAGAAGGCATAATTAGCACCGATGAAGAAAGGAGCTTTATTGGTTGAGCTTCCTTCTTGACTAGGCATCCTGGGGACTTAAGATCTCCTTTCAGTGGTTAAACTGGTATAAAAGGAACTGGCTCCGATACCAATTATTGAATCCTTATTTAAACTGACAGGGGGGGGTGAATTAGTTTAAGACATTAATAAGCTTTTTAATTTTTTCAGCAACTTATTTACAGCTTAATTTTATAACCAAATTTAATATGTGAACAGTCTTAATATGTTGCAGCAAGTATTAAATTAATGAGACACCAAACTAATTATGCGAGCAGCAAACATTAAGCAGATTGGGTAGATCATATCAACATATAGGCAACACACATAGAGACAACATATATAAGTGGAAACCCATAAAGGGAGAAAACCACGTCTTATTATTGTTGTGAAACAAAGGCAAGCTCCAACTCTCTCTCACCACTGTTTTTCTGTAGGCACCAACCTACAGGAGGCTCTAACCTCAGTCAGCTACAACTGACAACTATCAAGCTTCAACATGATAGGGAAGCTCAAACTTCCTCAATTTATCAAAAGAAAAGTTTGTTAATTTACCTCAGATATCATTTCTATTCTATAACATCTCTTTCTACTCCTCTCTTCCTTATCTTCTCTGCCTCAATTTTCCATACTTTGCATTCTCTATACTAACTCTCTCTAACTCCTCTATGCATATCAAGATGATATTACTTATATATAATTCCTGATGACTATTTGTTTTCCTCCAGGAATTCGAAATGGATAGCCATACCTCTTAGTCTTCTGCCTTCTCATTTCTTTTCTAGCTCACTCAGAAAAATATAACTGTAGGTACTAATTTTAACATTAGAGTGGGATATTGTTTCTCTTATGGAGAATTTCCAATGCATAACAACCAATATAAACCAATTAAAGCATTTACATTTAATTATAATGAGAACTCCAGCTCACTCGTTCAACCTTTTGGATCATTGCGCACTTGTCTTTTCTTTGACTGTGTCTGTCTTTTTCAGCTCTGCTAGCTCTCCTGCTCTCTGCCGTGGTGTAACTGCTGCATACATGTAACTATTCCATTCAAATCTCAGCGTTATAAAAATAATAAAACATTTTAATACATAAAATGCCCTTACGGGCCCAGTCGCTGAACTTTCTCTATTCTCCGACGCGATGCTTTGCTGTCCACATATGTATGTATCGTTTTGGATATTTATATGTGCCATGATTCTTTCCTTTACTCTTTATCTTTGGATTTATTAACTTGGAGCAAACCTGTTATTAGTCTTATCTTTTCAATCGTAATCGCAACATTCACAATGCTCCTGCGATTTGGTCTTTTGATTTCCACTAATGCGATTAGGAAAGGCCCACCATATAGTCAGTCTTGTCATCTCTGTCATTTATCCCTCAATAAATCTGATGGCTCTCCTCCAATCGCTAAGTCGCAATCAGAACTTTCAGTTTGTCGATACTCTTTCACCTCCGATGCAATCAATTACTGTACATTTCTCTACGCCGATGCGATGGGTTGTTCCGATGCGATATAACACTGTTCACTTCATTGTGCCGATGCGATGGGTGGCTCCGATGTGATGTAACACTATTCATTTTTATGTGTTGATGCAATGAATCGCTTCGATGTGATTAGGCCAGAACTCAAGCAAAGTACGAAAGTCATCGTTTAAACATATCAGGTCAGGAACTCAATGGAAATCACAACTTTTGGTTAACATCTTCTGCTGCCAACTTTTCTCCGATGCAATTCATGACTCGGGTCCCATTTTATAAGACTTTTTTTGTATTAGGCCCGAACAATGGAACACTTCACACACACACATATAAATATATATATATATATATATATATATATATATATATATATATATATATATATATAATTTTTCCCCTTGTTTATAAAGTGCTACACATATACGTATACTTTGTCGCTTCAATATTTATGTATACTCCAGCTTGGGTTATGATTCTTGGAATTTTATGTAGGGGTCCCACTTGCGTATTAACTTTGGTTTATATCCAAGCATTATGATAAGGTTTTTGGTCATCTAGCTTATATGCCCACATACCAACTCATTTCAACATACATAGTTCAATAAACCAAAGGTTCTCACCCTGGCGGAGTTCGACCCACTATATATATGTGTGTGTGTGTGTGTGTGTGTGTGTGTGTGTGTTCCAGGCTTACCCTTCGTATGATATATTATGAGTCCAAACCACAACCTTTGGTTAGCGCATTACTTGTGCATTTGTATATATGCCACCACCACACTATCAACTTATAACTAAACCCATCGCGACATTTTAATACACAAAAATTCCATGGAGCCCACATGTGTTTGATAAACTCTGCACTTTTAGTACGTTCCAACTGACAACACCCTTTGAACATATATATATAGAATCCTAAGTCAATATTCGACCATGACTTTAACCCTCGGCATAACATAAAGTATTAAATTTGACCAAATATATAATCTGCGCATAACCCATTTCTATATGTGCACTCAACTTTAATATATATTCAATATTGCAAAGGATATCAAACCCGATACATATTTTAACACATATATGTTCCCGGGGCCCACCTCCATTAACACACCTCTTGTATCCAACGACTGACAATTTATCGCATCGACTCTGATGATCTAATGGATGTCATACCATATCGCATTTTTTATTGGTACGAGGGTTAACACTTCAAACTTGCGCGAAAAAAGTTGTTTTACAAAACCACCTCAAGACACGTGTCCTTCAATGACACATATCGCGTTCATTTTCAGAATTCCACTTACCACTTTTGACAGTGCTCGATACTGCCAGTTTGCTTACCTCTGGATTTACTGTTCACACTTAGGGTTCCACTTCAATTCATGGTTCCGCTTCAATAAAGAATTTCGCGCCTTCGTCATTTTCATATACATATAAGTTCTGTTCAAACTATAATATATATAAACCCTTCTTGTTTTCATTATATACCTTTCTTTAGCACTTTGATATAAATTAACCCTATTTCAATGTTATGTTAATATAATGCTACCAATGCTACCATAAGGTTTATTCCCCTTATACACAGAGCCTCGGTTCCTTCCTTTCGACACGACTCCACATCTCCTGCAATAATTTCACTATTGGTTTGTTAACGACTCTGCCTCTGCCTCTACTACTCTGCCTCCTTTCTCTGTCTCTGCATCCTCTACTGCTCGACCATTTCATTTCAACATTCTTCTTCCGCCTATCTCCTTTGCCATCTATGTTGTCTCCTTTGCTCTGATTTGCTTCTTTGTCTATCTCTGTAAATAAAATTTCCTCTGTCTCTGCCTCTACTGCCTCCTTTGCCATCAATGACAACATTTCCAACATAGTGGTATGAGTATCATCCCCTAGCTCATCATTCTGGAATGCATCTAACAAAATTTCCTCCATGGTAGTCGTATCATGTAAGTAATCATCCATGCCAACCTATATCAATGATTGTCTCCATTTCCAACTTTTGATGAAGAAATACTATTTCTATAGTCTTTCCTAATTAGTGACTCTTAATGTATTGGGAATTAAATAGGTGGATGATTCATCCATTATTTATATGCTTCCTCTCCTAATATTTCTCTTAATGAAATATTCTCTTAGTTTGACATTGTAGTGGGGTGCACTAGAAGATGGTAGGTGGTTCGATAGTCATCACTAAAATCCTAATTTCAAAAAATATTGAACGTAATTCGTACAATATCAATTATATTAGTAAGCACGTTAATGCAATTGGTTTATTGAAATCACATTATACCAAATATTTATTACCATCATTGATCTAGCATTGCTATTGGAAGATGCCATGTTCTAATTGGTAGGGTGAAGAGGTTGTCTATTCTCATCTACCAACTACTTGCAATATTCTACTCCTAATAAGAGATTTCAACATTTTTGAAATGGACGAACATATTTTGTATCTAAACTCGATTCTAAATCAGGATTCTATAATTTCAGATACATTTTTATTCAAATTGGCATGGATTTAAAAAAATAAAATCAATTATATAATCGATATATAAATAAAATCTGAACTTACTAGATATGGAAAGGGAAAACCTCGTGAAGGAATTTGATTAGCAATATGGAACAAGCTAGAATTTTAAGGATTAGCTATTTGATATTATTGATATTTTTTCCATGTATTTGAGAAAAATATAAAATAAAATTTTGTGTGCATATCTAAAATTAATCTCGAGAACTATATCACCACAATATGGATTTCAATATAGTTTTCAAACCATTTTTAAATAATAAGGAAACTTTAAGTGGAAAATGTATACTAAGAACTATTGCAATTCATGTGGATGTATTATAAAGGATAATTTGAGATTAATATTGCATTTTATGTGAAATTAAACTTCCAAATAGCTTTTCAGCTCAAGAAATGTGGTAATCAGAACAAATTTCATCGATGTGTTTCAAAAATAAGAGCACTGGGGCATTTAAATAATACCCACACGAGTTTCCAGAATTTTGAAAAAAATATGATATCATATCGGTGCTCTTTTACAAAAATGCACCGATGCTTTTAAAGAACAAGCAACACCACTATACACCTATTTCTAGATTTAAAAAAAAAAACAAATTCATCCAAGTTGGTTCTCTTATAACAATTAGAGAACTAATGATTTTAAATAGAAATCACAACGTTGCGTTAAAAAAATTAATGACACTATCTCAAGATTTGGGAAAAAAAAAAGCATCTCATGTCATTTCGTTGAAAATTTTTGGCGCCTCAACAATGTTGGCGCACTTTGTTTTAAACGCACCTTTGCACTTAACCATCGGATGCACCAACGTGCAGAGAAATTGTGAAAAAAAGATTTGTGATTTTTTTTTCTTTTCTAAAATCAAGAAACGAGTGGAAACTGGTTTTTTGAAATCTAATTTCATAAAGTCTTTTAAAATGTAAAAAATTATTCACCGTTTGATTAGTTTACCCACTATTTCAAGGGAGTGATTTGCAAGATAAATGTAGCAGGAGCACTATGCAACAAGAAAATTGTTCAGAGTAGCATAATTATTTAAAATATCAAAAGCTAAAAGGTATGGTGATTTACTAAAATACCTGCATATTATCAATTTTAAAATTTATTATTTTTTTACTAAGAAACACATTTTACAATTTCTATTAGGGTTTAATTCAAAGAGAGATCATTTCCAAGGGAGACATACTGGGAGCATTGTGGAGGTATAAAATGTTTGGGATTTGTAGAAATATCAGAATTTGAAAGGTATGGTGATTCACTCAAAATCCTAGATAGCAAAAATCTTAAATTATATTGTTAAATGCTTTTACAATTTTTGTTAAATTTAGTCACAATTTAGAAGAAAAAAAAACAAAATGAAACCAAAAGAAAAAAAAAAATCATATGATAAAAATATTTACTATAGACTTTATTAGTAAAAAAATTTACAATCTTTGTCCTTATTTAAATTCAATTAAAATTAAAAAAAAATCTATACTTACCTTAAATCCTTGCTTCTTCTTGAAAAAGTTCACCTTAGGGTTTAACTTTCTTAACCACTTCACAATTAGGGGTTTTCAATGTAGCCATTTTAGATTTAATTTGTTTGTGTACTTACTATATATAAGGTGTTTCACATGTAAAGTAGGGTAATCACTTATTGAATTAGATCCAAACCTTCTCAACCCTATCCATTTTTTTTTAAATTGTTTTATGTTCTGCAGTGTTTCATATGTAATATAATGTATCAGTGCTCCATGTGTAATATAACACATTGGTATATTATAATAATTTCTATTTTGTTCGTTTCTCCTAGTGTAATATAATGCATCGGCCCGCCTCTTCCAAATAACATTGCTAAGTCATTGCGGTGCATTTATCGTTACCAATCACACTGTCATAATTTAAATTTATTTTTAAAAATCAATTTTCCATAACAGTGCTGAACAATTAAACACATGTTGTGTTTAATTTTGTAAACACATTGGTGCATTGATGCAGATAAATGCATTGGTTACTAAATATTTTTTTTGTCTAAAAATTATTTGATTTATTTATAAAATATATTTAATGGTTTCTGTATTGAATGGTGCAGGTTGTCTATTGATCAAAATGTCTAAGAAGATCTCAAGTAACGAAAATATTGATCAGCACAATGATAACACATCAAGAAAAGTGGAGAAAGAAAGTTCTTTGTAAGTTCTTTACCTAATTACTATGCTTGAACTATATGTAAGTTTAATTAATATGTATTCCATTGTGCATGTCATTTAGAGCCAAAAAATGAACAAGGTCGATAAGATTATTTCTAATCTAAGTGCAGAAGAGTGTAAAAGCCTGATGGAAAAATTGGAAATGATGAATCAGGTGAATATACTTAAGAATGCTAGATAACATGTTTCAAACAATCTATTAACTCATATATGTTTAATGTTCAACAAGAAGAAACAAGGAAGGAAAATATCAATCTCGTTCTAAGTAAATAAAAATTATAGAACATGTAAATGACAATGAATTGGTCCTTATCTCGTCTGGAGTGGTGCTGGAGGTTAATTAAAGGGGGGGCATTTTTTACAAAGCTATGAAGGATCTAGTGGAAAGAACGTATAGATGTGATTTTCACTTACAATAAAAATTTTAATCCAATTATTCTAAGAACCAAATTATATATAAACTACAGAAAGTGTTTCTACAACAATGGCCAATGAGACATATCAGACTTGGAATAAAAAAATAATACAAGAACAAAAAAAAATCATTCAAAAGGTTATATTCCTAATTATATAAAATGATTTTCTAGAAATATAATTATATATTACTACAAACCATTCATTTATCAAGATCAAGTTTGTTATATGTAATTTTTATATATAATTATAAAAATAATTTATTACTCTTTTCTAAAAGGTTATAAAAATTCCAAATGATCAAAGTGCTAGTATGTGAAACATGCCATTAGGAATGTCCAAAAAAGTGTACGAGGAGATGGTCAAAGAAATGAACATAATTTCATCACAATAGGAGCCATTTCAACAACATCATGCTTCAAATTTATGTAATCATGATTGATTTTGTACATATAAAAATAATTATTTGGCATTAAATATTAATTTTCAAGTGTTTTCTTACAGAAAAGAAAACATGATGGAGCTCATTTAACACATAATACAAGACGACCAGGAAGAATTGGGTTGATTTCAAAGTTTGAGAGTAATTATTGGTATTTCTTTATAACAAATAAAAGTTTCATTTTTGTATATTTTAAGTTATTTTACATCAACCATCCTTTAATATATTCAAATAGGTGCTAACATGCAAAGAGGAACCATCAAAATAATTGATTAACATTGGTAAAATTCTAGAACAACATTATATGAGCTATAATTTGGTTATATTTTTAAATTACTCACACAATAATATTGCAATGTTAATTGTAGATAGTTAACTCAATCATAAAAAAATTTCAAGTGGAACAAGAAAGTGCTCACTTGTTGTAGGTAAGAAGAAACACTTTGAAAATAGTAGAAAATTAGGTCACAATCCATAAGTAAAACACATATCTCAATTGGAGAATCATTGTTACCCTCACCACCTATCATGGCAATATAATATCCATTCACCTTGTATACTTCTTGTGACACATGTAGGTGATTAAGGTTTGATGTGATTCTACATATTCCCCCTATAGATGGAAACAAAGTACGGTAGGTTTATAATTCCCACCTATTTTTGTCCCCTTTCATGAAAATTTACCAATTGCATCTCCTCTATGGAAAATTTTATATATTTGTGTTAATTATTAGCTTAACCAACATACATTCATTGTTGGTCAATTGATTGTTAGGAATCAACGATTTCAAAAGGCTCTTGATGTAGTCATTGGAGGTTGAATTTTTATTCTAAAGTAGATATTTTCACAGTTAGCTAACCCCATTAGCATGATGCAACTATTGACCACACTCTTATCGCTTCTAGTGTTCTTCATTTACAATGGTTATTTACACCAATGGTCCTTTGAACAAATCCATCAACAAAGAAAATAATATTCTCAAAAAAATATTCTCGCATTTATACTATTATATTCCACACATATAATAGAAATATATCACAACTCTTATATACTTTTTGTCTCTCCCATGAGGTAGTTACACCGAAATCTACCAGCTCTAATCCTATTTAAAAAAAAAAATACACATAAAAACTATTTTGTATTATGTTAAACACATATAAATATATCAATGTATTAGTCTAAGCTTGAAATACTATCATCAACACACAATCAACTAGTTGAGAATATATATATCCCATAGGAACCCAACAACCTGCTTAACGCATAACTACTAGTAAATCTATGAAGGTGTACGAGTTTCTCTCCTCCCTGTAAACCTGGTCAGAACCGGGGGATTTGAACCTTGGATCTCTTAGAACCTTGGATATCTTAGTTTTTAGAGATTTGAAATTACTTCGATCACCAATTAAACCGCCCTACGAAAGTCGATAAAATATATTAACTAAATTTCTAATTAGGAGTTATGTTAGATGGATCGAATATGTCATATTTAATTAACTAAGAATCACACAACTTATGTAACAATTGCATTTTATGATGAGGAATATCGTTAGACAAAACATTTATGAGTTAAAGCTTCAACATCAATCTTTTTAAAATTATTAAGTATAAATGTAAGAGAAATCTAATTTTATTTCTTGAATTTTTTTTTTCATCGAATTCCTATTATTCTAAAGAAAATAATTCTAAAGACAATAAAATAATATTTATATGGAATATATAAATTATTCTTACCATATAATATAAAAAAATATAACAAATTTAATATGTTTCTAATAATCTTGATATTTCTACTGTCTTAAAAGATAAATATGGTGTTTAAAAAATACTCATTATATCATTATATTTTGATACAATTTATTTAAATAAAAAAATAATAAATAATATTGTCATCAACAAATTATTATATTAAAAAAATGTTATCATCGTAATAATATTTTTTCTTAAATTATTACTTGGAATTATTATATAATATATAATCAATGAAGCCAATACACTATATCATAGTGAAATCAATGCATAGCACTATTTTTTTGTTACATACTTGTAATAAGAAGCATACAAGTAATGGATTACTTCATCATCGTAAGAATTATGGTTGCCTAGTTTGTTTGGAATTGCATCATCATTCTTGTTACGCTCTTTTACTTCCACTTATGCAACAATGGAGAGGGGATACAAGTTTTGTTGGAATGCACAAGATGGCCTCTTCTAAAATTATTAATGCATATTAAGCTAATTATAAATCCCTTTACGAAAAAATGACAATCAAATTCATTCTAATTTATGAAGGATTAGGACTATTTTCACTTGTAAACATAATGATTTTTAGTATGCAAATATTTTATGTAAGAATCCTTCTATAATATTTTAAGCACAACACAATTTCCTTTCACTTTGGTGTTATGTGTGATTACCATTGCCCATAATATCATTGTATTTCTTCTAAGTAGTGGATAGTCTTCTATTAAACACATCCTCACTTAACCATTCCATGATATCAGTTGTAGCTTACTTATAGACCCCAAAAAAAAAAAAAAACAAAACATTAAATATAAAATCATATACATATTTGATTGTAAACATCAATCACCACCCAAGAATTTAAAAAATATTCAATTTTAGAAATATGTTTGTTAAATTTTTTTTCAAAGAAATTAATATTATACCACTTAGATCATAATCTCAAAATCCACATAAAAGGAAAAAAAAAATGAAGGTTGATAAACACTCATATAACAAAGGAAAAGGAACTTGATGTAGTTGTTACAACAACCATTCTAAATATTTCCTACTACCTTGAACATGTAAGAATCATGGGGTCCACCAAGTCAAATCCTCTTAGAACTTGTCTCGCCAACCCTGGCTAGAACTTGCAAATTGTGATCAAAATTTTGACAACTTCAGATGCTGGAGGAAGGCTAGTGAACTTGATTGAGACTTGATTACCAATCCAACAACAATAATGAGAACTAATCCTTAGCCTAATAATAGAGATCGACCTTGCAACATTTTAACATACTAAGGTAAATCCTTTAGAGAGGTTACAACTTTACTTTATTTGAAAATGTGTATTTCTAAGCTAAGGTATCACCCCCTTAGACATAAATCTAGTGTTATAGTTCCTCAGTGATCCAAATACTATATACTTAAAAATTGGGTTTTATTTATCTATCCTCCTCCTCCTCTCTTACTTTTCTTATTTATCTATACAACTCCCTCCTCCCCCCTCTCTCTCTCCATTTGGCACCCTCACCCTCTCAATATCTCTCATCAATCCCTATATCTATCACTCTCCTGCTTATAATCTCTCTTTCACTCTAATCCTATCACCCACTCTCCCTGTCTTCCTATCTCTCTTGCCCCATATATCTTTCCCTCTACCCCTCTAGACACTTCTGCTCCTCTCTATAACTCCCCACTCTTTAATTTTTTCCCTCCTACTCTCTTCCCCCACCAATCTCTCTCTAACCTCCCCCCTCTCTCTATCCCTCTCTCACAATCTCTCTCTCTCTCTCTCTCTCTCTCTCTCTCTTTATCTATGCTTCTTTCTAAATCTCTATCCTGTCTCCCTCAATCTCTCCCTACCTCTCTCTATCAACATATTTCCTTCTCACCCCCTCACTATTTCTCTCCCTCCCTCCTCCCTCCCTCTCTTTCCCCTTGTCCCCCTCTTCCTCTCCCTTCCTCAATTTCCCCCAATCTCCCACTAAATCTCCCTTCCTCCCTCCCCAACCCCTCTCTATATATATACCGCTCACAACTCTCTCTCTCTGTCTCTCTCTCTCTATTTACTTCCCACTCTCCCTCTCCATCCCCCACCCCCCCATCTCTTCTTCCTTACATTTCCCTCCCTCTCTCTATATTTCCATCTCTCTTCAACTGACTCTCCTCGTCCCCCTCTTTCCCTCCGTCCCCTTACTCTCCATATTTCTCTCTATCTCTCTATCTGCCTCTCTGTCTCCGATTCCCTCTCATACTCCATCCCTCCCTTCATCTTTTTGTCTCACTCCCCCCTCCTCTATCTATCTCCACACTCTTTCTCACTCTCCCTCTATCTCTTCCACCCCTTTCTCTCTCTCTCTCTCTCTCTCTCTCTCTCTCTCTACCATTTAATTCCCCCCTAACTTTCTCTCTCTCTATCTCTCTCCATCCTTCCCTCACATCCTATCTATTTCTCTCTCTGTCATTCCCTCACCTCCCTCTCTCTACCCTCTCTACCCTCTAGCTCAATCCTTCTCCCTCCTAGCTTTCTATCTCTCTCTCGCTACCCCTCCCATCATCTCTTTCCACCCCTTCCATCATCTCTTGCCCTCTCATTTCCTCTCTCCCCCTCTCTCCATTTCCCTCTACCCATCTCACCTTTTCTCACCCTCCCTCTATCTCTCCTTGCATATCTCAATCTCCCTCTTTCATTCTCTTCATATCACCATTCCCCCTCTCCATTTCTCTTGCCCCCTCCCTCCCTCCCTCCCTATACTTGTCCCTCTCCCCCACACTCTACATCTATCTCCATCCCCTAATATCTCTTGTATTTATATTCCTTAGTCTAACATTACCCCTCCTCCCCCACTCTCAGTCCCTTTACACCACTCGCAACCTCTCCATTTATACCTCCCTCTCCCTCCATATATCTATCTGACTCTACCTCCCTCTATCTCATATTATCTCTCTCTCCTCCACTCTTTCCCTCCCTCCACTTTCTCTCTATGTTTGTCTCTTTCTTTGTAACTCTCTCTCTCTCTCTCTCCCTCTTCCCCTACATATCCCTGTCTCCCCCACCTATATCTCTATCACTCTCCCCACTCTCGCTTCTTTTCACTCTACTCCTCAAACCCCTATCACCATCTCCCTACCTCCTTAAATCTCTCTCTCCACCCTCATTCCACCCTTGCACCCTCTCTTTCTCTCTTTTTTCATCCTTCCCTCCCTTAGTCTCCCTCTCTCTATGAGTCACTCTACCCCTCCTCCCACTACCTCTCCCCTTCCCTCTCTCTCCCCCATCTATTTCTCAATCCCTCTCCCCATTGTAACACTCTCTCTATAACATTGTTGTACACTCTCTCCCTCTCCCCTCTCCTCTCTCCCCTCTCTCTCTTCCTCAAGCCCTCTAGGCCCCTCTCGCTCCCCCTCTATTTATCTCTCCCTCCTTCTGTCCTCGTCTCTCCTTCTATCCCTCTCCCCATATGTTTCCCCCCACCTATTTCTCTCTTCATACCTCTCCCCCGTTCTCTCTCTCCATATACCCTCTTTCTCCCTCTCCCTCTCCCTCCCTACCTCCCTCTCCTTACATCTCTACTTCTCTACCCATCCCCCACCCCATTTCTCTTCATTCCTCCCTTCATCCATCCCTCTAACTTTCTCTTTCCCCTTTCTCTATCACCTTCCCCATCTCCCTGTATACCATCCCTATCTCTATCCCTCATCCTCATCTCTCATTCTCTCTCTCTCTCCCTCTCTCTATCTATCTATCTCCCTCTTTGTCACACTTCCTCACTCTCTCCCTCTACCACACCCTCCTCCTCTCATCCTATTCCTCTATAATCACCCCCCACTCTCTCCACCTCTCCCTTTGTCCCTCTTAACCACCAGCTTTACCTTTCTTTCCCCCCATTCATATCCCTCTCTCTCTTCTACAAACCATATTCCCCACCCCCCTTTCTCTCCTTCCCCACTAGTTTTATGCTCTATTCCCCCCCCCCCCCCCCGCCCCCGCCATATCTCCCACCTACATCATATTCCCCTCCCCCAATATATATCTCTATGCCTCTTCTCCATTCTCTATCCCTCCCTCTACCCATACCACACAATATCCCCCCTCCCCCTCTATCTCACTCTATCCCTCCCACTGTCTCCCTCTATACCCCCATCTCTCCTCCATCTCTCTTCATTCCTCCCTTCATCCATCCCTATACCTTTCTCTTTCCCCTCTCTCTATAACCTCCTCCATCTCCCTCTCTACCATCCCTATTTGTATCCCTCAACCCCAAATCTCTCCCTCTCTCTCTCTCTCTCTATCTCCCTCTTTGTCACTCTTCCTCTCCCTCTCCCTCTACCACACCTTCCTCCTCTCACGCTATTCCTCCATCATCATCCCCCACTCTCTCCACCTCTCCATTTTTCCCTCTTAGCCTCCCGCTCTTCCTCTACTTCCCCCCATTCATATCTGTCTCTCTTCCCCCAACCATATTCCTCACCCCATATCTCTCCTACCCCACCATTTTTATGCTCTATCCCCCCCCATTTCTCCCACCTACATCATATTCCCCTCCCCCCATATTATGTCTATGCCTCTTCTCCCTTCTCTATCCCTCCCTATACCCATACCATAGAATCTCCCCCTACCCTTATTCTCCCCCCCCCCCCTCTATCTGACTATATCCCTCCAACTGCCTTCGTCTATACCTCCATCTCTCTCCCCCCCACTTCTTGTCTATATTTCCCCTCTCGCTACCTTCCTTCACTCCTCCCTTTCTATCTCTCCCTACCCCTCTCTATATCAATTCTCCTTCTCTCTCTATCTCTCTTTATCCCTCCCTTTCCTCCCTCCCCTCCCCTTTTCCCTCCTTCCCTCTTCTCGTCCCTCTCCCTCTACCCCAGCCTCTTCCTCTCACCCCCTCCTCCATTATCCCACCCTCTATCTCTATCACTCTCCACCTCTCTTTCGATATCCCTCTACCCCTCACACGTGTTATAACCCTCCCCTTACGTCCCTCCCTACACTCTTCCATCTTGACTCATTTCCCCTTGCACCCACGCTATGTCTCTCTCTCCCTCTTCATCCTTCCCTCTGTTGCTCTCCTTATCTCTCTTATTCCCTATATACCTCCTCCCACTACCTCTCATGTTCCCTCTGTCTCCCTAATATCTATGTTAGTACCTCTCCCCACTACCCCTCTCTCTCTCTACCATTTTTGTCCCCTCTCACCTATCCCTCTCCAATTCTCTCTCTTTGCATTCCACCCTTCATATTTCCCTTTAGCTTGATGTTTCCCCTCTCTCTATCATGCCCTCCATCTCCCTCTCCTACCCTCCATATAATTATCCCTCATCCCCTTCTCTCTCCATATCTCTCTCTCTCTCTATCTATCTATTTCAATATTTGTCCCTCTTCCTCTCCCCCTCCCTTTACCACACCCTCCTTGTCATTCCCTTATATCTTTGGTAGTATTTAAACCATCAATAAGCAGATCTGACATTACCTTAATTTTCATTTTATTAATACTAAGTAAGTGTAATATGCCTTTCTACCACGCTTATTTAATTATCTTTCAGTGTTTCATAAAACATAGTAGCAGAATAAAATAAACATAAATACCAAATCCTCATGTACACCCATACATACAAGTGAGGGGAAACTCCCGAAATATGTGTGCCTGATATTATGTTTCATAAAATAGTCACGTAGTGAAATTATGCATAATTCTTAAATAATACATAAAACAACAATTTTACACCTTGAACTACGATGTCATGCCTTTGTACGCACTTTGGGTCAATTCGTAATCTCCTGCATGTTATGTTCAAATTTTATACCATGTTCATAACTCTCCCTATAGTTACTTGAGTCAACCTAGCTCCATCGTTCATCGCAGAGAATTCTACCCACTTTGTTTACCGTCACACCGTTGCTACATTTTGCATTGTTCACCAACACTTTGTCATTGTTGTTGGTCCGCGTTTAGCATGACTTGACTTGGGTGGAAGACCTAACTCCATCGGTCTGCCCGTGCTGCTACAAATCAAGTTTTCCAGAAGACTTGACTCCACCGATATGCACCCTGCACACCTTTGTAGCCTGACTCGACTGATGTTGTTGTGGTTCCGCACTTTCGCACTATGTTCGGGTAAAAACCCGGCTCGACCCATCTACAAACCTCTTCATAAAAAACGCCAAGTCCCTATCGAAAATTCAGCTACGACCCAACATTTGCCTCCTACACTTCCACATTGCATTTCAATTTCTCAATGAGCTTGTTGTCCCTTCACACTTTTCTCTATGCTCAATTCTTATGGATTATTTCTTAATGTATTTAACCTCCAACACTTTTCCATATTAAAATGCCAAGTGTGGACCTGTTAGGTCCCTATATTCCTAGTATAGTCCCTTATTGTTGTTAGTGTAACCCCCTTATTGTTATTTTTGTACCCTTGTAACCCCCATATTGTTAGTATTGTGCCCTTAAATTATTATTTTCAAGTCGTCTGGGATTACATTGTGGCCCCACTAGGATTACATTATGTCCCCATGGACTCCTATCTATATAAATAATGTTTTGTCATTTCTATCATCCAAGAATTGTTCATTTATGTAATGTATTGGAGGTTTTCCCCTCAAAGCGGCTGATTTCTAAGGCATTGATCTCTCTTTTCTTCTTTTTTTGGAGCTGGTTTCACAACATTTGGTGTCAGAGCTTTGGATTCTAGGGTTTCACTGCTCCAAAAAGGTCATCGTGGAATTTTCGCTATAAATTTTTTTCTAGAAAGGTTTAGAAGCTGAAATTTTTAGAGTGCGAAGCCAAAATCCTTAGGAACATCGTCAAAAAATTTCACAGCTTGGTTTGCAACATTTTCGTAGATATTATCTGTGGAAGTTAGGGCTTTTTTAGGCTCCTGAATTTCATCTCAAAGAGGTGATCATGGGAAAATCTTCATATCTCTCTGTCTCAGCATCAAATTGGAATGCTGTAAAAAGTTGTCGCAAGTACACGAACTTTAGTTTCTTTTCTATCAATTTCAGAGCTGAAGGAGGAAATAGTGACACGTGGCAAGTCGTACAATTTCACTCTATTGAACTAGTCCATAATTAGGTCATTGTGGGAGATTGGACATAACATTGACTTGAACAATCCAAATCAGGTCAGACCTATGGAATTCTAAAGAGGGTTTAGAGGGCTACCTCAGGGCCAAATTTTAGATATTGAAGATATGAAATCGTAGAGATTATTCAGTTTCAATATCAAGCTCCTCAAAAGCAAGAAAAATGTGTGTATTTGTTTCCGAATTCCATAAGTCTTGTGTAAAAAATCTGTTTGAAGTGATTCGAAGGGCCTATTAAGCATATATTTCAATATTGGGTTATGAAATGCCACCTAAAAGAATTCAACACCCATTAAGCCCTCATAATACTCTACTATGACTCATGAAGATGAAGAATTTCAACATGATCTATCAAAATTACAAGAGAAAGTGCACCAAATTTCGCTCTCGCAAAGAGAAAAAAAAAATTAAATGGAAGTTTTGAATAAAGGCATGGAAGCAAAGATGGATGGTTTGAAGAAAGGCATGGAAGCTAAGATGGATGGCGTGGAAAATAAGATGGAGGAAATGGAAGAAAAAATGAAAGACAACATGGAAAACATGAAGAATGATCTAAAAGCAGACATTGAATGTTTGAGAAAATTGATACAAGAAATGATTCTTAATGGTGAATAGATAGTAGAGAAAACTCATGATGAGAACAAAATAAATGTTAATCGTGATTTCATAAAGTCTATTTTTGGATTGAAGAACCACCATATTCCAAAGATGGATATGAGGAAGTTTGATGGAAAGGATCCCGTAACATGGATACTATAGATGGAGAAATATTTTGATCTCAATAATGTGCAAAACACACAAAAGGTACGCATTGCAACTTTACATTTCGAAAAAAAATACATTTGTATGGTATCGATGGCTTTACTCCCGTAAAAAATGGAGGAACTATAAATTTCTCTGGAAAATGCCATAATATCAAGCTAGCCATGGGGAAATATGTATTTAATATTTTGATGCTTTCCATTCCAATGGGAGGTGCCGATGTTGTACTAGGAGTACAATGGTTACAATATTTGGGGATGGTACCTTTTAATTTTCAAGAAATTTTCTTGAAATTTTTTTCGGAAGGAAAGGAAATCGAATTACGGGGTATCGTAGGGAAGCCAGGAAAGATAATAAGCTCTAATTTCATGACAAATATTCTTAATAAATAAAAGCGGGGTGTAATTACACAATTATGCTCACTAGATGTTCCAACACCAAAATCATCTATTTCTCCAGATCTCCAGAAAGTCTTGGAAAATCATTACGAGGTGTTTGATACTCCCAAAGGACTCCCACTTATTCATGACCATGATCATGATATTCATTTGGTTCCAGGAAGTGTTCCTCCAAACATCAGGCCTTACAGATATCCTTATGTCCAAAAGAGCGAAATTGAATGTATGATTGCAAAAATGTCAGAGGCTGGTATAATTTAACCTAGTCAAAGTTCTTTCTCCGCTCCAGTAGTATTGGTGCACAAGAAATATGGATCATGGCACATGTGTCTGGATTATAGGGAGCTCAATAAGCTCACTATTAAATACAGATTTCCCATTCCCGTGATTGATGAATTATTGGATGAATTACATGGAGTAATTTATCTTACCAAGTTTGATCTTCATTCAGGATATCATCAAATTGGAATGAAGATTGAAGATATTCGGAAAATAGTATTTCGAACTCATAAGGGTCGTTATGATTTTTTGTTCATGCCTTTTTGCCTTACCAATGCACCTTCTAGATTTCAAGGGTTTATGAACTTCATTTTCAAACCCTTCCTTAGAAAATTTGTGCTAGTATTTTTTCATGATATACTAATCTACAACAGGTCTTGGAAGGATCATGTTCAACATGTTGACAGGGTGCTCAAACTATTGGAAGAGAAACAATTATATGCAAAAACATCCAAATGTTTCATTGGAGTACAAGAGGTGGAATATCTGGGTCATATTGTATCTCACGAGGGTGTTAAGGTAGACCCTAACAAAACTAAAGCCATTAAGGGATGGAAAGTCCTCACAACCATAAAGCAGTTGCACGGATTTCTCGTGTTAATAGGGTATTATCGTATGTTTTCTAAGAAATATGGGAGAATAGCAACACCTTTAACAACATTATTGAAGAAAGATGCATTTTCATGGACTCCTGAAGTAACTAAGGCCTTTGAACATCTTAAAGAGGCAATGTGCCTAGCACTAGTATTAGCTACACTAGACTTCATAGAAAGCTTTATTGTGGAATGTGATGCCTTAGGAAATGGAATTGGTGTTGTTTTAATGCAATAAGGAAGGCCCACTGCTTTTTAAAGTTGTTCAATCAAAGGAAAGTATTTACAAAAGGCTATTTACGAGAAGGAAATGTTCGCAATACTACATGCACTAAGGAAATTGAGACCTTACCTAATGGGAAGACAATTCAAGGTAAAAAATAATCATGATAGTCTTAAACACTTTTTGGGACAAAGAATATCTTCACAAGAGCAGCAAAAATGGGTCACAAATATGTTGGGTTATGATTTTGAAATCATCTACAAAAAAGGGAGGCTAAATTTTTTTGTGGATGCACTCTCAAGAAAGGATGAAGAGGTGGAAGCATTGCTTTGTACCATTTCAATTATCCAACAAGATTGGATAACTGAAGCAACTGATGAATGGAAGAAGGATGAAGAAGTGTGGACTCTCATTCAAAATTTGCAGCAAGATCCTAGTACATCTGATACATTCAGTTGGAAAAATGATTCCTTATGGTACAAATATCGCTTATATACTTGCAAGAATTCCAAACTAAAACAAAATATTCTTTTGGAATTGAACACTTCTTCTTTAGGACACTTGGGATTTTTAAAAACTTACCACAGGGTGAAGAAATAATTTTTTTGGGATGGCCTTAAATTTGATATTCAAAAGTTTGTGGCGGAATTTTTGGTTTGCCAGCAAAATAAAGTTGAGGCAATTAAGACCCCAGGTCTTCTACAACCTTTATCCATTCCAAGTCAATGTTGGGAGGAGATTTCAATGGATTTTATCATAGGTTTACCTAAGTCCGAAGGAAGGAGTGTCATCATGGTGGTAGTTGATAGACTTATGAAGTATGCACACTTTTGTGCATTATCTCATCCATTTAAAGTGAGTACAATTTCTACTTCATTTATGGAAACAATTCAAAAACTACATGGAATCCCAAAGATTATTAGTGACAGAGATCCATTTTTATAGGAAATTTTTGGACGTAATTATTTTCATGTTTGGGTACTCAACTAGCTCATAGCTCATCTTATCATCCTCAATCCAATGGTCAAGCAAAGATAGTTAATAAATGCTTGGAAGGATATCTTCGTTGTTTTGTATCTGATAAGCAAGTATAATGGGTCAAGTGGCTACCTCTTGTTGAATGGTGGTATAACACTTCCTTCCATACTACAGCAAAAATGACCCCATTTATGGCACTTTATGGACATCATCCACCATCCATCACATCTTCTTTAAGGGAAAATTATAGGGTTCAAATAGTGGAGGATCACATTGAGCATCAACAAGAAGTTCTCCAACTCTTAAAGGATAAACAAAATGTGGCACAAAATCAAATGAAACAACAGGCATATCAACATGGCAGTGAGAGAAGTTTTTACGTGGGAGACTGGGTATTTTTACGGCTACAACCATAAAAACAAATGTCCCTCAAGGAAGATAAGAAGGATACTAAATTATCGCCAAAGTAATATGGTCCTTACAAGGTTTTGCAAAAGATTGGTACTATGGCATAAAAATTGCAGCTTCCTAATTCTTTGTGTGTCCATCCAGTTTTCCATATTTCATGCTTAAAAAAGGTTATAGGGGACAAACTTCTAGTTCAAACAATATTTCTAGAACTTTATGAGGAAGTAAAAACCATATTGGAACCTGAAGCAGTCATGGAAACAAGAACTCGACAACTACGAAATCGATCAATTTTAGGGTATCTCATCAAATGGAAGAACTTACCCATTGAATATTCTACATGGGAGGATGAGAATTTTATACAAAAGCACCCAGAGATACTCAAGCAATGAGGACAACACTTTTTAAGGAGAGGAGCATGTTAGGTCCCTATATTACTATTATAGCCCCTTATTGTTGTTAGTTTAACCCCCTTATTATTATTGTGTACCCCTGTAACCCTCATATTGTTATTATTGTGCCCATAGACTATTATTGTTAGGTCGGCTAGGATTACATTGTGGCCCCATGGACTCCTATATATATAAAGGAGTTTTTTTAATTTTTATCATGCAACAATTGTTCATTTATGTAATGTATTGGAGGTTTCCCCCTCGAAGTGGCCGATTTCTAAGGCATTGATCTCTCTTTTCTTCTATTTTTGGAGTTGGTTTCACAACAGGACCCATGTGAGGGGCTCCCATGATTGAACATGGGATGAGACCACTTGCCAACTTGTCGACCTATCCACTCTTTTATGTGTCAGCCTTTCCATCACAATTTCATGCAGCCGCTATAAAATTCAGTTTTCAAGCGATGTTACTTTGTCACATTGTAGTCATATGTTTGGTTCATGCGATGCCCAATTTTAGTCGTGTTGCCCGTGCCTTCGACACAACCAGTATAGATAGTGATACCCGTGTTTTCCATCTGCGTTGCACCTCTCCATGTGATAACGCTACATTTTTCCCATGCTAACGTCGCATGCTACCCAATATCGTAGTGTGTCCACCCAAGTGTGTTTTTTTGTACTTACTTGCACACTCACCAAATATCATCATATCGTCATCCGATTTCGGCTTTCGTCATGCCAAAGCGTGCCCGGAACTCTCAGTGGTAACCTCATGACTCCTAGTCCTTACATCCTCCAACACTTTGAAAGTGTTTTCATCCCTGATAACATCATTACATCATCACAATCTCCATCACAAATTGTCCTCGCAACTTTCGTTGCAATGTGTCGTTGACTCCAATATACCCATGTCCCTGCCACCAACTCTTCTATCATCAAAGTATCATATCAACATCCTTATGGGATCATCCTTGACCTGCTTCATGCCTTGAACCTATCTACAACTCTGCAAGAAATCATGTGCTCAATCCTCTCATGATGGTGATATGTTTGGTAGCTAATCCAACCGAACATTGCCTCCACAATAGGATATTCTCTCTACATCATCATGACAACCAAAAAATCCTGGAATCAAGTGTCCATATGGCTCCATGGCCTCCTCATAGAGTTATAGAACTCACTATCGTGAGCATATGATAATGAGCCTCATCCCCATGCTAGTTTATAAAGAGGGGGAAGAAGTTGAGGCCAAAGGTCTACTCTCTTCCCCAGTTATCCTCTCAATCCATTTATCTGGTTCTTCCTCTTCCAATATCAACATGTATTTTTCTCAAATTTATTCCCGAATCCATGGTCCAACATCTTGCATCTCTTCCACTACCTTAAGTCTTCTTGAAATATCCAAGGGACTACTGGATAATGCCAAAAGAACCTGTGGCTACGCCTGAAGTTTTTCCTCTTCAACATGTTGGAAATATTGTCATTGCTATCAAAAGAGAAGACCGCAGAAACACCACAAATTATCATCAAGGCAAAGGATCACAAAGGAACACTAGATAAGCAACAAATACAAATAAGCAGCAAAGGTAGAAAGGCAACAGAGACATGTATGTGTTCCGATCGATGGATGTGATGTGATGCAATTGCATATCACAATTAGGATAGGAGAGATATCGCACAATCTTAGAAGTCATGTGAGTTGCGATGTGAAGTAGCGATAAAGTCAAGTGGGACCCTTCGCATATCACATATCGGGAGATCAGATGGACAAAGGCACATGGCATAACTGGAATCACTGAAATGCGATAAAGAGAGTGGACGCGATGAAGATCAAAGCCGAAACCTAAAGGTATTTTCAAGTCCAGAAATATGGGGTCTTCCTTTGTTAAATCGTATCGGAGGACAAATGAGGATTATAAGATAGAATGGTGGAACGCCAAAATGCGATAGAAAAACCGCATAGTGGAATATATTTTGAAATCTACGGAATAGTGAAGGCAGGATTAGAAAATTGGTAAGTTGTTGTTTCGCACCGCTTTTGGAGGAGAAGTGGTAAAAGGTGAAACGAACGTGATAGCGGTAAGAGGGAAATGCGTTGCATTTTAAAACCACCTATTTCACATAGGTTGGGAATAATTAAATAACATGCAACTTGGTGTGTGAATTCCTTCATACTGGGAAGTTAAAAGAGATGAAGTGCGATGATCATCTGATTTGACGCAGAGAAAATCATCGGTTGAGATTAGAATGGTAAATGGAGTAAATTGACGTGTTTGATCGTCATTGTACACCTGCAGGTCCAGAAAAATAAGATGTTGGCATTCTTTTAACTAACGTAAAAAGATGTGGGACCCAACTGTATTTATATGATAGCACCGTGGTACATTTAACCAAAGTATGGAAGGATAATAAACTTTGAGATTTTAAATATGATGAAGATCATCGGATTTTTAATAGGATCGACAATAGTCGTTTAATCGGGGATGTGGCATGGATATACGTGCAAGACTGGCGGAAAGATAAACCTTTAGAAATGTTTTATATATTAAAGGTTATATGATTATAGAGCGGAATGCATGGTTTTAATGTATTTGGTTATGATGGGTCTTAACCAAAGTCATAGTTTATGGTATTACTAACATGCCATGATGAATAATGTTAATCGAAGGATAAAAGTCTAAGGTAAAGCATGAAAGAATTCCGCTTTTAGAATATGTGACAAATAAGTGTTAAGGTTATGGTTGATGTGCATATGGATACGGATAATTAAATTTATATGAAAAGTGTGGAGGAACGCAGCACAAAAGACACAGATAACAGAAGAAATAGGGTAATTATGTAGCTGAGCTATAATATAAATAGCAGAAACCGAAAAGATAGTGACAACAACAAAAACACATATACACATTGAGCCAAGAGCCGAAAGGGTTAAGCGAGACATATTTGCTGTAAATTTCAATGTAAATGAATTAATTATTTTTAGTGTGTGTGATGCAAAGGCAAGTCTCTGAAGGAAAATCAGAAACGTCCCCTGTAATAATGAATTGAGTAGATAATATTGTAACATCCTGAAGTGTCGAGCGAGAAAATGAGAAGGTGTAATGCAAAGACCCATACATATGCATTTCATATTTCCATATGGAATGCAAACAACTATGAGGTGATCTCTATAAATGATGTTATTATAATATTCTTAAGGAAGAGGAGAATGAGATGCATAAGGGAGGAGAGTGGAAGAAGAAGAAGGAGCAGAAAGAGAAGTTGTAAGGATCTAGAGATGAGATAAGGCAGATATGAAGGTTGGAGGACAATAGTGAAGAAGGAATAGAGCAGAGCTGATATCCAGGTAAACCAACATGTGTTTTCATAGCTGTGTGAGAAAATTGGCATTTCCTTATCAAGTTGTAGCTTGATAGATGTCCAGTTGTAGCTGGCTGAGGTAGGAGCCTTCTGTAGGTTGAAGCCTATAGAGAATTAATGGTGAGCGGTAGTTGGAGCTTCCTTGCAAGTTGTATCTTGCAGAATTGAGGTGGTAGCCTCCCGTAGGTTGAAGCCTACAAAAAATCAGTGATGAGAGGGAGTTGGAGCTTTCCTTTGCATCACAACAATAATAAGATGTGGTTTTCTCCCTTATGGGTTTATACTTATATCTGTTGTCCATGTGCATGATGATTATGTGTTGATGTTCTATAATTTATCTTCTTAATACTTTCTGCACACATATTAATATTATTGTTTCATTATATATCAAGTAGAACCATGAAATGAAGATGTAAATAACTGTAAAAGAAAGTTTAAAATACCATGAAGTGGTAAACTGATTCACCCCCCCTTCTCTCAATTTAACTAAGGGTCCAACAATTGGTATCGGAGCCAGTTCCTTCTATATCAGTTTAACAACTTAAAGGAGATCCTAGGTCCCCAAGATGGCTAGTGTAGAAGGATGCTCAGCAAATAAAGCCCCTTTGTTTACTGGCACTGACTATGCCTTCTGGAAAATAAGAATAAGGATGTACATAATGTCTCTAGGAATAGAAGTTTGGGCTATTGTGGATTTGGGATATGCCCCAAAGGATTCTGACACGGAGAAAGAAGCCAAACAAGGTTTTATAGCTAATGCCAAAACCATGAATGCTCTCTTAACTGGTCTGTGTGAGGTAGAACTTATCAAAGTAATGCAAAACAATATTGCCAAAGAAATCCGGGATACATTACAAAGTATACATGAGGAAGATAAAAAGGTGAAGATGGTCAAACTACAAGTCTATAGAGCTCAGTTTGAAAATATAAAAATGAATAAAGAAGAAGATGTTGCCAACTTCTTCTTAAGGGCTGCAAAAATTGTGAATAACATGAAAGCTCTAGGAGAAACCATTAGATAATGTGTAATTGTTCAAAATATATTGAGATCTTTACCATCCAGTTTTAACCCCAAGGTTTCTGCCATAGAAGAAAAAACTGTCTAGGAAACATTGACCATGAACCAATTACTTGGAAACTTAACAACCTATGAGATGAGACTTCCACAGGGGAAGTCAAATGTGAGGGAGACAGCCTTTAAGGTAGAGATAAATAAAGAAGAAAAAGAAGATACATGCTCCTACTCTGATGAAGAAGAGGCCAAATTTGTCAGAAGATTGGATAGAGGATCAGGCAAGTATAGAGGTAAACTTCCATTTAAATGCTTTAAATGTGGAAGAGTTGGGAACTATGCATCTAAGTGTCCTCATAAGAAAAAAAATAATTGGACTCAAGAGACAGAGAAAACCAAAAAAAATAACGGGCATAAAGGGAAGAGATTCAATAGAAAATCATTTTATGCTCAGCAAGATAATATTGCATCTAAAAACTCAAATGAATCCTCAAATGAAGAAGGAACCTCTGAATTTGTTTTGATGGCCAAGGACGAATCAGAAGGATTCCTTCTAGAAGAGGAGGAAGAATGTGAGGTGGATTTTGAGGTGGAACTAAGAAGTTCCCTGGAGGAAATAGACAGACTTAAACTAAAGTGAGAAAAATAGAAAGACATTCTCCTCAAATATGTAAAAGAAAAACCAACTTCAGAAGATCTAAATCACTTGAAAGTAAAACTTGAAGAAGATAAGAAGGTGGAAGACACTCTACTAAATAAAATTGAGGATAAAATTCAGAAGCAAGAGAAATTGGAAGAAGAAGTAGTATGCTTAAGAAAGAAATTAGAAAACACCCAAAGGAAATTTTCAATGAACACTCCTCAAATGACAAGCTCTGAACAGGTGAATAAAATGCTAAGTTCTCAAATATCTCCTCTCATAAAACTAGGATAGGTTATAAAGGAGAAACCAACAAATCCAAGGTAGAAGATAACCAGAAGATCATATTTATAAAATTTTAATAGGATAATGAAGCAACTCAAAAGATTCCTACAGAAGTAGAAGCCAGAAAGAACATGACCTGCAATAGAGTAAAAAGAAACAAGAAGGAATCTCAAATAACAAAGAACGAAATCTATAAACAGTCAGCTGGAAAAATATCTTACACTCCTGAATATGGAAAATTTAGAAGCCGTCAAAGGAGATTCTTTCCTCCTATGAGAAATGTAACTTGTTTTTCCTACCACAAACTAGGACATATTGCTGCATACTGTCAGACAAAGAGAATTGATTCCAACCAGCAAAGGATGCAGAAAATGAGAAGACTACCTCAAGAAAACAAATGGAGAGGACAACCCTTCACCAGGTACACTGATCGTTTCCAGGGGTATTTTTTTTATTGTAAGGGGTACGACCATAAATCCATGGAGTGCAGAGCGAATGGACAAAGACTATTGTATGAAAACTCAAGGATATTAATGAACAATGGAGAACTCACTTGTGTACATAATCCATTCAGAAACATAATCAAATGCTTTGTCTGCCATCAAATTGGGCACAAGTGTCATAGATTTCCTCTCAGATAATGTGGTCCATCTTCTCAGGAAAGGTACCAAACAAAAGGATACATGCAGTGGAAAAAGAAGTTTAATAAGTGTGACCTGGCTCTAATATCTCAAGATCAGAAAAGTCAATGGTATTTGGACAGTGGATGTTCAAAGCATGTGACTGGAGATCAAGGCAAGTTTCTAACCTTTGATGAAAAGAAATCTGGGAATGTAACATTCGGTAATGATAAAGTAGGGAAAATCAAAGGAAAAGGCTCAATCAATCTGATTAATGGAAGAGGAAAGGCTTAAGATATACTATTTCTGGATGGGCTCAAAGCCAATCTGCTAAGCGTCAGTAAAATGTGTGATAAAGGTTGTGAGGTCCTTTTTAGAGCCCAAGATTGTGAAGTAAGATCGAGCACCACAGGGAAGACCTTGATAAAAGGTGTTTGAACATAAAGTAATGTCTATATAGTGAAATAAGAGAATGAAGCATGCCACATAAGAAAACTTTATGAATCATGGTTATGGCATAGAAGATTGGGACACCTAAACATTGACCACATCATCAGTCTGAGCAAGAAGAATGTAGTCGGAGATATGCCAGCAACAAAGAAGCCTTCAAATACCATATGTAAATCCTACCAACTGGTCAAGAAGAGCTACATATCTTTCAAGACCAAAGAGATACTATCTACAAGTCGGCATCTTCAGCTTGTACACATGGATCTATGTGGACCTTCAAGAACTGAAGTACCAAACATAGAATCTTATTTGATGATGATAATAGAAGATTTTACCAGATTAACGTGGGTAGAATTTCTCAAAAATAAATCAAAAGTGCTTGAGAAATCATTGGCAGAAAATCAAACAGGATGCAAGCTAAAGTGCATCAGATCAGACAGAGGAAGTGAATTCACAGACTATGATTTTCCATACCTATGCAATGAACATGGGACAAAAAAATAGTTTACAATTGCCAGTACACCTCAATAGAATGGAGTGGCAGAGAGGAAAAACAGATCAGTACAACAGATTTCCAGAGCCATGATGCAAGAAAGTAACATTCCCTAAACCTACTCGGCATAAGCAGTACATACAGTTGTTCACATTATAAACAAAGCACATTTAATACCAACTATGACAAAACTCCTTACAAATTATGGCATGGTAAACCAGCATCAATTAAGCACTTTAGAGTCTTTGGAAGCAAGTGTTTCATAAAAATTAATGATGAAAACCTAGGAAATTTTGATGCAAGAGCTGATGAAGGAATAATTTTAGGATATGAATCCAAGATTAAGGGCTACGGGTGCTACAAAAAAGGACTACACAATATTGTGGAAAGAATTGATTTAAGATTCAACGAAGAACTACCAAATAGAACAAGAAGCACAAGATGCGCTAATCCTCCAGATGATCTTGAAGATGATAACCAAGATAATGATGAACTGAGAAAGATAACAGAAGATACTGAAGTAAACTCAAAGGGTCCCTCAAGACACACTCAAAAGAACCATCCAGAACATCAAATCATTGGGGACAAGAGTGTGGGAGTCCAGACTAGAAGACAGCTAGCTGAACAGACAGAAGAAGTATACCTAGCCAAGCTATCTCAAATAGAGCCAAAGAAGTTCGAAGAAGCCAACAAAGACAAATATTGGGTAAATGCTATGAATGAAGAACTAGACCAGATTAAGAAGAACAATACCTGGGAGTTAATACCAAGACCCACTAGGAAAAATGTCATTGGCACAAAATGGATATTCAAGAATAAGATGAATGAACAAGGTTAGGTCATGATTTCAAGGTATATCAAATGGATGTGAAGTCTGCCTTCCTGAATGGAGACTTAGAGGAAGAATTCTACATGGAAAAACCCAAAGGATTCTCCTAAACAGATAAACATGAGTATGTGTGTAGATTAAAGAAGGCCTTATATGGGCTGAAACAAGCTCCTCGTGCATGGTATTAAAGGCTGGAAAAATACTTGCAAAAACAAGATTTTAAGAAAGGAGGTGTAGACAACAATTTGTACATAAAGGCTAATGAAAATGAACTCCTAATTGTAGTAGTATATGTAGATGATATCATGTTTGGTATCAACAAAGATGAGTTAACAAAACGATTTTATGAAGAAATGAAATCATAATTTGAGATTTCTATGATTGGAGAGCTCACTTTCTATTTAGGACTTCAAATTCAACAAAAGAACACATGAACATTCATCTCACAAGAAAAATACTTAAGAGAGATGTTAAAAAGGTTCCAAATGGAATACTGCAAACCTGTGACAACTCCCATGATCACTGGATGCAAACTATGTGCTAATGATGGATCTACATATATAGATCAAAGACTTTATGGATACATGGTAGGAAGTCTTCTATACCTAACTGCCTCTAGGCCAGACATTATGTTGGCAGTAGGACTTGTGGCAAGATATCAGGCAACACCAAAACAAAATCACTTACTAGAAATCAAAACAATATTCAGATATCTACAAGGAACTGCACATTATGGCCTATGGTATCCAAAAAGAAAAAGCTTCACTTTGACAACATACACAGATGCAGATTGGGCCAGCTGCATGGATGACAGGAAGAGCACAAGTGGAGGTGAATTTTATTTGGGAAAAATTCTGGTGGCATGGCTACGCAAGAAGCAAGTTTTTATCTCTCTATCTAAAACAGAAGTGGAACACATAGCAGCAGCATGTTGTACACAAGTAATGTGGATGAAACAAACTCTCCAAGAAATGAAGGCAAGCATTGATGATCCCATTTCAATCGAGTGTGACAATACAAGTGCAATAAGTATATCAAAAAATCATGTGTTTCATTCAAAAGCAAAGCACATCCCAATAAAGTATCACTTCCTCAGAGAACAAGTAGCATAGAAATTAGTGAAGTTATAATATGTACCAACAAAGGAACAAATAGCAGACATATTCAGAAAACCACTTGCTAAAGAACCATTTGAATATCTAAGAGATAAACTAGGGGTAGTGTCTTCAGATGTTACTCTCTGACATGATCGAAAAGAAAAATAAAAAGAAATATATTATATATATATATATATATATATATAGAGAGAGAGAGAGAGAGAGAGAGAGAGAGAATGAACTCAGAGCATAAGACAAGTGATAATGATGGAGATGCGGGGTATCAAATAAGAAAGCATCATTCTAGTGGGAGAACAATCAACAAATACTGTCACAAAAGAGCAAGTGAGCAGTGCATGAAACAGGGAAATGTGCAACCCTTTGCCATTGATGTCAAAGGGGGAGGAAAATTAAACAAAAGAAGAAAGGCTCTTCCTGAAAAACAAACAGAGGGAGACAAGACAGTTCTCAGAATGAGGAGGGGGAGGAAGCATTGGAGTATTTCCATCAATGCCAAAGGGGGAGATTGTTGGAAACATTGTCATTGATAGCGAAAGAGAAGACTGAAGCAACACCAGAAATTATCATCAAGGCAAAGGAGCACAAAGGAACACTATCTAAGAAACAAATACAGCTAAATAGCAAAGGTAGAAAGGCAACAAATACATGGATGCGATGTGATCAATGGATGCGATGCGATGCGATCACATATCGCAATTGGGGCAGGAGAGATATCACACAATCTTAGAAGTCATGTGAGTTGTGATGTGAAGTTGCGATAAAGTCAAGTGGGACCCTTCGCATATTGCATATCGGGAGATCAGATGGATGAAGGCACATGGGATAACTGGAATCGCTGAAGTGTGATAAAGAGAGTGGACGCGATGAAGATCAAAGCCGGAACCTAAAGGTATTTTCGTGTTCGGAAATATGGGGTCATACTTTCTTAAATCACATCAGAGGACAAAGGAGTATTATAAAATAGAATGGTGGAATGCCGAAATGCGATAGAAAAATTGGATAGTGGAATATATTTTGAAATCCGTGGAACAGTGAAGGCAGGATTAGAAAAATGGTAAGTTTTTGTTTCGCACCGCTTTTGGAGGATAAGTGGTAAAAGGTGAAACGAACGCGATAGTGGTAAGAGGGCGACATGTGGCATTCTAAAACCACCTATTTCGCATAGGTTGGGAAAAATTAAATAACATGAAACTTGGTGTGTGATTTCCATCAGATTTGGAAGTTAAAAGAGACGAAGTGCGATGATCGTCTGATCTGACGCAGAGTAAATCATTGGTTGAGATTAGAACGGTCAACGGAGTAAACTGACATGTCTGATCGTCAGTGTACACCTGTGGGTCTAGATAAATAAGATGTCGGCATTCTTTTAACTGGGGTAAAAATATGTGGGACCCAGGTGTATTTATATGATGGCACTGTGGTACATTTAACCAAAGTATGGAAGGGTAATAAACTTTGAGATTTGCAATACGATGAAGACCGTTGGATTGCAAATAGGATCGACGATAGTCGTTTAATCAGGGATGTGAAATTGGTATACGTGTAAGACTGGTGGAAATATAAACCTTTACAAATGTTATATATATTAAAGGTTATATGATTATAGAGTGGAATGCATGGTTTTAATGTATTTGGTTATGATGGGTCTTAACCAAAGTCATAGCTTATGGTATTATTAACATGCCATGATGAATAATGTTAATCAAAGGATGAAAGTCCAAGGTAAAGCGTGAAATAATTCCGCTTTTAAATATGTGACAAATCGGTGTTAAGGTTATTGTTGATTTGCAAATGGATACGTATAACTAAATTTATATGTAAATTGTGGGGGAATGCATCACAAATTACACAGATAACGAAAGAAATAGGGTAATTATGCAAAAAAGCTAGAATATAAATAACAGAAACTGAAAGGACAGTGAGAGTAGCAAAAGGACAAATACACTGCGAGCCAAGAGCTGAAAGGGTTAAGCGAGAAATATTTGCTGTAACTTTCAATGTAAATGAATTAATTATTTTTAGTGTATGTGATGCAAAGTTAAGTCTCCGAAGGAAAATAAAAAACCTCCCCTATAATAATGAATTGAGTACATAATATTGTAACATCCTGAAGCGTTGAGCGAGAAAATGAGAAGGTGGAATGCAAAGGGTCATACCTTTTCATTTCATATTCCCATACGGAATGCAAACAAATATGAGATGATCTCTATAAATTATGTTATTATAATATGCTTAAGGAAGTGCAGAATGAGAGGCATAAGGGAAGAGAGTGGAAGAAGAAGAAGGAGCAGAAAGAGAAGCTGTAAGGATCCAGAGATGAGATAAGGTAGATATGAAGGTTGGAGGACAACAGTGAAGAAGGAATAGAATAGAGCTGATATCCAGGTAAACCAGCATGTGTTTTCATAGTTGTGTGAGATAGTTGGCACTTCCATATCAACTTGTAGCTTGATAGATGTCCAGTTGTAGCTGGTTGAGGTAGGAGCCTCCTGTAGGTTGGAACCTACAGAAAATCAGTGGTGAGAGGTAGTTGGAGCTTCCTTGCAAGTTGTAGCTTGTAGAATTGAGGTGTAGCCTCCTGTAGGTTGGAGCCTGCAGAAATTCAGTGGTGAGAGGGATTTGGAGCTTGCCTTTGCATCACAACAATAATAATATGTGGTTTTCTCCCTTATGGGTTTCCACTTATTTATGTTGTCCATGTGCATGATGATTATTTGTTGATGTTCTATAATTTATTTGCTTAATACTTGTTGCACACATATTAATATTGTTGTTTCATTATATATCAAGTAGAACCATGAAATGAAGATATAAATAAATGTAAAAGAAAGTTGAAAAGACCATGAAGTGTTAAAATTATTCACTCCCCCCTCTCAGTTTAACTAAGTTTCCAACACAATGGTCATTCTTCCTCAAAGTTATTCTTATATTTTGATGTCTTCCACACTCATATATGTTAGTTTAAAATTGGTTTTTTCACCTTCCATGGTTGGGATACCTATAGGATGATCATCTTTTCCATCATAAATGTGCAACTTTCTCATATGTGGTACCACCATAACTTCAAATTTCTTGAAAATTTTCATGCCCGACACAACTTCATAATCATCAATATTCACCATCATGAAATCAACATCTCCATGCCAATAACCAATTCCAATCGGTGTTTTCTCTGCAATGCCAATTACAAAATTAGGAGGTGAATTCACTTCTTTGAACTTAGCTTTGATTAGTTTTAAATTCAATCCAACTTTTCTAATATCCCAAAAGGGAGAATGAAATAATACTGAAACATAATATAAGAACTGCAACTAAGTAAACACTAGATCCAAAGACAAACATCAGAATATACATAGAAGCTCATCCATTTTATTCTGTGGAGAAGATTCAATTACAACAGTGTGAAAAATATGAGGTACTATAGCCAAAGAGATGTCCTAAATGACCCTGGAAACATGCCAAAGTAGGCACTATGTTACTTGAGAGCTGCTGGAGGTAAATACTACATTATCCCTTCAGCAGATAATGAACATATGACTATAGGCTGAAAAGGAAAATGCATATCTATGGAAATTTGGAGCTCTGATTATGCCAAGATTCTATATCTGGGTTCTATGAGGGATACCCAAGATAACCCTGAAAATATTTTCCAGATCTACAACTTTGGAAAATCACCTTCCTTGAGTTTGATCCTTTGACTACTAGGTTATGCAGATCTGAAACTAGATCTGACAAATAGATGGCTGAAATATGTCACAAGCTCAGATCTAAGCTTGCAGGACTGATTCCTTGACTAGATCCTTAAGCTAGAAGCCCAAGATATAGCTCCTCAACCCTCCAAAAAATGTTGCAGTTTTTGCTACACAACTGCTCATGAAAACAACGCTGTAAAGGAAAGAGGTTCTCTAGCCTGCTGCTAAGATGTGCAATATAGATCAGACATGAATGAAATAATGTATATAATGTGAAGGAATGGTCCTTCACTAGATTACTAGCTGAAATGAAAGAAACTTCCCTTCTCCCTTGGATCTACAGGAATGGACTGTGAAATTCCTGAAGGGATTGCTGCTGCTGGGAGATGTATAATGGATGGCCGCATGCCTGATACAGGTATGAAGCACTGGAAGGATGATGTTGAAGCTCAAGATAATTAGATGAATCCTTCACTTGTTCCTCAACTGAAATATTGAAGGAAAACCTCCTCCTCTGAAACTGATCTTCAGAAATGTGCAATTTCTGAATATGGATGTTTTGTAGAAAGTAGGAACAATATGCCACCAATGCCTGATGATGAATGAAGTACAATAATATTTCAAGAGATTCTCAATGAAAGAGGTGGGATTCCCGACCAGGAACACCCAGTGCTAAACATCACTTGCAATCTTAGCTAAACAACCAAAGAAAGCATGGAACGTGAGATGACAATTCTAGAACTAAACAGATCATACATCAACAATAATCTTCAACATGCATTCTATTGTGCCTTAATCTTCTTTATATAGATTATGAGCCTTCTCATGCCATGGCCCTCCTCATAACTCCGTTGTACATGTGGACATAGGTTTCCATGTTGTTTGTGTTGTCTCTCCATGATCTCCATCATGTATGAATGCAATGATCACCCTCTCCATCATGTGTGCATTAAATGCACCAATCCTCCATCGTCTCATCATGAAGGATTAATGATATTACATTTGATTCTTTCCATTATCTTAGTTGACTGTATCAACCTCCATGATCTATCTCATTAATGAGACATGATCTCCACTATTTTCACATTAAGTGGTTTCTCTACTACTCCATTATGTAGATCAAGATCTAAAATATCCACATACACACATAAAAAGTGGATTGTATTAGTCTTTGAGTATTATGGGTCCCTCCACCCTTTTATTTACTTAATTAATTAAGTTTATTAAGAACTCTAATATTCCAAATATCATGTGAAAATTTGGGAATATTACAGTCCTTCCCGGAAAAAATTTTCTTGACTTCAAGCAACTGCAAAAGTGGATGCTACAACAAACACCCTCCCTCCAAATTCCATCCTCATCTGGAAGGCCTTCCCATCTGTCACAATGTGTCATGCATGTCCAACCCCAAAGCTACCTCTCTAGAATGTCTAGAATGGCCTCCAGCTGAAAATTTGGATACCCTTCCTCATCAATGAGTATCCTAGTGGCAACCATATGATGACCAAAGTTATGTTATATACATGAGATACATAAGATGAAGTGGTTAATTCCAAAAGTGGAAAGTCCCAACTCATGAACTATCTCTCCAACGCATGATACATCGAGTAGATTACATCTATCAATGCCCTCATCATTAGCCCTATTGGCCATGTAGGAATCAAAAGTCACATCAACATAGTTATCAACAAGAAGTAGAGACATATGGGAGAACATTAACAATGTCAAACCATATTCTCCTAATAACAACCAATGTAGTAAAGCCTTATGCTGCCATGCTAGATCATCATGAAAACAAGTAAGAGAGCCATACTCTCTCAAAAGAAGCCACCGCAACATTGCTTCTCGTTGCCATGCCAAATAAACACCAATGATAATATAAGAGCCATACTCTCTCAATAGAAGCCACTGCAGCAATGCCTCTTGTTGCCATACCACATCATTATTGTACCAAATGTAGTAGCCATATTCTGTCAAGAGAAGCCACCTTAACAAGGCATCTTGCTACCCCTTCACATCATCATTATACCATGTACAATGACCATAGTCCCCCAATAGAAGCCAATGTTGTAAGGCCTCCTATTTACATCCTCCAACAATGTCATGCAATGTATGGGAAGAATTCATTCCATACTCTCCCAATAGTAACCATAGAAACAAGGATTCTTGTTGCCTCCTTACATCATCATGGTGCAAGTCATGAAGCAACAATATAGTAGTGGACATGTGAGATGTCTCATCAACATAATACAAACAAGATCCCTTATGCCACATCATGTGAGAGTTATACTTTCTCCCAAACCCAAGTGCATGCATGAACATGAGATACATCCCAAACAAAAATACATGTAAAGACATGAGACATATCCCAAACAAGAGTAAATACAAGGACATAAGATATAACATGTGATGTCCAAACTCTCTCATCAGCAACCAAAGTAACCATGCCTTTTTCTTCTACATTCTTCCAGTGATGTGTAAGGCATGAATCATAAAAATATGACTCCTTCAGTGGTACCCATTCTCACCCAAGAGAAACCAATGCACCCATGCCTCTTGATGCCTTGTATCATACATCTGCAAGTGGTTTGGAAACCCCTTGCTCCATATCATCAACCATTCATCCCAATGTGGATGATGGTTCTCATTCTACAAATACTTGTTATCCTCCCATTGTAGGACACCAACCTCCTCAAATTGATGAAGAATGTTTCACTCCATGAGATCAAACCATGAGATTCTATTCTCATCAATGGCCCTCCAAAACCAATAAGGTTATGGATCTGTTGTAGGTAGAAGTTTCTCTTTGAGCTGTGAGATTCTCATCGAGAAAGTTTCATCTAGAAAGGAGAATATTTCTCATCTCAAGATATCTACCATCTATCACCTTTTTCCTCCATTTCTTCATGAATGAAGCTGCCATAAGATTTCTCCCATAAGGAATGGGTCCTCTTCTTCTCACCGTTGTTCATTAACAACATTGTAGGTCTGCAAGGTGATACATGTGCTGTCTCAAAGAAAGGCATAATGTTGAACTCATATCCAGCCATTGTACATAGGATCATACTCATCCCATATTCATAAATTCTACACTTCAACTAAAAGGGTTGAATTTATTCCATCAATGATAAACTAGGATGGTTCTTCATCTCTTCCTTGATTAGACCAAGGGTCCTCTATGCAGTGATATAATGCTGCCCCAAATCAGCGTGATGTTCTAACCCTTGGTTATGTAATAGCCCTAATGGCATGTCCCCATAAGTTTCAATAAGAGGTACTAAAACAATATGTGATGAAAATGGATGCATACCTTGGATCAACTGAGATTCAGAAACAAATTGCAAGAGCACAAGAGTTTCCTCTTACGGAATAATAGTGTCTCCCACTGCTGGTAGTGATGATGTCTTCACTTCTACAAGTGTACCAATGTTGGTATCTTTCTCCTCCTCCTCATGCATCTCTTCAATCATGCATGGGGCTCAAAATTTCAAAAATTAAAGACCATTTTTAAAAGATGAAAGTGATCCTCCGCTTGATGTAAGCACATCTGTAACTGGTGGTCGTACAGGGTCCTCCTCTTGAGTGATAATAAGAACATCTTCTCTTGAATCTTCATGCACTATCTCCTTGATGATGGGATATTTCAATATGTGATATGTATTTGGTTTCTCCCTACCATATTTCTTCTTCAGTATCTGCATAAACTCTGCATAAGAAGACACTTTCATGTGTGAAAAGTGACTGAACCACCATTTTATTGCTTCACCCTCTAGGTGCAGTGCTGCAAAATCCACAGCCTCTCTTTCTGATATAGGATATTTCTGAAATAATGTGAGTAATTCTTCCCTTCAACCCCTTCATATTCTTGTGGAAGATCCTTCAAATGTAGGCAAGAAGAATCCATGCCTATTTATTCTATTGTTGCTTCTGGATCTCCTCTCTGCTTTGAGTTGCATAAACTATTGGAGAGAGATATTATCCTTCAATTCTCTAGGTTGTGACTTGTATTCAGACATATATTCACTTAGGTTCTCATGCCCCAAGCCTTCATCATATTCATAACATTCCTCTTTCTCATCAAAGAATGTGGATCTAGTGGAATAATGTGAAGCTCTTTTCTTCTACGATCTTCTTTGTTGCCGAAAAGAAGTGATGGGACCTTCTTCATCTTGAAACCTTCTTGAGGTTCCTCTTTACATTTCTCTTCTTGTTTCATTGATCTCCTTAGAGAGATCCATTATATATGTAAAGGAATATGGCGCAAAAATTAATCCCTCCATATTATATCTCTACTATCTGATTTTCTTATGTTGTCAAAATATCCACAAGCTGAGCCAACGATCATGCTCTGATAACATTGTAATATCCCAAAATGAAGAATGTAGTAACACTGAAACACAATATAAGAAATGCAACTAAGAAAACACTATATCTAAAGACAAACATCAGAATATAAAGAGAAGATGAGCCATTATATTATGTGGAGAAGATTCAACTACAACAATGTGCAAAATATGAGGTAATTTAGCCAAAGAGATGGCCTATAATGACCCTGGAAACATGCCAAAGTAGGCACTGTGTAACTGGAGAGCTAATGGAGGAAAATAATGTGATTTCCCTTCAACAGATAATGAACATATGACTGTAGGCTGAAAATAAAAATGCAGATCTATGGAAATATGGAGCTCTGATGATGCCAAGATTCTAGATCTAGGCTCTATGATGGATACCCAAGATAACCCAGAAAGGATTTTCCAGATCTACAACTTTGGAAAATAACCCTCCTTGAGTTTGATCCTTTGACTACTAGGTTATGCAAATCTGAAGTTATATCTGACAAATAGACGACTAAAATATGTCACAAGATTAGATCTAAGCTTGAAGGGTTGACCCCTCCACTAGATCCTCAAGCTAGAAGCTCAAGATCTAGCTTGTCAATCCTCCAAAGAAGGTTGCAGCTGCTGCTAAACAATTTCTCATGAAAACTACACTATAAAGGAAGGAGGTTCTCTAGCCTACTGCTAAGATGTGAAATATAGCTCAAAAATGATGGAAATAATGTATACAATGTGAAGGAATGGTCCTCCATGAGATTACTAGCTGAAATGTTAGCAACTTCCCTTCTCCCTTGGATTTACAAGAATGGATTGCACAATTCCTGAAGGGATTGCTGCTATTAGGAGATGAATAATAGATGGCCTGATGCTTAATATATATCTGAAGCACTAGAAGGCTGATCTTGAAGCTCAAGGTGATAGGATGAATTCTTCACCTCTTCCTCAATTGAAATACTGAAGGATAAGCTCCTCCTCTCAAACTGATCTTTAGTAATGTGCAATTTATAAATATGGATGTTCTGTAGAAAGTAGGAAAAATATGGCACCAATGCTTGATGATGAATGAAGTATAATATTCTTTCAAGAGCTACTCAATGAAAGAGGTGGGATTCCCGACCAGGAACAGCCTATGCTAAACAACACTTGCAATCTTAGTTAAACAGCCAAAGAAAGCATGGAATGTCACATAAAAATTCCAGATCTAAATAGATCATACACGAACAATAATATTCAACATGCCTTTTATTGTGCCTTCATCTTATTTATATAGACTATGAGCCTTCTCATGCCTTGGCCCTCCTCATAACTGCGCTATACATGTGGACACAGGTTTCCATGTTGACTATGATGTCTCTCCATGATCTCCATCATGTATGAATGCAATGATCACTCTCTCCATCATGTGTGCATTAAATGCACCACTCCTCCATCATCTCATCATGAATTCTTAGTGATCTTACATTCGATTCTTTCCATGATCTTAGTTGACTGTATCAACCTCCATGATCTATCTCATTAATGAGACATGATCTCCACTCCTTTCACATTAAGTGGTTGCTCTACTACTCCATTTTGTAGATCTAGATCTGAAATATCCACATATACCCATAAAAAGTGGATTTTATTCATCTTTGAGGATTATGGGTCCCTCCACCCTTTTATTTACTTAATTAATTAATTTTATTAAGAACTCTGATATTCCAAATATCATGTGAAAATTTGGGAATATTACAAATTTCTTGGTACTTTCCTCTCCAATGAAGTTATGTGTAGCACCAATATCCACCAAAGTGAGAAGTGTGCCCTTCGCAATCTTCATGTTCACAAATTCAAGCTTATTCTGATCAAGATCATGTCTAGGGATAGCTTCAATAATTGTTGCAGCTCCGAAAACTTTCATATTCCCTACTGTGGGTTACTTCTCTTCTCTGCTTGTACAGTCGCGACCAAATTCAGTCTAGATGGGTAGTTCTTTACCATGTGGTCCTTGGTACAAATCCAACACTTCAAGGGCTTCTTCATCTTCGAGTTAATGTTTGATATTGAAGTTTCCTTCTTTGGTGCTTCCTCCTTTGTTTCCTCAAAAGGCTTCTTCTTCTTCTTTACGGTCCCCTCATCATATTCCCAAGGCTTTAACCCAATAACAAAGTTAAATACCTTTTCTTTATCCTCCATATGAGGTAGTTCCAAGGTAGTACTTTGAAACTCACTTTGATACTGCTACAGACTCCATGTTTGTTTAATCTAGTTGATGACAGTTCTCGCATCCCATGTATCATCTTGTGGACTAAAGTGAAATTGTAAATAATCCTTCATCTATTCCCATGTCTTGATGCCATTTCCTTCACCATGTGCAATCTTGTCAATTTTTCTCTTCCACCACATTTTTACATCCCCATTCAGGAATTGAGAAACAATATTTACCTTAGCTTCTTCATTAGGAATAGCTAGTCATTCCAAGTATTGTTCCATATACCATAAGAATTTCCCAAGTGATTTAGCATTCCTTATTCATTCATATGATCCAGGTTCCATAACTTTCACATGGGAAGTCCCTCCAAGAGTTCCTTTCCCCATAGCTCTTTTCAACAAGGCTATCACACCCAACATATCGTTGATATTCTCATGAGCCTTAGCAAGCTCATCTACAAGTTGATCACTAGATACATTAGTGACATCAAATTTCTTCATGGTTTCACCAAGTTTCTACTTAGCATACTCAAAATTTACCATCATAGCATCATACTTTGTTCACTTTTTCCATTGTCTTCCTTTAATGCCCATATTTTTTTGTATTTATCTTCAATGGTTTCACGAAAATCCATAGTCAATTATTCAATCCTCTTATCAAGTTTTTCCACATGTTCAATTGTCTTCTCCATGATGAATTGATGAGAAAGTATTTGTGGTACCTCAACCACTCCAGGTTCTTCAAAAATAATCTCCATTTGTCTTGCTTGAGAATGAGTTGTCACCATGTACCAATCGGTTCAACTTCAGCCCTACAAATGCTCCTGTCAAAATTTGCAAATCCACCAAAGATACCGAAGCTTCAACTTCAAACTGCAATTTCTTGTTGTCCCTACTTGCTTCAACCTTCAGCTTCCTTTCAATGATCAAAGCCTTAAATCTTTCTTCAATAAGGTGTGGGATCATAGCTATGACACCACCTGTCACACCCTTATATCTGTGGTAGTCATTAAACCATCAATAAGTGGGTGCAACACTACCTTACTTGTTTTATTCTTAATACTCAATAAGTAGACTACACCTCTCTACAACACTTATTTAATTATCTTTCAGTGTTTCATAAAATATAGCAACGGAATAACATAAACATCAATACCAATCCTTATCTACACCCATACATATAAGCGAGGGGCAACTCCTAAAATATGAGACCCAATATTACGTTTCATAAAATAGTCATCATGCGAAATTGTGCATACTTCATAAATAATACATCAAACAACCATTTTACACCTTTCCCTACAGTGTCATGCCTCTACGCGCACTTCGGATCAAGTCATGACCTATTGCATGTTTCGTTCACGACTCTGCCCACTGTTACCCAACTCGACCCGACTATCGTGTAGCTTGGGGTCATGACCCAACTCCACCGTTTGTCGCAAACCGTTTCACCCGCTCTATTTACCGTCGCTACGATAAAAAATTTTCATGAGAACTTTGCTGCTATCGTTAGCCCGTGTTCAACGTGATCTGACTTGGATGGAAGAATCAACTATGCCAGTCTGCTTGTGCTATTGCAACCCATCTCTGCCAGAAGACCCAACTGCACTAGTATGCACCTTAAACAATGCTACAACCCAAATTCGCCACTACTGTTGTGGTTTTGCACTTTCGTATTAAATTCAGCTAAGAGCCTGACTCGGCCAGTTGACAAAAATATTCCCAGAAAACCCCAAGTTTTGGTTAGAAGGTAGCTATGACAAAGTGTCCGCCTACTACACTTCCACATTGCAATTCCCTCGCTCAAGGAGCTTTCTATCCCTTCACACTTTTCTCTATGCTCAATTCTTATAGATTCTTTATTGATGTCTTTAACATCCAAGAATTCATCATATTAACATGCCAAGTGTGGACCCCTATGAGGGGCACCCATGCTTGATCATGAGGTCAGCGCAATTTACAACACGTGAACCTTTCAACTCTTTTATGTGTCAACATTTCCATCACAATGTCATACAACTACTATAAACTTTTTTTTCTCGAGGGATTTTATTTCATCACACTGTAGCCATACATTTGATTCGTGCGGTGCTCGGGTCGATTCATGTCACCTATGCCTTTGTCATAACCACTACGCATAGTGATACCTACATTTTCCATCTGTGTCACACATTGCCATGTGCTAATGTCACATGTTTCCCACATTAACCTCATAGACTCCCTAATATCAGAGCACCTTCGCCCAAGTGAATTTCGTCACACTTTCGTCGCACACTTGTCAAGTATCCTTGTACCGTCACCCGAGTTGGGCATCCATCACGCCAAATCACACCCTCTGCCCTCGTTGGTCACCTCACGACTCATTTTCCTTACACTTCTCCTCTCACCCTATTCCTACATCATCGACCGCCACTCCCTCCACCTCTCCTTTTGTCCACCTTGACCTCCCGCTCCCACTTTTTTTCACCCCATTTGTATCTCTCTCTTCCCTCAACAATATACCCCACCCCCTCTCTCTCCTCAGCCACCCTTTTTATGCTCTCTCTCCCCCCCCATCTCTCCCTCTCTATCATAATACCCTCCCCCCATCTCTATCTCTATGCCTCTTCTCCATTGTCCATCCCTCCCTCTACCTATACCACAACATCTCCCCCTCCCCCTTATTATTTCCCCCCTCTGTCTCACTCTATCCCTCCCACTATATCCCTATATACCTCCCTCTCTCACCCCTCCCACTTACTCTCTATCTTTGCCCTCTTGCTCCCTCCCTTCACTCCTCCTCTTCTATTTTTTCCTTCCCACCTCTTTATCATTTCTCTTTCTTTCTCTCTCTCTCATCCTCCCTTTCCTCCCTCTCATCCCTCTCTTCCTCCTTCTATTTTATCATCCCTTGTCCTCCCTCTCTCATCTCCTTCTACGCCACCCTCTTCCTCTAACTTTCTTCCTCCATTATCCAACCCTCTATCTCTATCACACTCCCCCTCTCTCTTTTTATCCCTATACCCCTCACACCCCTTATCATCCTCTCCTTACATCCCTCAATCTCTCTCTCCCCCCACTCATTCTCCCCTTGCACCCGCACTATGTCTCTCTCTCCCTCTCCATCCTTCTCTCCCCTGCTCTCCCTCTCTCTCTAATTCCCTCTATCCCTCCTCCCACTACCTCTCCCCTTACATCTGTCTTCCCACTCTCTATGTCAATCCCTCTCCCCGCTATCACTCTCTCCCTCTCTCTACCATTTTTTCCCCCTCTCCCCTATCTTTTCCCTTATCTTTCCCCCCACTTTCCCTCTCCCTTTACCCATATAGCCCCATCTCTCCTTCTCTCCCTTTCCCCTTCTTTCTTTCCCTGCGTCTCTCTCTACATACCTCACCCCCTTCCCCCTATCCCTCTACCCCTCCCACTCCCTGTCCCTCTACCCCTCCCACTCTCTCTCCCTCTCCCTCATCCTCTCCCTCGCTCACTCTCTCTCCCTCCTTCTCTCACAAGCCCCTGCCCCTATCTCTATTCGTACCTCCGTCTAACTCTCTCTTCTCCCCTCTCTCTATCACCTCCTCCATCTCCCTCCCTTGCCCTACCTATCTCTATCCCTCATCCCCCTATCTCTCCCTATCCCTCTCTTCCTCCATCACCTCTCTCTCTCTCTCTCCCTCTTGCCCTCCCTCTCTCCCTTTCCTAGACCCCCTTTCCCCTCCTCTCTCTCTCTCTCTCGTTCCATCATCCCCTCCAACTCTCTCGCCCCTCTTTCTCCCTCTCTGTCTACCCCACCCTCCTCCTCTCTATCAGTTCCTCCATCTTCACCCCCGCCGCCCCTCCCCCTCTCTCTCTCTCTCTCTCTCTCTCTCTCTCTCTCCCCTCTCCCTTTTTCTCTTTTTCCCTCTTCCCCTCCCTTTCTCCCTCTCCCTACCCAATTTCCACCCTTCCTCTATCCCTCCTCCCCTCTCTCTCCCCACCACCTTGTGGCTCTCCGTCACCCTCTTCCACTCCTCCTGTATCGTTATCCCTCTCCCCCCTTCTTTTCCCCTCCCTCTCCACCTCCCACACCATTTTCCTCTCTCTATTCCCTCCCTCTCTAGCACTCTACCCCTTCCACTCTCTCCCTCTCTACCTCCTTCTATCTCTCCCTACCTCTGTCTCTCCAACTCTTTCCTCCTATCCCTTCCCCCCTCTCTCTTCCCCGCACCCTAGACTTCCTCTCTATGGCTCTCCCCTCCTACTCCCCCCCCTCCTCTCTTTCCCTCCCCAACTCTCTCAGTTCTCCCTCTCCCTCTTTTCCTCCTTCCATACTACCATCCCTATCCCTCTCCCTCTACCACACCCTCTGCCTTTCACTCACTTCCTCCATCATCCCACCCTCTCTCCACCTCTCCCTTTATCCATCTTATCCTACCCATATCCCTATCCTTGCCTCCTTTTTTTTTTCTCTCTCTCTCCCCTTCACCACATGCCTCTCCCACTATATCTATCTCTGTCCCTCTCCCTTATATCCCTCCCCCCTTCCATCCATTTCCCCCTTCTCTCTCCCTCCCCTACACCTCTCGCACTCTCTCCCTCTCCCGCCCCCTCTCTCTCACTCTACTTCTCCCACTCTCTCCCTCTTCGCCTCCCTTTATCTCTTCATACCTCTCGCTCCCCCCGCTTTCCTTGTCTCCCTCTTCTCCTCTCTCTTCCAACCATCCCCACTCCACTCCCTCTCTATCCTTCTCCCCACTTGCCCCCTCACCCTCTCTCTCTCCATTCTCGTTCTCTCTACCTTTCCTTCGCTCCCCTCTTTATGTCTCTCCTATTCCCTCTCTCCCTATAAAATTTCGATATAATAAATTAAATAATTTAAATTTAAAAATAAAATAAATTAAATTAAAAATATATCATAAAATAGTTACCTATAAAAATCAGTCTATAAAATAACCCTACAAAAGTCGATAAACCATCTAGTAGAGATCGTATTAAAAATATTGTCACTAAAAAAAACTCATTGAAACGACAGTGCAAACTCACCTTTAAATTTCACAAACAATTTTTAAATGAAATGGGATGACTAGACTTTTATGACCGAAGGATATGATGTAAAAGCTATTTGGAATTTTAATACAACAAACAATTAAATATCTTCTAGTGTAATCTTCTAGTGCAAAGGCTTTTGAACGCCATTGTGGGTCCTACTTATTTAGCCAATCAACATGGTCTGAGTTTAGTGAACTCTTCAAATGAAGAGGTACGAAATTCAATTTTAGAGTTGAAAATAGTTGAGAGAGATTTTAACATGTATTCGAATTCGAATCAGAATTTTCCAAACTTGAAGGAAATTATTGTGTAATTTCACTTGTTATGGGGAAGGATGCCATTAAAGAACTCAAATTAACAAAATCCATTACACTTTATCTTCGAATTCATTAAATGGTAGTTTCTGAAAATTCAAGGAAATCTTAACATTAATCTTGTGTTTCTAAATTTAACTCCTAGTTTCTTCGATTTGTGAAAATATGTTTGTTAGAAGGTTCTCATAAGTTTTAACTAAAATTCAAGTGGCTCACACACAGACTATGAGATAGATGATAAAAATTATGGTTAGTTTGAATTTTCCTAGGCTTCACAATGACCCTATGGTGCACCGACCAAAGTGTAACTTCTTTGCAGAAAGAGACTAGTTCTTCTCGTTGGGCTAATAGAGTGGGTTAATTTTTAGTGTTTCTTCCCATTAAGGCCTGGTTCCGTATACTACACTCACATCTCAGACTTGCTCCGTAAATAATGTTCGTCAAAGGATCCTTCCGTACTAATCGTACCACTTTACTGGTTGCCTAGTTTTCTGGGGCTTGGATACCTAAAACGTAATACTTATCCTAGATTTCAATAGCTACAACCCTTCAATACACACTAGGGAACTTCTACCATTCCTTTCTTGTCAGTCGACTCTTCTTTATCAACTACAACTCCTGGGCTTAGTGGCACGGTGAACATGGCCAGCAAGTAAGGCCAGATGGCCTTAGCAAGCCTTTGAATCTCGTAAATTCACCGCCTCCCTTAGAATCCATTTTAGTTTGATAGCTATAGCTTGTTTACCTAGGAGGCAGACAATCTTATAAAGCCTCTCCACTCTCCATTCTCCAAAACCAAACATTTGAATGAATCATTCCTCCTCATCTCGCTCCTCCCAAGTTCCAACACATGAAACTCAACAACAAAAAGAGAAGACATGCATACTAAATTATTAAATAAATAGATTTCAATTAATGATGCCATGGGATCTAGACTGACATTTATGGTTAAGATTCCTAACCATCTAATCATAACGGTATAGGCTATTCTCTTATGGTCTTGGTTTCCATGTGAAACTCCATGTGCCAGAACCGTATACGGTTTCTGAAGGTAATTATAAAGGAAAATACAACACAACTGTAACGCAGAATAGAATATACACGGGAAATAACCTTAGGCCACTATAAAGTTAGCCGAAAGGAATATAAAGGTGTTCAGAACAACTACTATGCAGTCACTTATTACATCAATGCATCTTTGTTCAACTATTTTTTGTTCCCTTAAATTTTATGGTATTAATGACCTCGCAGTCAATAATGGACAATATTCGTTATTTAAATTCACCTATTTATTACATTGTTACTTACGACTTCGGTGTCAATAGCAGATTTCCTTTAATCAACAAACAATAGACAGAGGAGTGAAGAAAAAATGTTAGCGAGAAGACTGAGGAAAGCTGCAAAGATTAGCTTACTGCATTACCGATGATTTGATTTACAATACATATCAAATTTGAGTAGATGAAACAAAGCTCAAAAATAAGGGATAGGAATAAATAATGGAAGGAAATGGGTTGTACCGGTAGAAAAATAGAATGTGTGAAGAACAAAAATTACACTGCTGTCATCAATCAGTCGACGAATACTTGATATAATTTGTTACTTATTTTCTCTCTCTAATAAAAAAACCGGAGAAGCTAAAATTTCTACCTCGAAAATAAAAATTGATTTTTCGTTTTACATTTGTTTTGAAATGCTAACTAAATCATATGAAATACATATGGATGTAATCATTTTATTTCTAAAAATTGGAGAAACTAAAGCTTGGACTACAAACTAAATCTTGAACTAATAAATGTAAATGAAGGGATTTATTTTTAAGACAAACCTACGAGCAGGAAGGCATAATTTAATACATGGTATTTCTTCTTTCTTTCGTTTTGTGAGACAAAGTCACTATAACTTAAGGAAGAGGAAACGTAAACGGAGTAGGAAAGAACGATAAAGAAACCTTCATGCAGTACCTGAATAAATATCTATGTTCGTGCCATGTGAACAATCGAGATGGAGAGGAGTAAAGATTCATCTATCCATGATCGCTTCTCGTCCATCCATCCATCATCGGCTTCTCGACAAGATCAAGACGGGAAGGAAAAATCATCCCCTCCTGCAAACTGGTGCCCATTTATTTTCTATAAAAATGGATTGAAATTTCATATCGCGGGTAAGCAATTAAGAATGAAATTTTTTCAATACAAGCATGAAGGGAAACAAATCTGTTGTAATCGAGATCAGAATTCTAACTAACCATAAGATTACAAATGTACCTGTGGCCCTTAGTGAGAGTCATATTACCCTCATGAAGCACACAACGGGTGCATATGACATCAACGATTCATTGAAAATATACACCGCATGACTTCGCATCAAAGTCTTTCTGGGTTAATGTTTTGTTATCTGGCTTCCCGTTTTAATGGTTTGTAACATAACAATTAGAAAAAATGCATACAATAACACATACTACACAATACTACATCACTAAATCAAAAGAAAATCAAAATACATGCAAGAAAAAATAAATAAGAGGAGCACTCCAAATTCCCCAACACATAGAGCAGAAAATTCAACGAAAAAGAGTTTAATGATAAAAAAAATTCTAATCTCCATAAACAAAAATATATGATCAAACAAAATAAAAAAACTAAAGCGCTCCATAATGCACAACACATAGTCCAATAATTCATGACAACACAGTCTGATGAGGGAGCAAGGAACTTGAGGAAGAAGAGTTTAATGAGAAAGATGGAAGTTGGGTAAAAAGATGAATATCCCGATCTTTATAATTATCCTAACCATTACTCGACCATTAATTCCAACTGTCAATAATATTTATTGGTTCCAACATTCAACAATCATTACAATTCAAATAGAGTGTTAGAAACTTTCCATTTTATTTATTTTATGATGACACATTCTCTCCAAATTTAATTAAACTAGTAAAATAAAATAATACTCCCTGGTCCACCAAATCCATAATTTCTACAATTCCACCGGTCCACCATTCCCTAATCTCTACCATTCAAATAGAGTGTATAAAATATTACACCTTTTAAATAATTTAAAACACATTCCCTCCTATTTTAGTTAAATCAATACAACAAAATAATAGTCGCTTGTTCATCATTCCATAACTTCTACAATTTCGCTCGTCCACCATTCCATAATCTCTATAATTCCACTAATCCATCAATCCTTAAGCATTGCAATTCAAATATTGTATGAACCATTACAACTTTTAAATAGTTTAAAATTTTAATCGCTAGCAAATTCTGTTATATTTATAGTAACGTGTTCTCTACAATTTTGGCTAAATCAACGAAATAAAATAATAAAAAATTTAAAATAATTTAAAATCTTAATAGAACACGGTGTGTTTTGTATTATTGTGTTGGTTAAATCAATTAAATAAAATATACATGTTGGAAAAGTATTTATTTTATTTTATTTTATTGGGACTCGTGAAGACAACACTTGTCTTTTAAATGTATGGTTATATTTATGTTTCTTTATTTATAGGTGGTAAATTATTTTCTGGACACTTTCTATTGGGAATTATTTTTCTATGTTAAGCATTTTTATTTTTAAAGAGAACTATAGGTTAAACTTTTTCTTTTAGAAAAGTTGATAAAAATTGTGAATTTCATCTACTTGGGGTTGGATAGATGGATCTATTCTAATTTAATTTTTATAAATAAATTAAAAATTTAATGTAATATAATTTCCATATCTAAATATATAATATAGATAAAATTATGGAGTTGTCTCTAGTGTCACTTTTTGAAGTTTTAGGTGCTAGAATCCGGTGAAAATTTTTGAGGTAAAATCTTGGTTTTTGTTATTCAAACTGGTTTTTTGACTCTATTTATGGATTCAGTACTCTCAAAAACCTCTAGGGCACTTCCATTGTGCAAAGTTAGCAATCAAACTTCTCTTTTCAATAAATTCCTGCCGGAATTTAGAGAAATTACACCATAAAAAATCACCGTAAAAGCCTTCAAAAAGTCGCACTAAAAACTACTCGATAACATTATTATTGTAATTTTTAAAAAGTTATCTATCAAATAACAAACCGTTTAAACTATTTACCGAACTACACAAAAAGACACATTTACGATAGGTTAATACCATTTATTCTCATAAACTATTATGCCGAAAACTACATGGCTCCAAAAGGCTATGTCATGGTCGGGCCGCGCCCCTCCAGGTTCATGACGACGGAGGAATTTGTTAATGAAATTTTGTTTAGGATGTTGTTAGAGGAGGCAAAGAAGGAATACAATTACAATTTAGCAAACCCTCTAATACACCTAATTCTAAGCCTCGTTTAGAAGATTTAAAATATGATATGTAGAGTCTTAACATGTTTAGTTATTTATTTTTTATATATTTTTTATTTATATTAAATACATTTTGTTAAACACCATGTTAAAGCACACACATGGTGTTTAACATGGTATCAGAGCGGGTGATTGCTGGCCCTGCTCCAAATTGAGTGAGCCATTTGTGTTTATGGCCTATGCATATTTACAAAATTTTGATAATTTTTGTAGCACTCAGAGTTTTTGTAGCAGTGTTTTTGCCGCCATTCGGAAGGTGTTTTGAAGAAGTAGCAGCATTCAGAAATTGGCAACATTCAGAATTTGTTTTAGAGCAGCAGTGGTTTGGCGAAACACAGCTTTGTGCATATGAAGGTTTTCTAAATTCTGATATTTTCTCTGCATTTTCTGCCTTTAATTCTGTCTTTGAAGAGCTAGAAAATTGTTCAAAGAGGGGTTTTGAAGAAGTTTTTGGTTTTACTGCAAAAGAATTCTGAGTTTCTACTGGATTTTCTGCTGCTATAATATTCTGAAAAGTCTTGAGTTTTTTTGTAAAAATCTCAGCCTGGACAATGCCATCATTCCGCCGGACCATCGTAGTGTTTCCGAGTTTTCGTGTTATCCGGAAATTCTACCGTTGTTTTAATGACACTTCGTCTTCAATGTTTAACTAAAAAAAAATAAAAATAAAAAAAAAATTATAAATATATATATATATATATATATATATATATATATATATATATATATATATATATATAGATATATATATTGCAACAACCGCCTACTCAGCCCTTAGCCTTTCGGCCTTCCCTATTCCACCTGCAACTCTCAACGTCGCTCCACACAGTCAGCCCTCTCTCCATCATTCAACCAACGCGCTACCCTTTACTCCTTAAACCCACGCCTGCAACACGACCTCACTTATCCCTCCATACGCACTCACCTAACGCAGCACTCATCTACGCTCACACATCCCCATTACCCATTTGCTATACGCCCTGCGTTACCTTGGCTACTCCTCCCTTACCTATCAAGGCGCCCCTACCCATCTGCTATACCTCCTACCTTCTGCGCATTACCCAACGCACTCAACACTCCACGCTATACACAGCTCCGTCAACATATGCCCTTCCGCCCCCCTCATTCAACGCTCCATTCAAACACTCTACAACTGCTACCCATACCCTCTACCAGCGCTCGCAGACTCCACGCATACGCGCCCTCCTTCCTGTGGCCTCAACGCACATCCCCTACTGCAACTCGACTTGCTACCCAGACTCCCCACCTACGCCTCTACCCATGGTGGTCTCCGCCCCTCCCTGTGCACCCTACGCATACTCCGACCCTCTAAACGCCCCCCACACTCTCCACGATCTCCACGCATTTCGACTCCCGTTCCCTCTCCTTGGCCTGTCGGTGTTACCACGGCCCCCTCTTGACTTCATTACACTTTATCATATCTTGTTTTAATTTTTTTTTAAAACTAATACCGCCCCATTTCATATAATACCGCCCCTTTCTTTAAAAATCGATTTTTATAATTTTAATAATACCCCCTCCCTTCTCAATACATTCCCTTCCCTTTTTAAATTCCCTTAGTTTTTAAAATCATTTTTTTAATAGCCCCTCTCACCCATTAAAAAAATCCCCTCCCATTCTTAATTATTCCCATTAATTTATTTTTTAATTAATTTTTAATTAATTAAAAAAAAAAAAGAGCAGCAGAGAGAGAGAGGAAAAAGAGAGAACATGAACAACAGTAAAAGAGGAAATGGCATATGAAGGAAATTGACTAAATACATAGAGAAAATTGCAGATTTGACATTGTATGAATTGTGACATTGACATAAAGGGTGATTTTTTGAATAATTTCACATTTGAAGACAAGTTTGCCATCATTGAAAACAACGATTTGAAGAAGAAAAATTCAACTGCCTCAAAGGCCTCTTGCACAAGTCTTTTGCTGCACACTCATACAAATATTTTGCAGAAATATTGTATTGAGCTAACATTGTATTTTGAGTGGAATTTTCCTCTTCATTCATAATTGGAATCAGTGAATTTGAGTTGTTGATGTAAGTCATTGTTGGTTGCCCTCCATCATTTGAGGAGCACACTTTGTACTTTGAGAATTCCTTGAGTCATTTGTATTTGTTGAATCACATTGTAAACGGGTGCATTTTCGGTTGAAGCAAACACCCTTTCATTTTTTAGCCTAAGTTGTTGAAAATGGCTAAAATCAATGAGGCATTAGATTTTTTGAATAGCCTCATTCATTCCAATGTTAATGACATGATAAAAATGAGCAAGAATGCTCTTTGTAAAATTCACAGTTGTTTGCAAGATGCAAATGAAAAGATCGATTTTTTGCAGTTGGAATCTCAGCTCCAACAAGACGAACTTCAGCAAAAGAGTCACCATTCTGAACCTGTTTTTGTTCAGAACATTGTGAAAGACTCTCATCAGAAGAAAGAAGATAAAGTTGCAGATGATTCCCATTCAGTTCCTTGCACTAGAGCAGATGTACATGCAGATGCACCAGCTCAGCCTGCACTTCTCAAGCCCATCATCAGACCTTGGGAAGAGCTTGTCCACAACAAGCACCGAACTGGTCTTGGATATGACAAGGATGTGACCTTTCATATTCCAGACTACACCAAGCCCATCATATTTCAGAGTGCCGGATTCATGTATGACAGTTCACCTGCAGCTATTCCAGATCCTGTTCCACTTCCACAACAGATTGAGAAATGCCAACACTGTGATCGAGTTGGCCACATGAAAAATCACTATTTTGATCTTCGTCCATGCAAGCACTGTGGTCGACACACCCATTCTTCAAACAGATGCTTCAGAAACAAGCCTCCTGCAAGAACAAAGATTCACCTTGGATGGATCTCTTCTTGGCAATGGGCATCAGCAGCCAAGAAGATGTTTACGACACATGTTAGAACTTGTTCACGGATATTGAACAAACTTGCAGTTGAGTTTTCGCCATCATCTCACCTTGTCCCTGACAGGGGGGAAAATGGTGGTCATGTACAAGCTTTGACGACAGATCAAGCGAGCCTGAGCCACAATCTCTCATTCCATGTTCAGAGTTGTAGCCAGCAGTTCAAGCGAGCCTGAGCCACAATTCGCCATTCCGGATTCAGAGATGTAGCCAGAGACACGGATGCCCATGAGCATGCCTTCGGTTGGTGGATAACCTAAAACCATCATCTTTGGTTGGTGGACAACCTAAAACCACCACAAGTAGTAGACCTCCCTTCTTTTAGGTCGAAGGTCTCCCTTTCATATATGAGGAACACTTCCTCTAGCAGAAGCCTTCAGCTTAGCAGCCTTCAGCTTCTTGCTAGCATTGGTTGAGTTCCAGGAAATGCTTCAAAGCATTCCAGAGTTGTTGGTAATCCTAAAACCATCACAGGTAGTAGACCTCCCTTATTTTAGGTTGAAGCTCTCCCTTTTTATGAGGGACAATTCCTCTAGCAGAAGCTTTCAGCTTCTTGCCAGTTTTGGAAGAGTTCCGTGAACTGCAACACGTTTTTCATTCCAGTGTTGGTGGTCATCCTTAAACCATCTCTTTTTTCCAACATTTCAGAGAGTTGATTCAGCCCAAGTGCTGCCATGCATACTTTGCAGATTTGTATTACAACTCTTCTTGGACTCACACATACCCCTTCGGATTAAGGGGGGATGTTGGAACACCTAATCCTACATGGGTAGGTGTGGAATGCGAAAAGTCACAATGGAGTCCAAGTGACCTTGGAATATGAAACCAAGAGTCACACCATTGTACTATAAATGTACATCTTTTTATAATGGAAAATAAGAAAGCCTCACACTTATCCTTCATTGTGTTGAGTCTCTTGTGTGTGTGTTTATTCTTCTCATACACCATGTGTGTGCTTCAACATGGTGCTTTAACAAATTTACTAATGTGGTTGTGCTAGTATATAATCAGCTTACATCTATTTTAACTCTGAATATATGACAATCCTTTTTATCTATTTTAACTCTGAATTTATCACAATTTTTTTGACTCTTTACGCAACTACACAAAAGCAAACATTTACCATAGCTTAATACCATTTATTCTCATAAAGTTATCTCCTCCTTAAATAGGCTATATTCGCCATAAATAGCATAGGACAATACCATAAATTCTCATAAACATGTATATGACCTAAATTAAAAAATAATGCATAACATTAAACTAGATAATGTACACTTTGTATCTTTATTATTATATTTCCATAAAATCCTATATTACTTTAAGTTGTAAAACATTTAACTATAATTTTTTTAAGTTAAAAAATAGTTTTCCACTACATTTTCTTTTTTAAGTTAAAAAAAAGAGGAAAGAAAAAAAATATTATTCATATCTTTATAAGAAAAAAAATTCAAAACGTCTATATGGAATTATAAACTGGAATCCAATAAAATATGCATAGAATTTTTCAATCCCAATATATTGATTTTGCTCTGAGAATTAAATGGTTGGTTTGGATTGTTAGCTAGTTGAGAGAGGAAAAGAGTGGGGGTAAAGTTTACTTATTCTGATAGTTACGGTTTATTCTTTAAGGGATAGGGGTGTTTTATTTATCTCAAATAGCCTCTAAAAAATTCAAAAATAGATATTTTCATATAGATTAGGGTTTTCCGGTCATTGAAACAGTATATGGAATGGTAATATCTTTTCATTGAAAACCAATCATTTCAAGATAAAGGAAAAAAATAATTATGGAGTGCTTATATTTTTTCTTTGACAATTAATTATGTCAAAAACGGTACATAAACTAGCTTGATCCAAAAAGTTTAATAAAGAGATGTATTCTCCAGAATTTAAATATAAAGTTCTCGTGTAAAAATATAATACATGAATTAAAGTTGATTCAAAATTTTTAATAAAGATGTGCATTCTCCCAAATTCAAATATAAAGTTCTCATGTAGGAATATAATACATGAATTCGAGTTGAGGTTCAAAGAAATTTATAAATTGAATTATTCTATAAAATTAGAGTTTCTATATTCTTATATACAAAGTGTCTACCTAGTATTTCATGTCTCGAAAGAGCAATATGTGCGCGAAAAGGTGTCACCTATGAAAAATTTACAATAAATAACTTAATCATATGTTCATTTTTTTGTTCCTATACTGGCTTTGCATGGATCTTGAATTGATCTTGACATAATGCAAAGAGATCAGTGTGAGTTTCCTTATCAATATGTATAGGAACTTTATTATTAAACATTTGATACTTTCCAAACATAATTACATGGGTTTTGGTTAAAATTTCTCATTCTAATTAAAATATGAATGTGAAAGCATACTCATTTAAAATAAAATAAAATAAAATAATGTAAAGTAAGAAACCTGAAAGAGTAGTCGTTCTTACTTTTATTAATAAATTCTCCCATGTACTTAATGAAATGCCATAAAGTGAACCTTAAGTGGAAAGACATCTAACTATCCCAAAAAGACCACTCTAAATTAAAATTGGTAATTCTATATAAAAAAAATTACATATATTTAGTTATTAAATCCATTTAATATTTCAAAATTAATTAAATTTTTTTATATAATTTAAATAATAATTTTTTTTTGCATTAAAATATTAAAAAAAAAATTAGAACTTCCAAGTTTATGGGAGATTCAAGCTCGAAGTATTTTATATTTTGTTTCATTAACTGTGCATGTTCAGAGACAACAGGGTGAACAAAGTGACCCATGCCTCGGGAGCTTAATCTTGGCAAGAGCATGGATAGTTTGTTTTCTTCTCAATCGAGATCAGAACACTGCACCAGATAGAATTAAGCTATTACTAGTTTCTATGAATAGTGAAACTGTGGAGACAGACATGATGAACAACAATAATTACAATAAAAAACACACCACTATTAACAATGGGGTGTTATAACTAGCACAAACATATTACTAAATATGAATGATATACGCCAAAGGCATCGATTTTAACCATGTATATACCAATTTTTTTTATAAATAAACCTAGAAATAACTAAGCATGTCTAAACCCTCCAAATCATATTTTAAATCTAAATCATATTTTCGATCTTCAAAATCAGAAAACGGCTCAGAATGATGTCTCCAAAATCCTGCAAAAGGTAGACACGCATAAAAGTAGCTGAGAGGGCTTGCAAGTTGAAATTTTATTCCATTACTGAAGGTCATTAACAAATTCCTTCATAACAATCCTGGAGGGCCTCAGGCCGACTTGGACTATGAAATAACCTTTGAGATCCATGTCGTTTTGGACCCAATTATTGAAATTATATAGATACCTAGATATGTTTGTAATGGCCTAGCTCCTCAAAACTGGACATTCTTTAATTGAAAAATAAAATATAAAAACATGTGACCCTTATTTGATCAGGGTAATCTTAGTTTTAGTATTTTGAATTATCTGAGCCTTGCATATGCGAAATATACCATACAGCCCATTTTCTAGGAATGTGTGACACAATTGAATAAAAAAATGTGATGCTAATCCCAATGTCAATATTTTGAATTAGTTATCCTTGCATGGTTGTAAATAGAAATACATAGTATTTGAAATTTTCAAGGCGTGGATGACCGTAAGATGTTAGATCTAGAACCATATAATACAATTTAAGAGAAATATTTATAAGAGATGAAATAATTCTATAGGAAAACTCACAGTTTCCAATATGTCATGTTGATGATCTAATTGCTGCGAAAATCAATGACACAAGTTAATGAAAGCCATCATTGTTCATGAGTCGTTATTTAATTGGTCCTCGACACTGCCATATAAGGTTGTACTCGCCGTGTGCTCATAATTAGGCTCAACAATGTCCTTCTTTTATTTTTCACTTACGTAGGCTTCGAAGTCACTACCTGGACAACACTAAAAAAAAGAAGTAAAAAGCAGGTTGGGTGTAAACCTTGAAGTATCACAGAGGCCATGTGCCCCTTCATCATCATATGTGGCATCGTTATATTGATTCAAAAAATATGTGAAGTTGACTGATAACTACAGCACCAACAAAACCTATTTGATGAATTGTTTCTCATATAAACTACATGTTATAAGCACAATGCGACAATCGGATTTGAACTAAGTAATTGTAAAACGACTATAGACATGATAAAATGTTAAGAAAACCCTAAGGGTCTTCTTGATCATCCAAATCATATTTTACATCTTTCAAAACATAAGAATGAAAAATCACCACCCGACGGTATCGATTTCTATGAACGAAGCGATCGAAATGCAATGAAAGAAATTAATGGCTCTAATAGGTTGTAGAGTAAATCATATTCAAGTTTAATATGTTATTTAAAAAAAAAATATGTTTGAATACTTTTCATATCATCCATTTTATGGTGCATTAGAGGAATAATATTATGAGATTTGATTAAATGGTTGTTTTGCATTAAAAGGAATCCCAATCCTTCTTTGCAAGCACGTGTATACAAAATTTTTTTATTAGGAATAACTACTTTTAAGATGCGAGAAGTGGTTAATAGTTTGATGCATGAGCATTAGGCAAAGAGAAATACTTTCTAATTATTAAAACTTGGGGGTTCTTAAGTTTTTAAAAGAGCTAGATTTTTATGAATGATTTGAGTGGGTTTTATGTATTTTTAATTAAATATTGTAAATAATTCTCAAATGTTTGAGAATATGAGAGGATTGGTCAGTTGAGGATGTAAAGGGATGAGAGATTTTTCTAAATATTAATTTAGAAATTAGTTTCATTAATTATGGGCGAGAGAGGATCCTTAGGGATTCAAGAGTGATTTTAGGATTTTGTTGAGAAGTTGAAGGGATTGAATTTAAAATTAGATCATTTTAAAATTGTATAAATTATCAAGCCTCAAAGGCATTGGAGATCAGAGAGAGTGTGAGTAGAGAGCAGGGGTTTCTACTTGGAAGCCTTCGGGCAGATTGTAAAAGGGCCAATGATTGGAAATCAGGCCAAGGAAGGAGATTTTATGTAAGTATTGTGTGTATTAATATAGAATTTGATTTCTGAACTTTATGCCATTCTTGAATTTATGAAGAGATGATTGATATGCTTGAATCCACATTGATTTGTGTGAGAATCACAATACATAATTGTTGAATATAGAAAGTGTTAATCTCTGCGTGAAGGGGTGTATTCCAGTACATTTGAGTCCGTAGTTTTGTGTTGAGCCAGTATATAAAGCACTGTTCTGTGTCAAGTGTTACTGAGTGTAATCGATAGTGGATCGATTGCATTAATCGCTATTGGTTTAGCGCGTTGAAGCCACAAGATATAATCCTATGCAGAACTGAATTCTATATAGATGGAATTAACGGACGTTGATTCTTGGGTAAATCAATATCGATTTTTATATAAAAAAAAACTGAATCATGGCGCATGGAGATTATACAAATATCAAACCCAGTATTATGAGTTAAAAGGTTGTGTTTCATTATAAAGACCGGTTGAAAAGATTGAGCCAGCATTGAATGGCATTTAGTCAACGTAATGACCAGTGTTCAAGGTAATGCGTGGTTCAAACTTGTGAATGACTGTGTTTGATTGTACGCTAAGTAGCAGAATCGATTAGAATGGATTAAAATCGATTGAATAAATTAGATTGGGTTTTTGATTGCTGGTTCACGGTGGAAGAGAAGGCGTTCTCGCTTTCTTAGATTTGGTTGGGTTATATCTGCTATGTTACATTGAAACACAATTGATCCTCATTTCTTGAATTACATGTGTGAAGGTTTCATTGAAAATCGATGAGTTTGTAATAAGAATTGTTGAGTTTTTATAAAGGGCACAAGTCATATCATAGTAATTGATTTATGGATATAATCTGCGTTAACCTTTGTTTGTGACATAATGTCATTTGAGATAAATTCTAAAGGGAACGTAGTTCAAAATTGTTTGAAAAGGAGCACACGTAGAAGGGAATTGAATGTGGAGTTAGAGCACACGCGAGGCAGACTCTGCTTTGAAATTGAGCACAGAAATTTCAATGGAACATTTGACATTTGAATGTATGGACTGGAAGGCGCAGAGGTTACAAGTGACGGATGAACAACATTTAAAGAGTGATGAAAACTGGTAAGATGAAATCGACTCTAATGTTAGCTTGGTTTTTGTATTTGAATGTATTATGGAGGCGTTGTGGGAAAGGCGCAAACTCTTGTTTTAAAACTCAGTCTATTCTGAATCGATTAAAAGACCGAGGCAGCAGAAACTGTAGCGTTGAGATTGGGACAAATCTTTGAATGCCACGAAGGCACAATCCATAGCTGGTTAAAATCACATTGCAGTGATCGATTGGGTAAGGTATGGTGGATCATATGAGGTGATTTGACATAATACATGTGTGTTGTTAGTGTTGGGAATTTTAATGTCAACTGGAAAATATATAAGAAATGAGTACATGGCTAATGATAAGCATTGGGGTTTTAATTATAAAAGCCTGAGAATTAAGCAATGAAACTAGTGGTTGGTTAAAGTCCTTTATGAGGCTTTTATAAGGTTTCGAATGCTATTTGAAGTTGGGTTCAATCACATGAAATGTAGATTGATGGGTTATGGTTTTGAACCATATGTTAAGAAAGAGTTTTCGCAATTTAAAAGTGTATGTAATTGCCTGGAATTGAAGTTTTATTTGGGCAGTTGTTGAGATGCATTCTTATATGCATAGTATAGTAAAGATTCTGGGTTTGCAGGGTTTTCCCTGCATCATTTTGGTATCAGAGCTTGGTTCTGTTGAAATTGAAGTTATTTGTTTTTCTGAATGAGTGCAGGAAGGTTCTGTTGAGAAATGAAGTGTGTTTTGTTTAAATGTGTGATGAAGACTGAAAGGAAGATCATATTCTAAATCTGATATGCAGCAATACACAATTGCAGTGAACAAGATTGCAGAAATGAATGGAGGACAAGATCATGCAGGATCTTAAAGGTGAGATAATTTTCTGATTTGAAATTTGTGATTAAGGTTTATGGTTGAAGACAAAATGGTGGCAGTGAACCTGACATTCAGCTAAAGGCTGGATAGGGAGGACAATTGCAGTGTTCTGAAGAGAAGGAGAACTGAAGAGATAGCCTAGAGAGAGCAGAGGAGAGTGCTCAAGAGGTTCCAAAGGCAGTGAACCAGTACTTACCAAAAGACCAGGTCCAGTGAAGCAGATTGGTGAGGTAAGGGGCAGCAGGAGAGCATGCTATTGCAGAGGCTAGTGCAACTCATGGTGAGTGAGAAACTCATGGAGAATATGATCATGGAGGATCAGAGAAGAGGTTTAGAGGAATTCCATAGAGGTGAGATGACTGGAGAAGTCCAAGAAAGAGAAATTGCAGTAATGAAGGTACAATTGCAGGTACTACAGGAATGGCTGCAAGAGTAGGAAAACCAGAATGGAGGATGGATCTTTCCACTGAAGGGAAAGAGAGTGATTTGGAAACCATTGCAGATGAAGTTGAGGCAAAGTGGGATTTCCTTATTGAAGGAGGAACTTAGAGTTCTTGGGCCTAAGACGGAATTTGAAGATTCCACACATAGATCTGTTCAAAGGGAAGTGCTTGAGGAAGCAGTCAAGAATGAAAAGTCTTGCAGTTTTAAAACTAATAAGTTGTGTATGTTTGTAGGTATAGCATAGGGAGATGAGAAAACTTTGGAGTTTGTTCAAGAATATTTGAATCTAAAGTCTGTTTAGATCAATGTTGAGATAGCAAGATCTCAGGAGGAAATGAAGAGAAATGAGTCTAATCAGAATATTGGTGCAGAGAGAGAAGGACCATCTGATGATTGATCAAGAACCGATGAAGGTATAGAAAATTGTGTAAAGTTTCCAAGTTCTACTCCTAACGAAATTGTTGAATTTTATAGGAAACTAGATCTTCAGAGAAGAAAATTGGAGAGAGAGAGAACTTACACAGAGGATAATTTGCTGAAGAACCAAGATAAGAAAGTTTTCATGAATGACAGTCGTGAAGCAGAGAATGGAAGGAAGGAGAGACTAGCTGACAGTCTCATGATGAATGCAAATCAACATACTGATGTGTTGACAAAGGAGTTGGAAAGGAACTTAGAGAAACATACTGAAGTGTTTCCATAGAAAGCTGGGGAGAAAGCCAGTAAAGATTTTCTGAGTCTTGAAGAAGGCTTGGAACTGCAGAGAGAAAACTTGGTGACTGAATCAACAAGTGAGACCATTGGGTCTTGTGATTTTGAAGCTGACAATTTGATTGTGTTTACAGGTGATACAGAGCACAGTCCATCACTTGGAATTATCTTGGAAGAAGAAGAAATGTTGCAGAAAGGAAATGAGCCAATCATGTCTCATATGTAGAGGCTTGTTTCCATGGGTGACAAGAAAGAGTTGGCTTGTCTGGATAGCCAAGAAAGAATTGCGGGGAAAATTTTTGGAACTGCTACAGTGATAGAAGATGAGGCTACAGTGTTTGAAGAACTTGAATTGATTGCTAGAATCAATCAAGATGATGATGGACAATTGCTGAAGATTTTCAAAAGGGAAGATGAAGGTTATGCTGGAACTAATTTACAACATGTTGACAAAATACTTGAGAAGAAATGGTTGAAATGTTTGCTGGAGACATTTCAACTAGAGAAAGAAGTTGCAGATAAATTTGCAGGTGATGAGCAAAAGAATGTTGCAGAGGGACAGGAAGTTTGGGAGGCAGCAACATGTGGGGTGACATCTGGAGGAGTAAAACCTGAGGCCACTAAGGTAACATTGACAGAAACAACATCAATGTTCGAAACAAGAAAAAAAGTAACAGCAGTCACAGCAAAAGTAGCTACAACAGCTGAAACAACATAATTTGAAGGCAGCAGCAGTAGGCAAAGAAATTTCCAGACAGAGGAAAGGTTGGACATAGAGATTGAAAGCATCAGAAGACTGATGATGAAGTTGTCTCAGAGGCAATAGAAAACAGCAAGAAAGCAGAAGAATTTTAGCAAAGGAAAGATAAAAGTAGAGTATGAAAGCATAGCTGGAGGCAGGATGCAGAACAAGATATGGAAACCTAGACAAAAGCAGCAAGCAACAGCAGATGATGACTTGCAGAACACAGTGTGGGATCGAGGAAAAAAAGGACAAAGACTTAAAACACATGATCAGGAGATCATGATCATTTTCAACCTTGGGATTCTAATGCAGGAGCATTAGGCAAAGAGAAATACTTTGTAATTATTAAAACTTAGGGGTTTTTAAGTTTTTAAAAGAGCTAGATTTTTATGAATGATTTGAGTGGGTTTTATGTATTTTTAATTAAATATTGTAAATAATTCTCAAAATTTTGAGAATATGAGAGGATGGTTAGTTGAGGATGTAAAGGGATGAGAGATTTTTCTAAATATTAATTTAGAAAGTAGTTTCATTAATTATGGGTGAGAGAGGATCCTTAGGGACTCAAGAGTGATTTTAGGATTTTGTTTAGAAGTTGAAGGGATTGAATTTAAAATTAGATCATTTTAAAATTGTATAAATTGTCAAGACTCAAAGGCATTGTAGATCAGAGAGAGTGTGAGTAGAGAGCAGGGGTTTCTACTTGGAAGCCTTTGGGAAGATTGTAAAAGGGCCAATGATTGGAAATCAGGCCAAGGAAGGAGATTTTATGTAAGTATTGTGTGTATTAATACAGAATTTGATTTATGAATTTTATGCCATTATTGAATTTATGAAGAGATGATAGATATTCTTGAATCCACATCGATTTGTGTGAGAATCACAATACATAATCGTTGAATATAGAAAGTGTTAATCTCTACGTGAAGGGGTGTATTCCAGTACATTTGAGTCCGCAGTTTTGTGTTGAACCAATATATAAAGCGTTGTTCTGTATCAAGTGTTACTGAGTGTAATCGATAGTGGATCGATTGCATTAATCGCTATTGGTTTAGCCCGTTGAAGCCACAAGATATAATCTTATGCAGACTTGAATTCTGTATAGACAGAATTAACGGATGTTGATTCTTGGGTAAATCAATATCAATTTTTATATAAAAAAACTGAATCATGGCGCGTGGAGATTATACAAATATCAAACCCAGCGTTATGAATTAAAAGGCTGTGTTTCATTATAAAGACCGGTTGAAAATATTGAGCCAGCATTGAATGGCATTTAGTCAACGTAATGACCAGTGTTCAAGGTAATGCGTGGTTCAAATTTGTGAATCACTGTGTTTGATTGTACGCTGAGTAGTAGAATCGATTAGAATGGATTAAAATTGATTGAATCAATTAGATTGGGTTTTTGATTGCTGGTTCACGGTGGCAGAGAAGGTGTTCTCACTTTCTTAGATTCGGTTGGGTTACATCTGCTATGTTAAATTGAAACACAATTGATCCTCATTTCTTGAATTACATGTGTGAAAGTTTCATTGAAAATCGATGAGTTTGTAATAAGAATTGTTGATTTTTTATAAAGGGCGCAAGTCATATCATAGTAACTGATTTATGGATATAATCTGCGTTAACCTTTGTTTGTGACATAATGTCATTTGAGATAAATTTTGAAGGGAACGTAGTTCAAAATTGTTTGAAAAGGAGCACACGCAGAAGGGAATTCAGTGTGGAGTTAGAGCACACGCAGGGCACACTCTGCGTTGAAATTGAGCACAAAAATTTCAATGGAACGTTTGACATTTGAATGTATGGACTGGAAGGCGCAGAGGTTACAAGTGATGGAGGAACAACATTTAAAGAGCGATGAAAAATGGTAAGATGAAATCGACTCTAATGTTAAATTGGTTTCTATATCTGAATGTATTGTGGAGGCATTGTGGGAAAGGCACAGACTCTTGTTTTAAAACTCAGTTTATTGTGAATCGATTAAAATACCGAGGCGGCAGAAACTGTAGCGTTGAGATTGGGACAAATCTTTGAATGCGACGAAGGCGCAGTCCATAGCTGGTCAGAATCACATTGCGGTGATCGATTGGGTAAGGTATGGTGGATCATATGAGGTGAGTTGACATAATACATGTGTGTTGTTAGTGCTGGGAATTTTAATATCAACTAGAAAATATATAATAAATGAGTGCATAGCTAATGATAAGCATTAGGGTTTTAATTATAAAAGCCTGGTAATTAAGCAATGAAACTAGTGGTTGGTTAAAGTCTTTTATGAGACTTTTATAAGGTTTTGAATGCTATTTGAAGTTGGGTTCAATCACATGAAATGTAGATTGATGGGTTATGGTTTTGAACCATATGTTAAGAAAGAGCTTACGCAAATGAAAAGTGTATGTAATTGCCCGGACTTGAAGTTTTATTTGGGCAGTTGTTGAGATGCATTCTTATAGGCATAGTATAGTAAAGATTATGGGTTTGCAGGTTTTGCCCTGCATCATAGTTCCTTTACTTATTTTCAAAACTATCCTAGCACTTTTAACTCCATTCAAAAAATTTCCCTTAATTTTGCAAAGAAGTAATATGATATGCCTTTTTTTTAAATCCCTTTATAAATATTCTATAATAAAATATAATCCCGATAAATGTTGTGACATATACTACATCTTTAGGTTTTGGAAACTCAGTAATATTTATAATATTTTTTGAATCCATAATAGTCCCTTCTTTAGACAATATATGTCCCAAATATTGAATCTATTCTTGTTAAAATGATATTTTTCTAAATTACCATACATTTCATTCTTTCTAATTGTTTGAAGAAGAATTTGTAGGTGTCGATTATGTTGTTCATTACTTTTTGAGTATACAAAAATGTCGCACAGAAATAATGACTAAGGCCTGAGTTGAGAGCCCCAATAGAAAAGAATAGATAAATCAACAAAGAACACTCAATCTCTATTGTCAAACATTAGAATTACCAAAATTGGGATTAGGAACATACCTAGGGGTCCTAGGTTTGAAGATGTTCCTGTAGGTTTCAAACCCTCTGCTTCCTCTAAGATGTGCAGACCTGTAAATCAATCACAGAAGAATAGATAGAATATATAATTGAAAGTACATGCATAATAATGTGTTATATCATCACAAATAAAAATTTAGACGACTATTCATAATATGAAAACATATATCAAGAACAAAACTTGAGTTTATTTATTGATGAACAATAGTATCTACAAGATAGATACAACCTAATCTAGTCCAAAGACACTCACAAGTCATTCCTCGAGATCTATCCATCCCAATCCATGAAGAAAAATTCTCTAATATATTCAACGAGATGCTATATAACAGGATTGAGTATTTCGGCAAAGGAAAACCATCATTTCTTATACACTGGTGATGTAGGAGGCATGAGAAAATGACACTTAATCTGGGGGAAATCGAGTATAGTGTCGACACCTCTATTCTAATCTCAATTAGGCCTACCCAAGGGGTGTATATATAGCACCTCAAATTGGTTTTTTTACTTAAGCCACAACCTCCTGTAGGTGGGATCTTGGTAAAACCCCTAAATCTTGCCTAGAAAACTGTTTTTTTTTTCAATTTTAAAAATGTGTACGCAAGAATAGTGTTTTGGGACTCACCTATGTAGGTATTTTTGTAGTGGGAATAATCATGTATGGATTATGAAATATATATTTTTAATACAAAATCAAGTCTGTAAGGGTAAAGAGACTTCCCAAGGCCATATAAGAGCATTAGGTGTGCATGAGTGTTGAATGATGCTATAACACAAAATACCATCTATGAATATTTTGAAAAATGTGTACATAAAATGACTCAATAAAATGTTCATAAATAAAATGAAGGTTTTTGGTGCATTAGGGACTCAAAATGGAAAGCCCACAAATTCACAGTGTCCATATGTTGTTGTAAATATTGTTTATTCATATCTTCATCCTTGATCCTAATTTGATGATATCCAAACCTTAGATCAATTTTTAAAATATTGAAGACCCTTGGAGTTGGTCAAACTATTCATCAATCCGATGTAAATGGTATTTTTTTTTAATGTAATTTTGTTCAGTGTCATGTAGTTAACACAAGTCTTGAGTGTCCCACCATTCTTGTTGACAAATACTACGGGTGCAACCCAGCGAGATTCGCTAGGTCCTATGTACTTTGAATCTAGAATCTCCTGCAACTGAATATTTAACTCAATTAACTGAGGGATACTCATAATATAAGGAGCTCTCGACAATGGAAATGATTTAGGAATGAGATAAATAAAAATATATATATCTCTCCTTGGAGGAAGTTCTAGTATCTCTTAATTAAATACATCTTTATACTTCTGCAAAATATGATAGTATTCTAAAGATGGGTTTTCTTTGTTTCTAGCTAACCCCTCAACCTAATAAAAAATATTTGATAGCCTTTTCCAGGACATTTATTTAGTTGTAAGGAAGAGTTATGCCTTACAAAACCAACTCTTCACACTCCTTTCCATCATCATTAATACAGGCAAAAGAATTCTCCAAGGAATTTAGAATTACCTTATCAGATTCTAACCATCCCACCTCAATTTGAACATCATATGATACCAGAGGTAAAACAACTAGACACGGTTGAGTGTTCATTAGATTAATGTTGATTAAAGATTATTTTCTTATTTCTATCACTTTTTGTTCTCGTGGCTAGTTGTACTAACCAACATTTTCTTTATTTTCCCTTTTTACATTCACACTTTTAAATTGGAGCAAGAGAAATTTAATTTATATTGTATCCATGACCTATCAACATAGAAATATTTTTCTCTGAAATTTTTCCTTAACTTCCATCACAATGGACGATTGGTTTCGTTGTCTTCCATCCAATGTATCACTAGTTATCAGAATATTTTGAGAGATATGATTGACTATTGAAGCTCCTTGTATATTATTTCCTATTTTATTTATTTTATTTTTTGGATATTGTCTCAACAAATTATTTTCCCTACAACCCCATCATTTAGTTGATGATCTAGTTTTTTTTCCAAAATTTTTTGTTTCCCACTCTAACTCCTTGTCAATTTTTCTATTCAAAATTTCTTGGTTGGTTCATAGTTCTGATATAAAATTCCCACGTTGTTTTCTTTTGAAAGTGTTTGAAAAGTTTTTTTTATTAAACCCTTTCTTATTAATGTTCAAGTTCTCATTCTTCTTATCCATTCAAATTTTAGAGTTGTCAACATTCTTTTGTTTTTTATTAAAACATAGTTTCACCTTATTTATAGTCTCGTTCGTGGTATTTGGATTATAAAACTCAATCCTTTCCCTATAATAAAGAAATAAATAACTAATAAGCCATTTTTTTTTTCCTTTCCTTCCTTTAGGTGCAGTACATCTCTCAAGAAACTCATAAACTTATTGACAAACTCATCCATGGTAGACTATCCAAATCTTAAATGATGAAGCTCTTTAGATTTTGCATCAAAACACATTTCAATTAGATATTTCCTTTTAAATTATTTTCTAGATATTTTCCAAGTCCAACATTTACTTTTGATTCTTTTTATATATTTTCTTTCCTCCAAATGTAAAGTTCCTTTACTAGTAAGTCAATATGTTTTGAACGTGACCTTTAAATTACTTGGATAATTGTAGACCATAAAATACTTAGACAATTAAGAATTTGTGCTTATGCATATTCTTCGAATTAACAATTATAATTTCGAGGCATAATTTTTTTAAACGATCCTTAAAACTAAGATTAGTCGTCTCTTTCCTGGATACGAAAGTATTACATACAAAAAAAAAATTATCCCCCCTCATCAAACTAATGAGACTTACTTTCACTATAAGTTATAGAACCCATTGTATCTATTACTTCACTCCTAGTTTGCTTCTTCTAAGTTTAATTTATTTTCTTATTGAATAATTTTCAAAATGGTTTCATTTGGTTTTGCACGGTTGAGATCATAGATCTCAAGCCTCATGTATTCTTTGGGAAGGAACATATTTTTCACTCTGAATTTGAAGGAAATATCACCTTCGTTAAACATTCATTCTACCAATTTCCTTGAGAATGAATATCAATTTTCTGTCGAGACCAAAAGACAACACCAAATATAATAATTGACCATATTTTCATATTTATTCATTTCTCTATCACATATAGACATTCTCTACAAAAAAGTGTTTAAATTATCATAGAATATGTCCACTAATTTTATGGCTTGGTGGTATGTTGGAGATTAGACCCCAACTTCCTCAGAGGGTTCCATTTCAGTGTCCACCCTTCTTCAAGGATTCTAACATTGACACTCAAACTTCATGGTATTTCTCCAAGTAGGTAGTTTCATAATTCATTTTGAATGTAAAACACTAGGTCAATTCCACTGTAATAGGGAAAATGAGTAAACATTTACATCTATATTATATAAGGTATGACTCTAACTACTGCACAATTTTCCATAATGTTTTTGCAAGATATTTTAACAAATTTCAAAGCTTGGCTAAGGGGGGTTTCTTCTTGTATACATAGGCTAGCTTGCACCCACACTGTAGTTTTGTTCTAAGGCATTATTTTGGGATAACTGCATGCAAAAATTTCTTCTTTATGTAATGGCAAATTAGGTACTTATATAATAGTAACCTTTAAAATAATGTAATGACCTCTTCAATTTCATCCCAGTCCTTGGAAACATAGAACTTTTCATAGCTAGGATGTGAATAAAGGCCATTTAACAGGGCCTAGTTTTCCAATGATATTCATGTATAATATCTTGCGGGTTGTATTAAAAATTATTTTCCCAATATCTAGTCATTGTACACTGATTTTTATTTAATTATTTTTTCCACCCTCTTCTATATGAAATTCTCATACTATACGATATGGGTTTCAACCAAAAATTACATGGCTAGAGATTTAATTCTCTTCTGTGTTCAATGAAGACAATTTATACAATTGTTTTCTTTGTGTCACTATATATAATATTTTAGATTCAATAATGGTTTACAACATTGTTAATATTTTCTTTTCTTTTCTACTCCATGCTTTCTTGATAGGGTATCCACGTAGACTTTGAAATGAAGATTTTATTTTTTTCTTAGTATGCATGTGTATTTATTTGAATAATATGACTAATGTTTATTATTTTATTTTAAAATAAAAATACAAAATTAGGCCATAGATCTTGTTGGACTACTATCATGGGAGTACACTAAGGTTATTATTTAGTCCCTCTTATTATCTTTACCAATTTTTTTATTTCTTACCTAGTCCACAGTATTCTAGCCTTTTCACCTACAACCTGCTAACATGGGCATACCCGAAATTTATTATATTGTAATAGTTATCTTTTACTAAAATCTTCATATGAATTGAATTTTATATCATATAAAGGATTACTATTTTAAACATCTTGGTTGTAAATTTCAACCATCACTACATAGGAAAATATGTGTTTTTTTCAAATCCTCTCATCTTACATTTCATATTCACCAATACCTTGAATACCAAGATTAGTTCTTGGTTAGGGTTTCTTTCCTCCCTAATTTCTCCAACAATGAAATGGTTACTATATAACTATAACCACCAGTTATCCTACACATAGAAATCATATATATATATATATAATTCACAAAATATTAGTAGGAATTATTCATTCATTCCCTTGTACAAACTCAGAGGCACTAATAAACATAAAAGAATATTATTAATTTCTAATAAAAATAACACATTGAACATATATTTTTCCATATATTTATATAATTATTTCAAAGTTCCTCCCAATAGTGAACTACATTTCTTAGTAGTCCCCCAGAGCTCTACTCATGGGTGTGAGGAAAACAATTTAGGATTTCACCTCAGCTTCACCTCCTTAATCCCTAGTAGAGGCATGATGATTTCTACATTTTGGTTTGATCTCTCTCCCACTCAAATTTCCTTTTAATATGAATGTTGTTATCTCATGCAATCCTCTTTAAACCTTTTCCACCATGATATTTGTCTCCAGTCATGTGTCTTCGTAATGTTCTGTTCAAACAACAATTTAACGGTCTTAAAAAATATAAGATTTATATTTATTGTTCCTGCACTTTTATGGCCATAACTGTTTCCGGTTATTTTTCAGGAATCTAGCATTCTAATCACACACACATTGACCTTTAATTTATTTTGAATAGTAATAATGTACAATATGTTTTTTCTTTTTATCGATTAAAATAAATATTTATAATTTCATAAGGTATTCCTTGTAAACTTCAATTTCCACTCCAATTTCCAATGTAAGTATCATAAAAAGAGACAAATTTATTATTTCTATAACATATTTGGTGCTCTCCCTTACTCATATTAATCCAATTGTATATCCCAGTTACTGTATTTATATCAAGAAGCCCTACGTCATCAATGATGTCTTTAAACATAGTAGAATTTATGGCTAGACTTTATACGCCCTATTTCCTTTCCTATATAGATTTGATTAAGTTAAAATACTCATCGATTGTACATAGGTTTTCTTTGATTATCTTTTATATTTGATCTAATGAATTGAGGAATGCTACATTATTGTTACAATTTTTGGGTCCATATATTTTGGATAAGAAGAATGTCTATGCACAATTTGTAAGTTGTATTTGGATGGTGAATATTCTAAAGGTAGAAAACAAATTTAATATGTGAACTTGTTGTGTGTCCCATTTTATTTTTATGCCTCAGTATTGGCCATGTGCAACTATTTCCATAGCTTTCCATTATTTGTGGCATTTACTAGTGATATTATTTAGTGTCTTTTCTAATATTTTGGTTTCTTGAATCATTATGTCTATGGGTTTATATTTACTCCACTTTTCCTTAAGAAGCCTTTCTTTACCACAAATATTCAAGGCTCTGATATTCAAGGAGATGAGCTTCATATATTGGTATTATTGTGGCCATGGAAGAATTCCATGATTACACTAACTCCTCTAAAGTTGACTATATTTTCATCTAGTTTGTCCAAAATATGTAATTTATTCTTCCTTCTTATCCTTGTAATTTCTTTGTGCAATTTCCCTACTTCCTATAACATATATGATCGAATTCAAAATGATCCTAATCCATAGCCATTTTTAGTTACTATGTTTTTATTTGAGGTATGTTCTTCCAATTAAATGAACTTCCTTCATAGGAAGGGGAAAAGGGTCCTTACCACACCATTTCATAGCTAGTTTTGGTAAATGTACTACTGAGGTATTTTTCCATCTCTTCTTTGAGATCCATAATTGAATATGTTTATATGAGCTTTGCATGGAGTTATATCGAAGGGTATCTTGTTGTAGTGTATGGATCCATCATTGGTTGGACTAGTGAATCTTGGGTGACATCTAGGGAGAAGATCAAAGCCATGCATTTTAGGCCATTCTCGAGCATGCACATGCATGTAATTGCCTGGGGTTATCGTTGGCCTTTCCTTTTCACTAGTCTTTCAATTGGGTTGCATTTGTGGTATTTTTCACTTTTTTATTCAAATCCACTACATGCAATTTTCCAATAGAGGCTCCTCAAAATATGATCTACTCCCACATCTGAGCATATTTTAATTGGTTTTAGTTTGGGTTAGCTTTCTCTTAAGTATTCGATAGTAGAAAAAAATATTTTCCAACCGCTTCACGTCGATCCACCTTATTTATATATGGGTATTGTTGCTTCTAACCTTTATGTACATGATCTATAGTTTGGAAGCCATGAACATGATGCATTGTGCGTTTTTTTGGAGATTCAATCTCTTTCACAAGTGGAAAATCGTAAAACAGACTCCCATATTCATGACACCTGAGGGAAGGAAATTGGATGTGTACATAGTTAATTGTTTTCTTCCATAATTAATCTGAAAAATTGTTGGGTGTGTGTTATATTGTGTTTTATGAGTCTTTCACATGGTTTTGGGCATGTTGGTTTTCTATGCATGGTATTTTGTAGATCCAGTAAAGGGAACTATGATTATGCTCTAATCCAACGTTAGTGGATTGAGTTTTAGGAAATATTCAGCATGCATATATATATATATATATATGTGTGTGTGTGTGTATGTTTGTATGTATGTATGTATCGTAACATTGAAAGAAAAATAATGAAAAATCAAGCTGGTAGTCCCGTTTTTTCGATCCAGGGGTAAATCTCTCTCTCTCTCTCTCTCTCTCTGTATATATATATATATATATATATATATATATATATATATATATATATATATATATATATATATATATATACACACACACACATATATATATATATGTTTTATTTTGTATGCTCTCGTTATTATTTATTTTACCTTTTAAGAATTCGTTTGTAGATAATTTATGTATAGGCTTAAAACCAAGATTTGGTATCAGAGTTTTTCAGCTTCAATCGGACACATTTGTTACTAAGGGGATTTTATTGGGCCTATGGCAAACCCTTTTCAGTGGAAGATCTGCGAGATCGATTCTTGCGGTGAAAGAATATGGCGAGTAGTGGAAAGATAGAGATCAAGAAATTTAATGGTTAGAGTTTTGAGTTATGGAAGCTCATGATGGAGGATATGTTGGTGGATGAATATCAATGGATTGCGGTAGATCCAGGTATTAAAACAACGAAAATGTCAGATGAAGATTGGGCGAAGTTGGGTCTCAAAGAAAAGAGGAAAATACAGTTGTGTATCTTAGATTTGGTATTGTTGAATGTATCTAGGGAAGCTACAACAAAGGATTTGTTGGACAAGTTAGGGAATTTGTATCAATCTAAGTCTCTGGTGAACAAATTTTTCCTACGAAAGACATTGTATATGTTGAGGATGAGGGATGGAGACTCGTTGAAAAAGCATCTGAATGCGTTCAATATTGTGGTAAGTTAGTTGTTATATATTGATATTAAAATATCAGGCGAAGATAAATGCATCAGTTTGTTTCATTCTCTACCAGATTCGTGGGATATTCTGGTTGTTGCAATAGGTAGCAATACAAATACCTTGAAGTTTGATGAAATTGTCTCATCCTTGATGTCAAAGAAAATGAGACAGAAAAATGTGGGGGGCTAGAATGGAGATCCCTTGTCTTTACCAGGATGGTCCCAAAACATAAACAAAAATTAGTCCTCGTGTGGGAGATCTAAGTCTAGAAGGAGATCTAAGTATTGTTGATCTAAAGGTCTTAAGAAAGGAAAGGGATATGATGATTCTCCTTCTACATAGGCAAAAACCATCACATATGAAGGTGGGGATGCATACTTGGCTTCTTCTTTAAATGCACTGTAGATCACGACGCATGGTTGATTGACTCAGGTCCATCGTTTCATTTCACTCCCCATAGGGAGTGGTTCTTCAAGTATGAGAAGTATTATGGTGGTGATGACTTCTTAGGGGATGATAGGAAGGTCAAAATCGCCACACACGAAAAATTAAATCTGAAGTTGCAAAGTGGAAGGATTTGAACACTTCCTAGTGTTTTGCATATTCCTACATTGGCCAAAAATATAATTTCTATAATCAAGATGGATGATGCAGGTGTAAAAGTAGTGTTTGAGAAAAATACCTACAAGATGGTTCAGGAAGCACTTTTATTGATGCGGGGATTTCAGATTGGAAATATGGACAAGCTTTTGGGTATCACTGTGATTTATGGGTTCAACAGTTTTGTGGTTCCTGAAAGTGGAGTAGAAATCCTAGCGTTCCCTGGAGAAAGACCACGATATGGCATCAAAGACGTGGAAATATTGGAGAGAAGGGCCTTCAAATACTGCATGGTAATGGTATGGTAGAAGGTATGTCTAATTGATATATGGATTTAGATTTTTGTGAGCATTGTGTATATGGGAAGCATAATCGGGTGAGTTTCCCTTCTGGTGATAAGACCTCCCTCAGGCGAACCATATATTAGAGATTGTGCATAATGATGTGTTTCGACCTATGTCAGTTCCACCACTAGGTAATTTTGTGGACTATGTATCATTTATGGATGAATTCTCAAGGAATACACGGATATATTTCCTTTCGAGTGAACATGAAATCTTTCACAAGTTGAAAGAATGTAAGGCTCTAGTGGAAAACTAGATAGAGAAGAAGATAAAGGTATTAAGGACATATAATGGTGGAGAGTTCTACAAGAAGGAATTTAAAGAGATCTATAAGGAGTGTCATGTAGCATGACAAAATACTACTCTATACACACCCTAGAAAAATGGAGTTTAATAAAGAATGATTAGGATGTTGATGGAAAAGGCAAGAAGCATACTTAGTAGTACCGGGTTAGGATAGGAATTTTCGATAGAGGCAGTGGAGACTGCATGGTACCTGGTTAATGGATCACTTCCATCAACAATGGAGGATAAAAGTCCAAATGAGGTATATACTGGTAAGAAACCCTCTCTTTCACATATGAGGGTATTTAGCTGTGATAAATATGTACATGTTCCAAAGGAGAAAATAATCAAGTTGGATAGTAAATCTGAAAGGTGCATCTTTATTGGGTATAAGGAAGGATTAAGAGGCTATAAGCTTTGGAACCCATAAAAAAGGAAGCTTTTGTATAACCGAGATGTGGTGTTTAGAGAGGTGAAATATGTTATTAAACAAAAATTCATACAAAAGGAACCTGAGAAGATAGAGTTTGAGCTAATGGAGGATAATTCAAACTCTACATCAGAACAAGATTCAGAAGAGTAATAGCCACGAACTAGAACTTTGAGAAGATCAATTTGAGAAAGAAGGTACCCAAAATGGTATAGTAGATATACTTTCCATTCAAACTTTTATTTATCTATCACTAATGATGATCCCATAAATGTCAGGGAGGTAGTGGATTGAGAGGATGGAAAAATCGGGAAGGAGGCCATGGTTGATGAAATGGAATAATTGCACAAAAATGAGGCATGGGATTTGGTGGAGTTTCCGGCTCGAAGGAAACCTATTGGAAGAAAATGGGTGTTTAAGAAGAGGATGAATGCAGAAGGCAAGGTGGAGAAATACAAAGCTAGATTGGTAGCAAAAGGTTATTACTAGGTGGCAAGAATTGATTCTGGGGATATTTTTTCTCATGTTTTCAAGGTAACTTATATTATATTACTTTTATATGTTGATGGTGCATTTTATTTTGAGGTAGAACAGATGTATTTGAAGACAACATTTCTACACAGGGATCCGGAAGAGGAGATATTCATAAAGAAACTTGAAAGTTTTGTGGTGAAGGATAATAAAGAACTGGTATACAGGTTAAAAAATTATTTGTATAGGTTAAAACATCCACCAAGGATGTTGTATCATAAATTTGATACATATAAATGGGGACTTGGTTTCACAAAAAGAAAAATCGATCAATGTGCATATTTTAAATTAACTGGTGATCATGTTATTTCTTTTGTCTTGTATGTGGAAGATATGTTGCTGGTTGGAAATGACAAAGTATATCCAAGATTTGAAGACCCAATTTTCCTCCAAATTCAACATGAAGGATATTGGTGCTACAAACTATTATTTCGCAATTGAAAATAAATAAGGTCAGGAAAATATAAAGCTCTGGTTAAACTACAGGAAATATGTCGAGACAATATTGTAGAGGTTCAATATGTATGATAGTCAATCGATGAAGGTTCCTATTAGTGTAGGTGTAAATTTATCTATTGAACAATATACCAAGACACAACAAGAAGAAAAGGGTATGCCCCATGTTATCTATCCAAGTGAAGTGGGTAGCCTGATGTATGCAATGGCTTGTACCAGACTAGACATTATACATGAAGTGGGATTAATGAGAAAGTTTATGTCAAAACCAGGGAAGTAGCATTGGACAATAGTGAAGCGGGTTTCCAGGTATCTACATGGCACCGGTGATTATTGCTTGTGCTACCAGGGAAGACCAGGATTGGATATCGTTTTATATATTCCTTGATTTGTTGATGCACACTGGGCTAGTGAGCTAGATCAGATAAGATCTACAATTGGGTATGTATCTAACCTATTTGGAGGAGGAGTCAGTTGGATAAGAAAAAAGACAGTCTGTAGTAGATATTTCAACTAAAAAGGTTGAATACATGGCACTCACTCATGCATATAAGGAAGCAGTTTGTTGCAGTGAGCTATAAGTATTGTCTCTTATAGCCAAAGTGCAGTTTTATTGGCTAAGAAACTTGCTTATCATTCAAAGACCAAGCACATTAATGTTCAGTATCACTTTTTGAGAGATATGGTTGAGAATAAAAAGGTGTTGCTTGTAAAGGTGGAAAATTTGAAGAATGTTGTAGATTCATTGACGAAGTTTGTCAGCACTAATAAGTTCTCTTGGTGTAGAGAAACAATGGAAGCTTCACGGCAGGACCAATGACTAAGGTTTCATCTGGCACCCTGTGGAAACAAAACAAGTGGCATAATGTTGGGCATGTGTTAAATTGTTTCCACGATTAGCAGGGGGTAAGAGGGGGGGAGGTTTACCCCCCTTCGTTGCACCTAGTGCAGCCCCCCTACCAGGGGGTTCACAGGGGGGTGGTAGTAACTTTGGATGGAGTCCAGGGCACTGCCCAACAAATTGTTTTTTGGAACTTATATTAGGTGGGCATATTTACCTATAGTTTTTTTCATGGGTTTTGCACATGGTTTTGGGCATGATGGTTTTCTGTCCATAGTATTTTGTAGATTCTCTCAAGGAAACTACAATTGTGTTCTAATGCAGTGTTAATGGATCGAGGTTTATGAATACTTTGACATGTATATATATGCATTGTAACATTGAAAGGAAAATAATGAAAAATAAAGTTGGTATTCCTAGTTTTCGGATCTAGGGGGAATTTCCATATATATCTGCTTTATGTTTGATGCTCTCGCTATTATTTATTTTATATTTTAAGAATTTGTTTGTAGAGAATTTGTATAGAGGTTTAATGCCTACAAAAATATATATTGAAAGATTATGTGAGTTGCTTATATATCTTCATATACACATATATTTATGCATATGAGGTATTTTGACCCTATTTTGTGGTTTTAAATACTTTAGTATACTGCCCAAGGGAATTTCCAATTTTAGAAAGGGTTTTCTCTTTAGAGAATTCTTTTGGGAATGAGTACAAATATATGCATACTATCACTACATTGAAACCTTATTTGTTACCATTGAATTGCTTAGTCCACCACTAGAGGTATAAACTAGCTCAGTGAGAGAAATAAGGCCCATTATCAAATACTCTATTCTGATATTCCATATTAGAAAAAATGACCATAAAATTCCTTGGGATCCCATCTCTAGCTTAATCTATTCCTTATGCTTCCATTTGATTTGTATCCATAAGGAATGAGCCTGCGAGTTACCCATAAAATTTCCTCGGGAGTGCATATTCTTGCATGTATTAGAAGATCTCTCATACTTTCGGGGAATGTATTTCATACTAATTTGGTTTTTTAGCTTCCTTGGGAGAACAATTTCCCAATGTTCAATTTATAGGTTGTTTCATGGGTTGTTTAGGTTTTGGTTGTCAACTCATTTGGGTTGCTTTGGAGGAAGTTGTATGTGGAGCTTTTCACTTGTTTGTGGATTGTCCTTCTCAAACAATATGACTGTCTAATGGATGGTTTCTCCTTCCCCTCATAGGTGCCATATGGAGAGTAATGGATGGAAACCAATTGCCATATCACAAGGATAGAGGATTTCCAAAAATATTATATTTGAAATTGATTACATATGTTTCAAAATTTATATAAATTTTCCTTAAAAATATTAAAGTGATCATGTTATGTAACCTACACATTTTTATATTCCGATAAAAAAGAAAAGCCTTAAAAATATATATAAAACACATTTATAATTAAATTTTAAACTAATTATAAACTTTCTTGTATCACATATAAATATGCATATAGAGATATTACATTTTCTACGTTCACAATCATTATTACATCCAAGTTCAGATAAAAACTAATTGGGATTGATGTTACCTTTGAATAATATAAATTAAATCGTAATTAATTAATTTTATTTATAATAAATAATACGATAATTATATCATTAAAATTCTATATATTTTATATTTGTTAGTTTGATTTTTATTTTTTCTTTTATTTGGATCTATCAACTTGAAAAAAAAAAGCACACTTAAATTTTAATTTTTGTACAAAAGTTATGGTAAGGTAGGAATTTAACCCTAGGATTGGCCATCTCACAAATTTTAAATCACTGAAAAAATACACGCTTAAATTGTAATTGTAATTGTTGTACAAAAGTTATGGTAAGGTAGGAATATAACCCTAGCATTGGTTATCCGACCAATTTTAAATCACAGCTCGTGCCTTTGTAGTCCTTAAAACTTGCATGGATCTTATTTTTTTTATTTTTATGTCATAAAGTGTTATTATTTGAAAACAACTCCTCTAGATGCCAATGAGTTTTTGTTTAGTCCATTGAATCAAATGTTAAACTACTGAAATGTTTTAGGCCATTAAATCCACTACCTCTTTCATTTATGCTCTACTAACTACCTACCTACCTCTTTCTTGAATTTATTTCTTTTATTCATATGCAATCACTTTAATCGCTTTTTTATTCAGGCTCAACAAATAATTATCAAAGAACAGGAATCACATCCAGAAAAGAGAGGAACAAAAAAAAATATTGAAGATGTACATGAGACACAATGAAAAAAATCAAGATGTGCATGAGACCAAATGAAAATATGTGGAAGGTGTGCATCAAACGGAATGAAAATCTCTTTCCTGGGGAAAACAAGGCATTCCTCGCTTGTGCCACCATAGGCAGTTCTGGTGAAATGGTTGGAGCAACATTCTTCAAGGAGACAAGTTCGAATCACTCCGGTTTCTACTCCTATAGATTTGAAGATGTACTTTGGTTCATTTCAAAGTTAATAATATAAAATTGTAAGTTTTGTATGATTATTTCTAATGCTTAGTCAAAATATTTATTTATGCTTTTGATAATTTTCAAAAATGTATTTTGAGTCTTTTGCTTTATTTCAAGCTTAATGATATTAAATTTCAAACTTAATGATATCAAACTGTACATTCTGCTTATTTACATCTAAAAATTTTAGGCAATATTTTTAGGTGAATATTCACCATTACTGTGCCTATTTACATCACAATAAGTTTCTGTGTAATTAAATACTTTTTAAACTAGGTAAAATATGATATGGAATAAGAGGCTTTTTGGAAACAAGTAAAAATATGTGGAAGATGTGCATCAAAAGGAATGAAAATCTCTCTCTTGGGAAAACAAGGCATTCCTCTGGTGTGCCACCAGCGCAGGCAGTTCTGGTGAAACTGCTGGAGCAACATTCTTCTAGGGGACAAGTTTGACTCACTCGGCTTTCTGCTCCTACGGGTTTCAAGAAGTACTTTCATTTATTTCAGGCTTAATAATATCAAATTATAAGTTTTGTGTCTTAATTTCAATTTTAAATTTTTTAATTTATTTATTAATAATTATTAAGTGAATAACTATCAAATAATATTTTAGAATATTTTAAGTGTAGTTATATATTATTATTTAGTTTTGAATATTTCGACATATTACTTATTTTATATTATGAAATTATTAGTTATTTTAAAAAAAAATTATTAGTAGTTATAATAGCTATAGAATATGTTTATTAATAGCTAGGGAGAAGATAGAGATTGAGAAAAGGCCCTATACGTTGAATAGGGATGACGGATGGAAAGTTAGCAGTTGTTGGATTCCATCTCTTCACTCCTTGTAAGGGTCCTTCCTTTCTTTTTCTATGGTATTTTTATTTTTATGTTTTAATTATATTATTATTATTCTATGATTTTATTTATTTTATTTTATTTTAGTATTTTATTGATATTTATAAAAATAATTTATTTTTATTTTTATCTAGTTTTAATTTTATTTATTTATTAATGTTTTTAGTTATTACCTTATTAATTTATTTATTGATTATATCCTTTATTTTATTATTTTTATTCGATTTTTATTTCTAATTTTATGTATTTATTAATGTTTTTATTTATCAATTTACTTATTTATTTATTGATTAAATCCTTTATTTTTAGTTTTATTTTATTTTGATTTGTATTTTAATATTAATTAAAACATTTATTTATTAATGTATTTATTTATCGATTAAATCCTTTATTTATTTTATATTTTATATTTTATTTATTTATTTATTTATTTTTTTGGTGTCATTTTAGTTTTTAGTTTTGATTTTATATTATTTTTAGGTTTGACTAGCGTTTTTAGGGTTGGGTTAGTTATGTTTTTTGTTTTTATTTCTATTTTTATTTTTATTGTTGACTGTTTTTAAATTTTGTAATTTTAAGGTTGGGCTAAATTTATTTTTGGTTTATATTTTTAATTTTAACGGTTCTTTAACTTTTCTTGGGTTTTGATCGTTGCTTCTCTCCTCATGGTATAAATGTGTTTGTCAGATCAACCAATCTTCATTATCCTGACGATGAACTATAGTTGGTAGTTCGAAGCGCGTCGTTCCTAAAATTCTCATGTAATTTCTCGGAAGATTTATAATTTAATAAGTTATAGAGTATTTTAGATTTCTAGTAGTTATATGTTATTTTAGATCAATATTTTATTAGTAGTTATAGATTACTAGGATATTTTTATTAGTAGTTAGAGAATTTTTTTTGTTGTAATTATATTGTTTAATTAAAAAATATTATATGAATAGGAGGTTATACTTTATAATAATAATAATTTACAATAAAATTATTATTTAGTTAATTTTTATAATCTTACAATTTTGGCTATTTGAAATATATAAAGAAATAAATATTTTGATGATTATCCATTCAAAATTAATTTAATTGTAATAATTCATATCATATTAATTAATATCCTATTATAAATATAGTTGATTATTAAATTAATTTTATTTTAAGAAAGGTCTCAATAAAATAAAATGTTTCTACATCATTTGTTATATGTTGTCTTTTTAGACAGTTGAAAGCATTATGACTTATGCATGAAGCTTTATCTTAATTTGGGTTTTGGACCATGTTTTTCTGCAAAACTTGAATCACAAGCTCCTACCAAGAAGAAGGTCAGAAAGTATTATTTTAATTATTTTATTTAGCAAAAAAGCAATGTATCATTTGCTACAAGTCGCCACCACATATTCTCCACATGATGAAATTCACAATTTTTAGACTAATCTTGATTTGAAGTCAAGAAAGCTTTTGTTGTTTTACATGAGGTTGCAACTTGTAAAGACTTGAAGAAATATATATTGGTATTTTTCTTAAACCATTTGTGCTCTTCAATTTTGAAATTTTGAACTACTTGGATTATTGTTTTAATCCTTTGCTCCATAGGTAGTTGCAGGTCTCTCCCTTATCTCTCCCTTATTGCATAATTATATGAATCTTTCTTTCAAGTGTGATTTCACCTTCAACAAAAATTCCACTTGTCATGTTGTGCAAATGTAAAAATTCTGGTCACTGTATCATTTTGATTTATTTTTATGTCTTAAGTTAGATTCAATGCACTTTTACACTTCCAATGAACATGAAGATGTGTTTATTAACTTTTATATCTTAGCCCACAGTGGTCTCTTTTCAAATTATAATTGCAAGACCCACGTATCCTAATCCATTAATTTCTCTTTTGCTGGTAGGAAATCCTATGGAATTGACATAACAGTAGAAATTATTGCAAAATTCACTAAGTTGACTTACTCTATCTTATAATTCTGTAAAATTGAATGATGTATTGTATAATGGTTACAAGGAATTTTATTTATTTTCAATACCAAATGTTGTCTTGTCTAATGGCTACATGGAATTTTATTTCTTTTCAATACAAAATTGTGCAAAATAACTAACATATCATAGTTGTGTTTTCTCAACATCATTGTCTAGTAACAAAATGTTACAGAATCACAAGCTCCTACCAAGAACAAGTTCAGACAAGTCATATGATATTACTTTATTTAGCAAAGAACTGATGTATCATTTTCTATAGGTCCCCACCACATATTCTAGAGATTGTGACTCTAGAGGATGCAATTCACAATATTGCCTCTCAACTCAGATTTGAAGTCAACAAAAATTTTGTTTTTTACATGACGTTGCAACTTGTAAATACTTAAACAAATATATATTGATATTTTTTTTAAACTCTTAGTGCTCTTCAATTTTAAACTTTTTACTTGCTTGGATTTTCCTTTTAATCCTTGAGCTCAACACGTAGTTGCATGTCTTTGGCTTCTCTCTGTTATTGGAAGATGGTGTGAGACCACTACTAACCCCGAATTATCTATTTAAATATTTGGAACACAATTTTTATATATATGAACATATTATTTTGGGTTACATATATGTGTATTGATGACAGTTTTGTGATACAAGAGGGTTAATCCCTTGGAATTGCCTCTTCCCCGCATCTTCCCACATTTCTACTTTATTTCTACTTGTTCATCACTCTTATCATCAATATCTTTGAAACCTCCATGATCTAGTTCCATGGAAGAATATTTTGCCTTTCATTCCTTCTGGATGGCTAATTCTTTGCAACATTTTATTTCTTCTACACTACTTTTTCCTTTGCTACTGCCTTAAGGCATTTCTTTTACAACCTGTGATACAATTGCTAGTTATAAATTTAAAAATTTTAAATTATATAAAATCTACTTCATTCATACTGAATAATACCACTTGTATTGACTAAATAGAATAGAGTAACAATCCCATCCCCTATATGTCTATGCTAAACATATATGGAAATTTTATTGGTACTTATTCAGAAATTTTTTCAAAGCACGATTGTTTACTGTACATGTGAAAATCACAGGTTTTTATGATTTCTTTTGATTAATATATATTTTGGTAATAAAAACAATAACATTATCGTGAATTATTATGTCGATTAACTTTTTGTAAGCTTAATCATCTGATATAGATTTAAAAATGTTTTAATGATAAATTACAAATAAGATAAATAAATAATTCAAAAATCATTTTATAATTGTTTGTCTTATAATTGTTTATAAAGTTTTCGATAGGGTAATCTCTTGCTATGTTAAGATAGTTTTTTGGTTTAATTACTAGCTATTATTTTAGTGATATATTGGATATGTTAAAAATATAATCCCCTATTTTACAAAAAGATATATTATAATTATGTATAATTGATTTTTTAGATTAACATAATTTTAAATGTTTGTGTTTTATTTTATGTTATGTATTTGTTTGGTTATGTTTTTATTTTACTTTATCTGTATGTTTTTATTCTTGTATGTGTTCGTGTTTTGTTATGTGTAAATATGTTACATATATGGAAGAATTACACTTCAATGTTGTATATTAACTTACTATGTTGAAACTAATTTTCAATTTATTAAAAAAAATTAAGTAAATATTATAAATTTAATATATAATTTTGAATTTGTAATTATGCCGTAAGGCATTCTTATTTGAAAACAACTTTCCTCATTGCCACTCTACACCATTTGGTACCATCGATCTTATGTGTTAGACGATTGAAAGATTATGAGCCTTCCGATGCGAATAGTGGTTAGTTAGAGTTCGTTTTGGTTAGTTAGGGTTATGTTAGTTGCGGCGATCAGAGAACCTACCAGCAACTGGCAATGGATCTTCTCCTTCCCGTCTGAATGATCCTCGCTGGCGAAAGTTTTACTAACGCTATACATCCATCCATCTAGAAAGACGATGTGGGTTTCACTCGCTTCTGGTTTTCGCTGTCATTACTGCGGTGTTTATGCCGAGATTCGCCAACCTGAACCCCGCTGGCGGTCGAATCCCGTCAGTAAAATGCCAGGTACTCTAAAGTTAAACAAACCCAGACATGTGCCGATTGTTGTTAGTATGGTTCCTCTGGTTTGAGTCTCCAGTAATAAAAGAGCCGTTCTCTATGCGATTTGTTACAAAAATACGCCATACGAGCTTAAATGCTGCATCAGCGATGTCAATGGTATGAAATATCTTCTGACAGCTAGATTCAACTTCCGTGAAGACTCTATAGTTATTTTCACAGGTATTAATTAGTTATTAACTATTTCGATTATCTGAGATGGCTTCGCTTCGTATAAATATTTCGCTTGTGTTTTTCATTAAGTGAGTTCTGTAGTTTCAGTTTTTGCAGAGGAAGAAAATGATTCGAAAAGAATCCCCACAAAACGAAACATCCAGAGGTGGATGCGTTGGCTGGTGCAGGATTGCCAATCTGGAGATTCTTTGGTGTTTCATTATTCTGGGCATGGCTCCCAGCAAAGACTAGCATTCACTAGTTTTTCGAGTGGGCCTAAGGGTTAAGAACATGTGTTTTCTCCTAAGAGGGCATAGAGTATATATGTCTTCCTAGACTTAGTAGCCTTCCTAGACTTAGCATTCAAATGGTTGCGCGGAGGTGGGTCCCTTGTCCCCCAAACAAGGGAGTCTCATACACCAATTTGGTGTTTGTCGTGACCTTAAAATTGGACAATAATCATAATAATATATACAACCCATTGGAAACTAATGCTATGCACTTATTGGTGGCATGTTGCTCCTTCATATGAGATTTGATGGCTGGGAAGTGTTTTCTTTGTTCTCTCTCTAAGTTCTAGATCATCATTTGATATTGGGTGATATTAGGGGTGATTAACCCATGAGGTGTAGACCAATTAGTTTAGATGGGGTTTAGTCTCAACAACGTCACAGGTTGAAACCTTATGGTGAGGGGTTGAGGATGGAAGCCACTTTTGAAGAATTAAATTCCCAAAGGCTGTCCACACCTTCCAAAACCTCCTCACATGATCCTGGTGATAAGCATCCGGTTGTGGGTGGGTTGGTCTTTTGCAATCCAATAAATGAGCGAATATCTATTCTTCCATCTAGTAAATAGGTTAGCTCAAGCCAAGACTAAACGTAACTACAAAAAAAAGGTGGATGGTTGAATCATATGGATTCGATTGTAATAGTAGTTGGAGCAATTTCATATTGGTTGTCAATAAAAGCAAGGATACTTGCAATATATGAGCACCTCGTGGTCCTGAAACCTACCCCTCGAGGGAAGTCATTTTCATATTTAAGCCACGATAAAATCAGATCAAAGTTATTGTAATGAAACATGTTTGTTATCATTGGTTGTACTTTTATAGATTAGTAATTTAAATTTATCATGAAGAATACTTTACATTGTCTCTCTCGAAAGAGAGGAATGATAGGAGCAGAAAGAACCCTATACGTCTAGACATGCCATCCAGCTAGAAAGACAATACGGGTTTCACTTTCACTAAGTTAAAGGGAGCTTGATCAGCAGAACCAATGGATTTTCCCCCATGGTCGACCTTGATGGTGATGATTTCATCGTCGTCAGCGCACTACATCATCTTGGCCATATAACTGAGGTTCCTCCCCATGGACATGTTACTTTCACAGCGATAGTCCTCGAAGCCCTCAGATATGAGCAACAGGGAAATGAGGGAAATGTTTCTTGATCCCATGGCCTGCAGGGAGAAACTCGTGGCCAAGAAATCGAAGTTACAATCGGTGACAAGGTCCTTGATGGACTCCATCACCTTCTTCAGAAGACTCCCCTGCACAAGCCTTAGTTCTAGCGTTGTTGCAGTGAAGACAAAATCTAAGAGAAGAGGACTCCTTCCCTTGTGACAAAGCTCGAGAGAAGATGTAACTCGTTTTGAGAGCAGAAATATGGGTTGCGAGCAACTATGGATGTGTGTTTTTAGATTGAAATGGTGTGAAATCTTCTCTATTTTCCTTCCAAAATGAAACATTACACCATATTTGTTGAGGGCATCTACCAAAGAAAAATGTTGAGTCCTCTGTGTTTGTGGATATGCGGGGATTTTGGAGGAGGCCCACTATTTTTGGTGAATTCTATACATACACCTCATTCATACATTACTTTTCCAGGCTCCCCTGCAAGGGAAAACCGTGATAGCTCGGTAGGCAATATACAGGTACAGGATAAATATGAGGAACTACAAACCGAAGAGGAGATTGAAATGAAAAAATCTTAACTCTAGAGATTAATGTGCCAAATTTTTTAGATAATGTAACTCTACAGATTAATGTGCCAAATTGTTTGGAAGTCATCCCACTGCCATCGATATGCACTGGAATACGAGATGAATGACACAAGTAGCAGATGGAAGACTCACTTGTAAGTAAATCTGTGACAACTCATAAGACTCACCTGTAAGTAAATTTGTGACAGCTCAGCAGTCATTAAACATGTACTGTTAGGATCCAAACTATTTGTTAATTGTACTCCCCTCGCTTTGCGGCATATCGATTAACAAGTAAAGGATCCTCTCCTAGTCTCTCTTGACCTCATCCCCATCTAGGATCACGAAATTTATTCCTCTCTTGACCTCGTCCCCATCTATGATCATGAAATGTATTCACATTAGGGCTAATAATAATATATACCACCCATTGGAAACTAATGCTATGCAGTTATTGTGGTGGCATGTTGCTCCTTCATATGAGATTTGATGGCTGGGAAGTGTTTTATTTGTTCTCTCTCTAATTTCTAGATCACCATTTGATATTGGGTGATATTAGGTGATTAACCCATGAGGTGTAGATAAATTATTTTAGATGGGGTTTAGTCTCAACAACGTCACAGGTTGAAACCATATTCATCCAGACATGCAATCCAGTTAGAAAGATAATGCGGGTTTCACTTTCACTAAGTTAAAGGGAGCTTGAATACCAGAAGTAGTGGATTTGCCCCCATGGTCGACCTTGATGGTGATTATTTAATCATTGTCAACGAATTGCATCATCTTGGCCATATTACTGAGGTTCCTCTCCATTGACATGTTATGTTCGCAACGATAGTGCTCGAAGCCCTCAGATATGAGCAACAGGGAAATGAGGGAAATGTGGCTTGATTCCATGGCCTACAGGGAGAAAATCGTGGCCGAGAAATCGAAGTTACAATTGGTGACAAGGTCCTTGATAAACTCCATCACCTTCTTCAGAAGATTCCCCTTCACAAGCCTTAGTTCCAACATTGTTGCAGTGAAGACAAAATCTGAGAGAAGAGGACTCCTTCCCTTGTGACAAAGCTCGAGAGAAGATGTAACTCGTTTTGAGAGCAGAAATGTGGGTTGTGAATGACTGGGGATGTGTGCTTTTAGATGGAAATGGCGTGAACTCATCTCTATTTTCCTTCCAAAATGAAACATTACACCATATTTGACGAGGGCATCTACCAAAGAAAAATGTTGAGTCCTCTGTGTTTGTGGATATGTGGGGATTTTGGAGGAGGCCCGCTATTTTTGGTGAACTCTATACATACACCTCATTCATATGTTACTCTTCCAGGCTCCCCTGCAAGGGAAAACTGTGACAGCTCGGTAGGCAATATACAGGTACAAGATAAATATGAGGAACTGCAAACCGAAGAGGTGATTGAAATGAAAAAGCTTAACTATAGAGATTAATGTGCCAAATTGTTTAGATAATGTAACTCTAGAGATTAATGTGCCAAATTGTTTAGAAGTCATCCCACTACTGCCATCGATATGCACTGTAATGTGAGATGAACGAGAATTTCATATTGGTTTTCAATAAAAGCAAGGATACTTGCAATATATGAGCACCTCATGGTCGTGACACCTACCCCTCGAGGGAAGTAAATTTCATATTTAAGCCACAATAAAATTAGATCAAAGTTATTGTAAGGAAACATGTTTGTTATCATTGGTTGTACTTTTATAGATTATTAATTTAAATTTATCATGAAGACTACTTTACATTGTCTCTCTCGAAAGAGAGGAATGATAGGAGCAGAAAGAACCCTATGTGTTCAAACATGCCATCTAGCTAGAAAGACAATGCGGGTTTCACTTTCTCTAAGTTAAAGGGAGCTTGATCAGCAGAACCAGTGGATTTGCCCCCATGGTCGACCTTGATGGTGATGATTTCATCGTTGTCAGCGCACTGCATCATCTTCGCCATATTACTGAGGTTCCTCCCCATGGAAATGTTATGTTCGCAGCGATAGTGCTCGAAGCTCTCGGATATGAGCAACAGGGAAATGAGGGAAATGTGGCTTGATTCCATGGCCTGCATGGAGAAACTCGTGGCCGAGAAATCGAAGTTACAATTGATGACAAGGTCCTGGATGGACTCCATCACCTTCTTCAGAAGACTCCCCTGCACAAGCCTTAGTTCCAACATTTTTGCAATGAAGACAAAATCTTAGAGAAGAGGACTCCTTCCCTTGTGACAAAGCTCGAGAGAAGATGTAACTCATTTTGAGAGCAGAAATATGGGTTGCGAGAGACTTTGGATGTGTGTTTTTGGATGGAAATAGCGTGAACTCTTCTCTATTTTCCTTCCAAAATGAAACATTACACCATATTTGACGAGGGAATCTACCAAAGAAAAATGTCGAGTCCTCTATGTTTGTGGATATGTGGGGATTTTGGAGGAGGCCTGCTATTTTTGGTGAATTATATACATACACCTCATTCATACATTACTCTTCCAGGCTCCCCTGCAAGGGAAAACCGTGACATCTCGTTAGGCAATATACAGGTACAAGATAAATATGAGGAACTGCAAACTGAAGAGGAGATTGAAATGAAAAAGCTTAACTCTAGAGATTAATGTGCCAAATTGTTTAGATAATGTAACTCTAGAGATTAATGTGCCAAATTGTTTAGATAATGTAACTCTAGAGATTAATGTGCCAAATTGTTTAGAAGTCGTCCCACTGCCATCGATATGCACTGGAATACGAGATGAGCGACACAAGCAGCAGATGGAAGACTCATCTGTAAGTAAATCTGTGACAACTCAGAAGACTGACTTGTAAGTAAATCTATGACAACTCAACAGTCATTAAACATGTACTGTTAGGATCCAAACTATTTGTTAATTTTACTCCCCTCACTTTGTGGCATATCGATTAACAAGTAAAGGATCCTCTCCTGGTCTCTCTTGACCTCGTCCCCATCTAGGATCATGAAATGTATTCCTCTTTTGACCTCATCCCCACCTAGGCTCATGAAATGTATTCACATTAGGGCTCCAATATGTCAATACTGTTAATCCTATGTTATACATTGCACGAGCCTCTCTTGATATCGCCACATGAAATTCCAATTACAGTTTTTTTCACTAAATTCAATCCATGCTAAAATAGATTGGTTATACTCAGTAGTAAACTGTAAACATAGTGACAGATGCTTGAGAATTAAAAAGAAGTACAAATTCATGCAACTATGTCCAATCCTATAAAGCTAAAAAATAATTAAAAATCGATTCATTTGGAATAGGGAGAACCTAGTAATTGATTTCTTTGTATATTCTAGCTTTGAATGACATTTATTTTGTAATTTGTATTTCCAATAATCTTTTATATGTCACAATTCTTCTCAAATCTAAGAATCTATGTCTTACGGCATTTCCTTTGCAACATTTGGGTGCAATTGCTAGTTAATGTATTAGTGAACTAATATTTTGTAATATATAATTGCTGAAATGTATAATTTGTTTTAAAAAATTTACAACAAATTATTTTTTGCATGAATATTTTTAATCAATATATATTTTAAGAGTACAAACTACCATTCCATCACTCAAGATTACATTTTTTTACAAGCACTGTTATTCAATGTGATTGTGAAAACTATAAGTTTTCATAATTATATAGAGATCTATAATGTTACTCACGACTATGTCCATGATTTTTTTTGCAAGAAAAAATATTGAATACATATAAAAGCTATCACAAAATTTTTATAATACATTAAAACAAAAATATAGTTTTGACATTAATTATTTGTAATTTGATAATTTATGGTGGTAAATTTTCAAATATTTATGTTTTTATTAATGTTTCTTTGTTGTGATCTTATTAGTTTTTATGAAGGCAAGACTTTAAAATTCCATTTGTGTGTTGAATACAATTAGTTTAGAATCGACCAATCAAACTTACAATGCTTGAGTGTGAGAAACAAAAATGTATTCTTCAATATTTTTGAAAAAAATAGTTTTCAAATATTTGATTGGACCATAACTTTTAAGGTGTTATTCTTCCCTTTGTCTCATGTGGATAGTTGCCCCAAATATTTCCCCATAATTTATGGATTTAGTTGCAATATTATGCCATGAGTTTTAAATACTCTAATGATTTTTCATTGTTAAGCTTCAATAGAAAAACACCTAAAATTGAAATTCTTAAAAATAGTTCATAATAATAAAAAAACATATTTACCATAACTTAAGTCTTTAACATGTAGCCATAAAAGAAAACTTGGAAACTTAGTAGTGGTTTATACCCACCAAAATCTATGTAAGTGCTTACTATTAGTAGAAAATTAAAAGATCGAGAATTTTCAAACCAAAAAATATTTTGTTTGTCATATATAATGATTTTAAGGATATAAAAAAAAATATTATTTTTTTCATATACTTAAAACAACATGAAAAATAAAAAAGTTTCCCCCAAACAAATAAATTTAATATTTATTGTACAATCTTGTCGAGACAATGAAGTTAAACAAGTTTCCTTTAAACAAATAAATTCAACATATATAGTACATGGCTCATTGGTGCAATTAACTTCAACAACCCTATCATTACTATCAAATTTTTAATTGATACTCAATATTGATATGAGTATGTCATTATGGTGTTTTTTTTTCTTTTAAATAAATATATTGTATTTTTTTACTTGAAATTTTATAGTGTTCCTTCTATTGCTTTAAATTTCCAATATGTTGTTTTACTTTGTGAATCTTTCTGTGTATCACAACAAGTTTTCGAATTTTCTATTTCTTCATATATGATTTAAGGTTGTTTTGTCTTGTAATCAATTTCATATTTTCAGCTGCAAATAATATTTTATTACAATTTTTCTTTCTATAAGTATTTGGTTACTTTGGAAATTGTAGTGTTAAATTATTTGTGATTTCAAAAGATCTAAAATATTGCAACAACTACAAAGTTTTCAATTATATCATAATTTACAAAACAATTTTAATATGCCTTTAGGTTATTGAATACACCTCTTAAAAGATAAAATAATTTATGCACATGCTTGAAATTTTTTATTCTATTTTAAATATATCTTACTCGTAAAAAATTATGAAAACCCACAAATGTGAAATAATCTTATTTGTAAGATTATAAATTTGAAATCTAATTTTGAGTGAAACTCTATATTGATGTTCTTATTATTATAATCCTCATCGTTTTCAGTTGCAAGTTTTACTTATTTCAAAAGCTAGATGTTACATATTCATTCAATAATTATTAATTTTAAAATCTAAAATCCTTCAGTAGTCTAGCTTTATATTCTTCCTTTTAAATAATTTTTTATTTTTTATTTTTTAATAAATATATATCGCGGAACACTTGAAGTAAAAAAAAAATTAACAATATAAACAATAAGTTTATTGAACTTGTTTAAAAAAATCCCATGGTAAATATGTTTACCGCTTTGTCAATGAGGACTACAACTATAAAGCTGCGAGCGATTCCTCAGGACCTATCTCATAAACAATTGGAGCAACTGTCTCGTTTAAGACAACAATATGATTCTGGAAGACCACATAGTGGCCTAGGTTGAACACGTATAATCTATAAGCTATCACTACGTTTTCTTTCATTGATGTGAGTTGAAACCATGTACTAATAAAAGTTTATTACAAAATATGGGTATCGTGTCTCACGATTGACAGCATGGGTACTATTTTAGGATGGTATATAAATATATATATATATATTTTTAAGGAGGATATCAGATACGTGAATTTTGAGATGAGACATAAGAGAGATGGATATATTGAATGTGTTCTATTTATTAAGGATATGAGAAAGAATGATATTAAATTTGAGTTTTTAAATAGGATACGAATTGTCTAAAAAAATTAGTAATTGCGTTAATAGTAATTGTGTCAATGTGTATTTGTAGCATATAACAATATATTTTATAGATTGATTTTCATTAAACTTTTATTTATTTTAAATAATTTATTAGAATTATTACCGTATATAAATTGTTTTAATTTCATTTAATATTAATTTAGATTTTTATATATATTTATATTAGTAAAAGTAATTATTATTTTTTATTATGAGTATTTAAAGTGATAATGATGATGGTTAACTTTCACTGATTTTAGTATATGAGACCTAAAGGAAAGAAATTATTTAGTTTGTTTTAAAATTGTTCTCCTATGTTCAAAGAGTCTGGAGAGAAGCCTCTTGAGATCACTATAATTTTGACATGTTAAAAGGCTAGGAAGATACACATAAGGAAGTGGTTTTCATCATCAGTGTTCATATTCTCACATAAATGGCACATCCTTTCTACCCATGGTGTTTTACTAGTTAGAACAGAAAGATACTTTTCATATTCTAGAGTAGGGTTGATGACCTCGTTATAATATCTTAATTTTCTTTTAGTCTCTAAATCTTTCTCACACCACATTTTCTCTTTAAACTTAAAATAACAATATTTTTAATGTTATTAATATTTTGCAATGCAATATTTTCCTTAATGTCCAAATGGTTTAACCATGCCCTTGTATCTTTATTCTAGTAAATTTTTAATCAATTTCTAAATAAAAAAGTCAATTAATTCTATATATAATTTATTTAAATGTATTAGTGAAAATGATTATAAATTTTCTTTTACATTAATTTATTATTATTAGATTATTAAAGGTTATTTATGAAATTTTATTAGAGCATTTAATATATTTGATGCAATTATTATATTGAGATTCAATATATTTTTGAAATGTTTCAATGTATTACTAAGAAAATGATAATTTAGATAAGTATGCTATTTTATAAACAAAATTAAAGATAAATATAAACTAAAAAAAATGAAAGATAATTAAATATAATTTTTTTATTTATTAAAAGACATTATTATTTATTTATTTTGTTATTTGTACATTGATGAAACTTAAAGAACATGGGAGTGTTAAATATTTAGTCATCAAAGGGAGGTCACATGCTTCACTATATAAAAAAGAATATTAAATTGTTCCTTGAACAAAATTTTGCCAACCATAGTCAATAGTCAACATGAAATTTTAGAACCTTAGATATGCTTTGGAAATTATATGTATATTAATAAACCATAATCGGCAGAGTCAAAAACATTCAGCCATAGTTAACAAAGTCAACTATAATCAACAAAATCCAACCACAAAAAATAAAAGTAAATCGTAGTCACCTATATTCAACAAAAGTAAATAGGAGTCAATTATAATGAACATGGTAACCATGTTTTGAAGATTATATGTACATCAATCAAACACAGTCAACCACATTAGCCAATAACAGTCAATAGAAATAAAAAAAATGGAAAGAGAAGTACTAGATTCAACATGGGAAACATCTTTGTGAAATCAAATGTAGATTAGTCAACCATATTCAAAAAAATTCAACATGAGATCATGTTTAAAAAATTATATTTATACCAATAAAAATAACCAACTAAATGTAATGTTTGTCAACAAAAATCAATCATTAGTAACAATTTAACCATAGTTAAATATAGACAACAAAAGCTAACCATTGTCAAAACATACATTTACCAGAAGTTAACCATAATTAAACATAGACAACAAAAACCAACATTATCAAAACCTGCATCACTTTTCGGATATTATATGTACCAGAGTAAATTTTAGTCAAGCATAATTAACTATGGTAAACATGGACATAGAGATTAATATACTCATTAAAGCTAACCACCACGTCATTTGAGAAATTCTGAAAGTTTGAATAGAATTGATTGCTTTTGTGTGCATTATCGACAGGGTTTTAGTGTTTTAATAAAAGTGGTTTCTGGTGGTTAGTGTCATGGTTGGAAGCTTTTTAATATGCATTACCGTGATATACTTGTTAGTAATATATTTTTTCATTTATGATCTCATTTCTATAGCAAAATCCAATAACGCTTCCAATCTGATGAATGCAGATGAAGGAAATTCCAAACCTAATTTCAGTTGTGGAACAGGGTATCAAAAAATCATGTTACCTCTACATGCTTTAGATTTTTAGTATCACTTGAAATAGACTTATGCTTTTTCTCCTAGTGGTTAAATGGATATCATTTAAGGCCCCTATTCTCGTTGATTTTTAAAGCTAAAACCAATGAGTTTCTAGAAATTGGGTGTCAGGAGTCGAGTGATTCCCAAACTTTGTTCGTGGATTATTGTATTATTCAATCCCTATTACATTGGTTGACAACTGAGTTTTTCATAGTATTTTAAATCTTGTGGGTTGGAGCATTCTAGTCATATGCTAATTAACTATTTTTTTTATATTCTTTATATAAAAAGACAACTATATTGTGGAAATTTGTAGAAATAGATAGCTATAATAACTGGGATATGTATTCTCATCAAACATTTTCCAAAAAAAAGCAGCCACAGTGAAACAGTCTATATCTTTTACGTCAAAGATTATGGCCACATTAGCACATATGTATTTTCATCAAACATTTTCCAAAAAAAACAGCCGAAGTGAAACGGTCTATATCTTTTATGTCAAAGATTATGGCCACATTAGCACATATGTCAAAGGTTATGGCCACATGATTGTACTAAGTAGTTCATTTTGTTTTACACATCCACCCAAAGCTTATATGTATACAATGTAAAATGAATAATAAGTTGTATTTATATTTATTGCAGAATTTCTCATAATTTATTATTATTATTTATCATTACATTTATGGGCATTTAGATATGGGTTCTTCAAAATATTAGTTTATATCGAGCCCGATTTTCAAATTGTACATTGGAATTCATTTTATGCTTCCAATATTTCGAATTACACATGATTATACTTTATACTATTGAGAGTCCAAATTCCACATTCAATTTTCGACATTCAATTTCAGTTAATATTTGCATTCACTCTCAAATTCGACATTCGATTTCAATTAATATTTTCATTCTATTGCAAAGTTCCAATATGGACAACTAGGATACATTTTATTTCAATTACATAGTGAATTAAGTGAGAATGACATCACGAAGACATGGAGGAGGCTTGAATAGTGAACGGGATGGCTTACTGTGGGATTAAGGGTTGGCGTTTTTCTACTTTTTATGAAATCTCATAAGGCGGATATGTTTTTTTTCAATTTTTATTATGCAGATAGTGGAATGTTTGGAGCGAATAAGGTTTTTTAACTTCACAAAATTGTGACGTATGATGTAAATTCTCGAAGGGTAAAACAAATTCCTATCTTTTACTTTTTGGACTAAAACAAATTCGTGGAGATCAATATGTTAGATTCCAACGTATTGGAGTATATAAATATGTATTCAAGTTTAGCTTCATTTTCGTTGTTTGTTTCATTGCAAGTTAATAGCTGAATCTTAATAGTAATGAGTAAATTCCATTTCAATCTCTTTGTTGGTTTTTTTCGAGGTTAATAATTTAATGATAAAAGAAATTCTTGTAGATAATATTAATAGAAAAGTGAATATTTACTTATCTAGATATATTAATCATTTATAAATATAGCATTAAATTTATAAATTAATCTTAATAGACTAAGTTTGTAATGAAATAGATTAAAATTATAGGCATGGAGTCGGTGATAGTTTTTTTATATATTTTAATACCCTATAGAGTCTATACTTGTGCTGGATACACCTAAAATGCCAATAAAGTTAATAATTTGTGTTATGAATAATTTAGATTATTAGTTTGTAGTTCAAATTATTGGATAATTTACACTTTGTATTATATGATGTAACTTTAAGAAATGTAAGATGGTAAAATTTATAATAGAAGTTTTATTTAAAATTTGATTCTTGTACATAATTTTAGAGTACTAATTCATTAAGCGAGCAATGACATAATTTCAAAAAAGTATTTTTTTTCTTTGAAAATATAGATTTGAAAAATGGAAAACTTACATTGACATATGAAAATATTATTTAAGTATTTTTGGGTGAGTAATTAATTAATTTATCCACTTTACACCTTAATTTATTAGGTCATGTCAAAGAAAGACTATAAGAATAGATTTTCCTATTGGTGAATATTAATTACGAATTGACCAATATTTTATTTTTATTTTTTTAAGTTAGGCTAGGCTATATTATATCATAAAAGAAACTTTACATAGGTAGTGGACTAAGATCGCAAGTCATTCTTAGCCAATCCCAACCTTGGTAGTTCTCAAAATAGAACAGGTTTGGGGTTGCCTCCTAGGAGGAAACCAACCCCTTAATAGGGTCAAACAATCATGTTTTACAAAATGTTTCATAACACTTACAAAAAAAAATAGCTATAGTATGTATTGAGCTCACAAAATACCGAGAAGAACCAAGCTACCGCATAGTCATGGTGTGCCTTCATCATCGCCTGTAGCGGGGTCCTCCTCCTCCATGAGGCATCCATATTCACGTGAAATGGCCTCCTCCTTAGCTGTAGGCTCGCTCGGGGGCTTCGGAGCAGCTACCCAGATGATTGGAGCAACACGGTACTTTGCATCTAAAACTCGGGTCCAGACGTCATCCGAGTCCATGATCCACACTTTTCTCTCCTCCTCCACTTGCTCATGAACAGGGAGCAGCTCGGTTTTATGAGGATTGGGTAGCTCAGATGCGTTATGGTAGACTTCTTGGGGCCTCTTATGCCCCTCGTCTTCTACGGAGTTAAGAGAGTCTCTTCCTGAGTGCCTTCAGGAATTTGAGCGACCTCCCTATCGTGGTTTCCTGAAGAGGAACCTTCAATGGATTTCAGACGCTAATATTGACCACGGTGATAGTTCCCCAAGAACACGCCTCTTTGTCTGCCACTGGTTGGATTTTGATGTTGTCGCAAGGCCATGGCAAAGCTGCTAGGCAGAGGAAGGGAAGTCGAGTCGAGACCAGGGAAATACGCGACTGGATAATACGCAGTAGAGGTGCGCAGAGTGGGAGTGTGCAACAAGCGGTTCTGCAGTAGGGGGAGCGTAGCAGGGGAGCACACCATAGATAGTGCGCAGCGGGGAGGAGAACAGGAGGGCGGGGTGGCTATCAGTAGGAAGGCGCTCATCCAGGAAGCTCGGCGTGTAGCAAGGATGATCATAGTGGTAGTAGCACGCTGCAGGAGGGCGCACAATAGGGTGTGCGCATAAGGGGGAGCGTAAAGCAGGGATAGCACACAAGGAAGCTGGAACAACGCCGAGATGGTGAGGGAATAAACAGAAATGGGTCTAGAGTTCGAATGGAGTTGCAGAGAGATAGTGGAATGGGGAGCTTCGGTGCCTTTTGAAGACCTATGGCAGAAGCGCAGATGCAGTGAGGGATTGTGGCATGCCCATAGATACGATGAGGGATTGTGGCACGCCCGCAAATGTCATGAAGGACAGTCCAAGTAACATTGTCTGAGATACAAAGTGTGGGAACAGGTCAGGTGCAAGAGAGTGGCATTATAAATTATTAATGAATTGAGTGTCTATATCAAGTTAGAGCTGGGTTTGTATGGCGTTGTCAGTATGAGCATGGGAGGAGTTGTCCTTGCACGTTCGGGGCATGTCACCCACATCCGGGGGAAGCATTAACCAATATAAGTTATAATTTTTTATGAATTTTTTTTTCATAACATAATTTCAATGTTGAGTAATCAATTAATTTATCCACTTCACACCTCAATTTATTAGTTCATGTCAAAGAAAGACTATAAGATGTGATTCGTCTATTGGTCACTATTAATTAAGCATTTACCAATATATGTTATAATTGTTTATGACAATTCTTCCATAACATAATTTCAATGTTGAGTGGAAGGAACTATGGTGTTGTGCAACGCTTGTCTATACTTGTGTGTTTAGATGTGTATAATAATCTTACACACATATAATATTATAGGCACAAATTACACTTCAAATTAGTTGAATGTTTTATTTTAGTTTATTTGTGTTTAGTTTAATTTTTAAAAATATGTAGATATTATTAATCAACATAAATTTCAATAATACAACTATAGAGTTCAATATGTTCTAATATATAAATTTTTTTAATTTATTAATTTTTTTTTGCAAAGATATATTCATTTTAACGTATATATTTATAGTTGAATTTTTGTTTGTTAATTTGTGTGTGTCCTATAGAGATGAAAACAATATTAACTTTTAGCTTGAGAAATCATGAGGCAAGGGAATATAAGCCATCAAAATCACCCAGGAAACACAATTGTCCTAGGCCACCCACCTTTAATATGAAAATATTTTTTCCCATAAAATTTCAAACCAATGGTCTTCATATCACAAATTTACTTAAGAGTATAGCTCATCACCATCTATTCTATGACCTCTAAGATTATATAGCTATAATTAACTATTTACATTTAAATTTATATTTATAGTTGTTAATAACTATTACCAATCAATATAAAGATATACCAAGCATATTTAAAAATATGCAAATGACAAAAATAATATCACAATTAACTATAATAATTTAAACAACATTATAAAATATATATTGAAAATTTACCAATTTTCATAATTTATTTTCATTAATAAATATTTTAATAATAAAAATAACCAAAAAATTGAATATGGCTATGACCATGTGTTTCTATTTTAAGAACAATCATTCAAAATACATTTAAATCCCATCTCATAAATTACAAATAAAATAAATACATATACCATTTAAAAATTAATTCATAGTCAGTTATGATTGATAGTTTATAGTAAAATTTTAAAGGTTTATGTTTTTGTTTTATGTTGTGTATTTGTTTGTGGTATATTTAAAGCTATATAATAATATTACACATATTATTATATAAATATAATGTTCAAGCATTACACTTCAAATTAATTTATGTTCAAAGTGATCAATTGAATAAATTTCTTTTTCCAAATATTATTAGTTAATAACTTATTTTAAATTTATAACTAATGTCCTAGTTGATCGATATTTTATGACATGGAAATGTTAGAGTTTATTATATTTTTTTAATGATTTGCATAGAATAAAAATATGCCAAAACACTATGGATTGTGTTTATATGAAGTTCACAGTCCAAGGAAGAACTATATAGCCTAGAGAACACTGAGGGGAGGCCAGAGGTCATCTTTCCACAAGTGGTAAGCCATATGGTCTTCATGAAAGACATTGAACCAATTTTCAACATCAAAATAATAGTTGTGAATATTAAGATAATAAGGAAGAAACAAAAATAAACACTTCCCTAATGGTCTGAGCTAAGAGGGATACTTTATAGATGGTTTGAGATGAGAGTTGCTTGAATTTTCCTTTATTTCCCTATGATTCCCATTCTAAAATCACTCCATATGAACTAGCTTCTAGGAATTGTTTCCCATTAGTGAGTTTTACATTCATTGTTGTTTGTTTGGTTATGTCAACTTCACTTAAATCCTTGTTTTGAGCCTCAAGGAGGAAGGTTGACATGAAGACACATGATCAGAATTGACAATGATATTAAGAGTGATACGCAGTGAAAGTGGTTAAGAGAAGTTGATACCCATTAAACTTTCTAGTACACAAAAATTCAAACTCACATGAGTTAGGTGAAATTCAATGTTATAAATGTCTTCCCACTCCACATGAAATGTGGTCCCTCGATCTCTTAAGTGCCTACCAAACAAGTTCTGGAAGACCTCGTGTCCATCTAAAGTATTGTGTGTTTCATAAACTTCGAGTATGGCAACTATATGCCTAATGTGGTGAGCGAGGTAAATTTCCAACCTATTTGGGAAATAGTTATGCCACGAAGGTAGAGGTAAGTAGAGTTGGGAGTGTGAGTTATAGTATCCTTTTTTCCCGTGAAAGTTAGTGTTTCTTGTATGATATCGATGCTCTAAGCTACATGTAGTAGGGTAAATGAGACCTTACAAGTTAAAACATGACATCGAAATCTACGCCAACATTGTGTGCCGAATTCGTGTAATTTGGCCCACTTTCTCATGGAATGATTGGAAGTCGTGGAAATATATAGATGGGAATTCTAATAGCACTTGCCTGAAAATATGTTGATGTTTGTAAGAATTTCCACCATCATTATTTTTTAAGTTGAGTGGGCACCCGGATCTAGGGCATGGAAGATATGTTTATATTTCTAAGTTAAATTTATATATTTTATTCTTATATAAATATGAGGTAGTTAATTTAATATCATTATTTTTATTTGTATTATTTTATTAATTATATTAATGTGTTACCATGGAAAATAAAGTAAAAAATATAGTATTATTGATAATTTATATCGTATAATATCGTTAATGAAATAAATTAAAATGAGTATACATAAATTTAAAAATATATATTGAATGAAAGTTTTTCTTTTTTATTTTTATTATTCCCTTTAATATCAATATATTCAAATATTTTTTATTGTATAATATGGTTATTCAAATAAATTAAAATTAATAGATAGATATTTAAAAAATTATATTCAGTGAAAGTAATTTTTTTTCTACTACCACTATTCACCTAAATACCAAGATATTCAAATTTATGACTTTCAATATGTTGATTCTTTTTCCATACAAACTAGCATTTCTTTGTAGGTGGAGTGGAAGTTAATGTAATTCCAAAAAATTGCTTACATCTTTTTTCTTTAAAATGACTATGACCTAAGTATGAGGGGTTTCCGCAGTGCATTATATTAGATATCATTTTTGGGATTCAACTGCATTAATTAAGTCATTCATGTATGACCATTTCCATGAGAGGTAGTCGCAACTAAGTGGGTTTGATTGTGGGGAAAAATCCACAGTTAAGCGCGCTTGAGCTAGAGGAGTTCTAGGATGGGTGACCTCCCGGGAAGTCCTGGTTACCGGGTGCAAGCCCCGGAAGTGATGATTGACGCTATGTGATTCTTTTCACTAGTTTCAATCCCACTTCTTCACCCTTGTGAGCATCACCTGATGCAATGAGTGCTAAGTGTACTATTCAAAAATCATGAGAAATTAGTCAGTTGCAACTACCTCTCATGGAAATGGTCATACATGAATGACTTACTCAACGCAGTTGAATCCCAAAAATGATATCTAATATAATGCACTACAGAAACCCCTCATACTTAAAATACAAAGAGTAAAGGGATCTCTACTTGAATGGTTCATGAGGCACAATACTTGCTAAGGTTTTGCAAATGGGGTAGCAAGCTAAGAGGGCTTGATTGTGGGGAAAACTCCACAGTTAAGCACGCTTGAGCCAGAGGAGTTCTGGGATGGGTGACCTCCCGGGAAGTCCTGGTTACCGGGTGCAAGCCCCGGAAGTGATGATTGACGCTATGTGATTCTTTTCACTAGTTTCAATCCCACTTCTTCACCCTTGTGAGCATCACCCGATGCAATGAGTGCTAAGTGGACTATTCAAAAATCATGAAAAATTAGTCAGTTGCAACTATCTCTCATGGAAATGTTCATACATGAATGACTTACTTAACGCAGTTGAATCCCAAAAATGATATCTAATATAATGCATTACGGAAACCCCTCATACTTAAAATACAAAGAGTAAAGGGATCTCTACTTGAATGGTTCATGAGGCACAATACTTGCTAAGGTTTTGCAAATGGGGTAGCAAGCTAAGTGGGCTTGATTGTGGGGAAAACACCACAGTTAAGCGCGCTTGAGCCAGAGGAGTTCTGGGATGGGTGACCTCCAGGGACGTCCTGGTTACCGGGTGCAAGCCCCGGAAGTGATGATTGACGCTATGTGATTCTTTTCACTAGTTTCAATCCCACTTCTTCACCCTTGTGAGCATCACTCGATGCAATGAGTGTTAAGTGGACTATTCAAAGATCATGAGAAATTAGTCAGTTGCGACTACCTCTCATGGAAATGGTCATACATGAATGACTTACTTAACGCAGTTGAATCCCAAAAATGATATCTAATGACTATGACCTATTATTTGAATTAAGGAACCTGAATGAGTGGGAGACATCATAATAAATATTACACATAGTTTATTTCAGAAATAATAAACAAGTAGATACAAGTTTATGAGAGATGTTAACAAGTATGGATTTTTTTTTGATATAAGGGATTCAATTTGGCTTGTCATAAATTGTGAAAGGAAAATGAAAATCCCAAGAAGTTTGATTCCATGAAAATGAAATTTGGATGGGGGATAGGAAGAAAATGTTAAGTGTCGCCTAGAACAAAAAGGATATGAAATAATGTTGGAATGAGTCCTGGGCAATTTATAACTAATAATGAGAATTTTTGTACATGGTGTGAGGCAAAGAGGGATTAATCTTAGTGTAGAATTACTTGAGGAAAAGTGAAAGGAGTGTCATGTTATGTGAACAATAATATAGGTTCTATATTAAAGAAGCAACAATGATTTCCACCATCTATTGCTTGAAAAAAAATATACAAAACTAATAATGGAGAGAAAGGATAAAATTACTTCTATAAAATCACAACCAAGGCTTAGGGGTGTCTTGGTAATGAAGTTTTTATTATTGATTGATTATGAATTGGTGGAACAACACTCATCAACCTATATTTCCCATCTAGCCACAAGTGCATGTATTCCTTAATGATGCGCTTTGGAAATAAGTGTTAATTTCTTGTTATTAACATACATATAAGATATATGGATTCTATATTAACTCAATAGCTAATGTTATTTCATTATTACCATTATTACATATAATATAGGTGGAATATATTGTTAAAAAATTTATTGTTCATTGAATGAAAGATAATTAACTGGCAAGTTGATATTCAAAATTATTACTATTATAGTTATGGATTAATAATCTACCCAAATCTCATATTGAGACTAGCACTTATTGTTTGACCGGTGGACAGTATGTAAAGGATCAAAAGTACTTTAAGATAATGTCAAGTTACTCAAATCTTAATCATTAAGTAATGTTATCAATTTGGTAGAGGAGAAGACCCAAAGAAAAATTTGCATTATTGATAGGATGATATATATCTTACACCATATGAATTCCCTTATAGTTTAAAAGGAGGTCATTGATTTGAGGGTTGCAACCATCTAGATATTCCCTTCCCTGCTCACTAGGAAGAATATACCTCGGTTGGAGCCTAACACTAGAGGGGATTAGTGGACGGCCCTATAATTAACACTTTGGGAAAAGATTCATAAACTGATGGCTATATTATTAGAATCCTTAAACATTGTGGCAGGAACATGGGTTTGAGAATGTTGAAATCCTTTTGTGCTAATCAGGTAATGGCTCTTCTCCTCTCTTGCCCCATAATTCCACTAAAGTAATCAGAAAAAAAAATAGTTATCACAACCTGCCAAAAATTATAGAAAAAATTGTGACTAGAGAAGAGATGAGAAAACCCAACTTAAGATGAGCTATATGATTAATTAGAAAATTTGGAAGGGGACTTAATGTTAAAAAACAATAGCACAAAACAGATTAATTGCAATCACCCAGATAACAATGGTAAGGGAAGAGACACAAACAAGGAAAATTTACAATATCACCTACATGAATTTGAGATGGAACAACCTCTGAGTACGCCTAGCAATGTGTAAGTCACAACCCCCCAGAAGAAATATCTTGGAAGTAAAAATTTATTTTAGGTATGTCGTTGCCAACTAGAAATAAGGAATTGTGGCAAAGGGGTAATTTAATTAATCCCCCTCGGTAGAAAAAAAAATAAGATTACAAACAATGCATGTCAAAAATCCCAGTTGTGACAAAGAACGGAAACAATGCAATATAAATAATTAGGACCAAGGTTTGTCTAAATACAAACCTACAAAGACCTCCTTGTCAAAAAGGCCAAAACCAAAGAAAAAAAACCAGAAATTTGGGATGGTAAATTCTTATTTATCATGTCCACATTTTATATCATAAGATTCAGACATTTGGAGCACCATAACTAGAAATATATAATATACAATGTTGGGAATAACAAAAACATTGCATACAAGGAGTTTATACACCATACCTAGAAGTCAATATTCTAGAGTGGTAGAATCATTGTGTCATGGGATAATACATGTACACTGTATGGACGAAATAATTTACCAAGAAGGTAATAACACATAATTTCATAACCAAATAAATTTTAAATAGAAATGTCTTTCCATCAAAACCCCAAGGGGAAACTTCCAAATTAACATTAAAAATACCATGGATAGGGTTCCTAGGGTGTTAAACCTCTCTCATATATTCATGTATATACAAAACCTATAAAATAAGTTTCCCCAATGTAACCATTATTCATTATTAAGTAACTTCCTATACTAATATAAATCATGATACTTTTCTTCACATCCATATAGATATTTATAATTATTTCAAGGATTTACTGTATATGTTACCATTTGGTCATACAAAAGCACACTCATGTATTTCATAAGCGTATCATTTCAACCTTGGAATGAAGCATGATCCTATATATTAAAATATATATATCACATTATACCACTTAGAATCATAAGGATAGAGTATAATATTAAACTATCTATGAAATACCATGTCAAATAAAAAATGCAATAGATATTTAGTTCATTTACAAACACCATTTCAATCAAGAGACACAAAACATATACCCATGGGCATTAAAAATACATAAGATCACTTACATTTTTATTTATATGGAAATTGTGTCTGGGATAAGGAATTTCCACCCAACCTTTAACAATTGTATCCAAGCTCACTAGAAGCTAACACCCATGAGCCAGATTCCAGAGATTTTAGGGTGTTCTCAATGGATTAAAACACCACTACTGGCTAAAACAGTTACTCTAGAGGACCTCCTTCCTCAATCCCACCAACTGTTTCTTACAAAATTTTGTAACACAGGGAATCCATAGGTTTACCACTTCCACCCTAAAGAGTAGTATTAGGGATTCACCTCCCTTTCATGAAGTCCAAAATCCACTACAAAAGAAATGCATAAACTAGGATATCTTAAAAAACCTTCCACATATATTAACTCAAAGATTTGTATAAATTGAAGTTCTCCAGGGCTCCAAAGGCTACTATCCGAACCGACAACCTCCATGGAACCCAAGCTATTATAGGTATCTAGAGATTCTATCCTAACCCATAGCCTCTAAGGAACCCAAGTACTTATAGGGGTCCAAATATTTTTACCTCATCCCATAGCCTCTAGGGAACTCAATTTGTTACAAGGATCCATGCATTCTATATTAATCCATAGATCCTAGAGAACCAAAGCTATTATAGGGCTCCAAATTCTAGTATCTCAACCCCCATCCTTCAGGGAACCTAAGATACCTAATAGCACTTATATTGTTATTTTTAGGGAAGCTGCGTCTGGGACAAGGACTCTCCACCCAACCTAAGATAATTGTAGCCAATATCAATAGTAACTAAGACCCCTAACCCAAATTCCAAAGGCTGGAGGGTTTGCAAAAGGGATTAAAACACCACTTCCAGCTAAAAAATGGAATCGAGAGGACCTCCTTCCTCAATCCCACTAGCTTCGTGTTGCAACCTTCTGTAACATAGTAAATCCAAATGTTTAGGACCTCCACCCTCAAGAGTAGTATCAGGGATTCACCTCCCTCTCAGGAAGTCCGGAATCTACTGCAAATGAAATACATAAAGTAGGATATATTAAAAACTCGTATTCATATATTAACTCAAGGATTTTCCTCTTTAAAAACTCTCCAAGGCTCCAATAGCTACTATCCCAACCCACAACATCCATGAAACCTGAGCTTTTACAAGGATACAAAGATTCCATCTCAACCCATAGCCTCCATAGAACCAAAGTAGTTACAGGGATGTATAGTTTTCTATCTCAGCCCATATGCTATAGGGAACTGAATTTTTTCTAGGGATCCAGGGATTCCATCTCAATCCATAAAATCTAGGGAAAACAAAGTATTACAGGGCTCCAAAAACTAATATCTCAACCCCCACCCTTTATGTAACTTGGGAAAAAATCGCCTTCGATTATATTCTCTTCTCTTTCTCTCACTTTCTAGTGCTTTATGATTAACCACCATCCTTCATTAGTGGATGAGGGAGTAAATCCTTTAATCCTTGACTAATGGTGTCCTCCATCTTTACCTTGTTGTCAAAAACTTACTTCCCACCAAAACTTACTTCCTTTCATTTTCCCGTATTCTTAAATCTACTATCCTTGCTTCCTTGTTGACGTTTCAAGCAACATGGGCCTCTGTACCTTTATTTCCAGCCCATTTAATTCATAATCCAATTCATTAATAGCATACACTAACCAAATTTTCGTAGTTGTTGAAAAATAAACTATATTTTCCTACACAAGGAAACCTTACGCATCCCAAGAAAGGAACCTCTTAGCTCTCGAATTTGTGTTCCTTTGAATAAACAATTTTACATATTTTGTAAAATATTTACACAGAATTTTGTGAGGAATCCTAGGTTTGGGTTACCACAGATCCCTCCCCCTTAAGGTAACCTCACCCTTGGTGTTATTTTTCTCATATGCAATAAATGGAATAAAATAAAAACTCATAGTACCTTATGGATTTTATATACACAAATGTATAGACTATCAACAATCATAAACATGTCTTCTTACATCAATAAATAACAAAAAATATCTCATTTTATTGGAATCAGCCATTTCCACCGTGGGTTTATCTGGCCCAAAGTGCCTCCACTATACTTTCACTTTCTATATGGTTTGATTCCAGAGCATGAGACTCTTCCGGTCTAGAATGCACAATGGCTTTGTCTGAAACTCTACCTATGGTTGCACCTGTAGCATAGACCAATTAATTTCATGATTAAAATCCTAGACATATATTTTAAACAAAGAAAATGGAAAAAATCATGAGCTTTAATAGATGTACATAAGTCCATGTTGCAGGTCACTGGTCGAACATTCTCAAGGACCTCAAAAGACCAAAAATACCATGGTTCCAACTTAGAACATGATCCAATTTTCAAGGAACTCTTCTTGGGTTTTATTCTCAAGTAAAAGTGTTTTCCAAATTGCAACTCTTTATGCACCCTATGTTGCTCTGCATAACTCTTATGCCTATCCAGTGCCACTTTCAAATTATATTTGATCATCTAAATTAGTTGTTGCATTTCCTTCAGCATATCAGGCCCAACAGGAACCCTATTCACTAGATCATTCTAGCTGACATAAGTATTGTGACTCTTCGCATACAATGATGGATTCTTGGTATGCAAAGCTATTTGCAAACTCCAAAAATGGAAATTACCCCTCACACTTCATGGGTTGATGCATGACGTACATTGTTAACATTTCCTCGAGGATCATGTTTTTCCTCTATGATTTCCCACTAGTTTGTGGATTTTATGTTGTACTAAATTCCAACCTAGTTCTCAGCATACAAACATCTATTTCCAAAAAATTTAGGTGAGCTTAGCATCTCGAACTGAAATAATTTTCTTGAGGATGTCATACAATCTCACAATCTCCTTTATGAATTTTGTGCTACCTCACTAGCAGAATTAGTGGATTTTACTGCCACAAAAGGATCCATTTTTCTCAAATTGTAAATTACAACCATGATTGGATCATGTTTCCTAGAGGTTTTTGGGAAACCTGTAATGAAATTTATAGAGTACTCCCATTTCCAATCCTGAATGGCAATGGGATGAAATAGCCCTACTAGATTCTTGAATCCCTCATTTACTTGATAGAATTCTATGCATTTAACCACGAAATCAACCACTTCTTTCTTCAAACTTCAAAAATAATAAAATGTTTTGATGGTCATGAGGATATTCTGGTATCACAGATGGCCCGAATAAGGGTTGACATGAAAATCTTTCATTATGGGTCTCTTTAATTCATCATTTTTTGGAACATAAATTATGTTTTTGAAGCTTATTTTGTCATCATCAATGACATGATGTTCCTCATCCTCACCATGTAGGAACTTTTATTTCATGTGCTGATATTTCTCATCATGTTTTCCCACATTATTGACCTTTTCCACCAACTCTGTTTTGTAGGAGCTTACCATTCCTAATTGATTCATTTGAATCCTCCTACTTACAGCATCAGAAACTTTATTTTCCTTGCCTTTAATATACAATATTTCAAATTCTAGCTCATCGAATATAGCCAACCATATATCCTATCTTGCATTTATCTATGGTTTCTCAAAAAAATACCTAATCCCATTATGTTCTATCATAAGAGTAAATTTTATGCCAAGGAAATAGTGCCCCAACATTTCCAAACCCTGAATGATGGCAGTCAGATCTATATTGTGATTTACATAATTCACCCTATGCTCATTTATTTTCCTTGAATAATAGCACACTACCTTCCCTTTTTCCATGAAGACTCCCCAAAAAAATTCTTTATAGGAATTTCTGCACAAAAAAAAATCCTTATTAGTATCTACAATCCTTAGCACTCGTGCAGTGGTGAGAAACTATTTCAATGTCCCAAAACTTTCTATAGGTTGAGTCATCCACTCAAACTTATTTCCTTTCCTCTATAGATATGTGATATTTGATGGCCTATCTTGGAAAACTTTTCAATAGATCTCCTTTGTTCTTCACCATTTCCAACAAATCTATTTTGCGGGAGATTATAACTGCTAATTGATTCACTTGAATCCTCATACTTAAAGCATAAAAAAAAAATATTTTCCTTTCCTTTAATATATGATATTTCAAATTCAATCTCAATGAGTATGGCCAAACATCTAGCCCAATTTTCATTTAGCTTGGGTTTCTCAAACAAATATTTTATCCCGTTATAGTCTACATAAGATTAAATTTTCTTCCAACGATGTAGTTCCCCCACATCTTCAAACCATGAATGATTGCAACCAAATCTATATCATCAATCAAATAATTCACCTCATGCACATTTAATTTCCTCGACCCATAGCACACTACCTGCCTTTCCTACACGAAGACTTCACCAAAATGTTCTTTGTAGGAATTTGTGCATTCCCCACAATCCTTATTAGTATCTGTAATCCTTAGCACTGGTGCATTGGTGAGAAATTTTTTGAATAATTTAAGATGGCCACTCAAAAAAATTTTTATTTTCCACTCGAACTTATTTCATTTCCTCTACAAGTATGTTATATTAGATGACCTATATTGGAAAAAAATTCAATAAATATCTTATAATAACATACCAAAGCCATGAATGATCTGACCTTGTTTGCATTCTTTGGTGTCATCCATTCCATTATAGTCTTGATCTTGTCAAGATCAATTTATATCCCTTCATTGGAGGAAATATGCCCCCAATAATGTATTTATGGTTTGAAAAAGTCACATTTTCAGAGATTTTAATAGAGTTTTTTCTCCCACAAAAATTGTAGCACTTCGGCCAAATTCTTTTCATGTTTTTCCTCTGTTTTTTAGTATAACAATATGTCATCAGTAAACATGATGATAAACTTTTCCTAATAAGTATGCAACACATTGTTCATTAAGCACATGAATGTGACAAGGGAATTAGTAATCCCAAAGGGTAGCAATAAAAACTCATAATTCCCATATCTCATCTTGAATCAAGTCTTGTGAATATCCTCCACCTTGATCCTTACTTGATGATATCCATACCTTTGGTCAATCTTTGATAAAATTGTTTCTTTTGTCAGTTGATAAAGGAGATCATAGATCCTTGGAAATGGGTATTTGTTATTTATGGTAACCTTATTTGATTATCGGTAATCAATGCATAATCTCAGGGTTCCATATCTCTTCTTTACAAACAATAAAGGGGCATCAAATATAGACACACTTGCCATTATCTAGCCTTTCCCCTGCACATTTTTATCTACAACTTTATATACATCAACTCATGGGTACTCATCATGTATGGTGCCTTATATGTTTCTACTATTCAAGGTACCAGCTCAATATAAAATTCTACCTCCCTATGAGGAGGTAATCTTGGAACAACTACTGGAAAAACATCTACATAATACAACAAAATTTCATACCTTTTACTGGATAAAATTCCTCACCATCAACATTATTTCTAGCCTTCTCATAAGTCAATATTAGCACTACAAACATTGTGCATCCCTTTTTTTCATTCCACTTGGCATATATGGTCATGATCAACCTTATTTAAGTAAAATTTTTCCTATCCTATAATACTCATATTTCACCCTACTAATGCAAGCACTCGATATGTTTTTCATAAGGGTCCATTTTGGTCCTATGCAAGTACAACCAGTTCTCTCCTAAAAAGATACTATATGCACCTAGTGGTAGTACTTTAAAATTGGATTTTGTAGACATGCTACTTATCTCAAACATACATGATCTCACCTAATGATTAATTTTTCTTTTGGTTCTTGTTTTCAATGTAACCACCCATGGCTGTTCATGAAATCATTGCCGAAATTACATTTCCTAGCAACGTCTGGGATTATGTTGCTATAATTTGAACCTAGATCAATTAGAACAAAGACAATTTAGTCATGTAGCTTACCTTCCATCTCAATGATAGATTCCTGGTGGTTTGTCTGGAATTTTTCTATAAGTGCATAAATTTTTGGGAAAACTTTTGGGAAAAATTTTAGCAACAACACCTACTAAAAGATTCTCTTAAGCACTATAAATATTTGGTCCCACGTTTTGTCGATGTGGGAAAACTATTATTATATGATTTCAACCAGATGTATAGAACCTTAGTGTCTCTCAGCCTTCAAGCTTAAACTTCTCTGTGCCTATCTGCTGCACATTTTGTTTTATAGTAATGTCACCATTTTGGTGAAATGGCATTGCAGGGGTTGGGTGCTTAACTTCCTTATTTATTGGCTTCCTCTTAGGCCAATTCTTTTTATGCCCCACATTTTTCTTTTCCTTCCAATTGATTTTAAATTGTCATGTTTTTTTATTGCTCATTATACTTATTCAACTTCTTAATAATATATTTTAGTGTCTAGGGTGCCATCATCTCAATTTTATATATGAATTCCATGGTTATTCCACTAATATATATATGGATTTTAGCTTTCTAATCCTTGAGGTATGAAATTTAGCTCAATATTTATAAGAACTTAGTGGCATAATTATCATTTGTTATATGCCCCATCTTGAGTTCATAAAATTCTTTGGAATTAAAATCACAATAACGCTCAGAAAAAGTATTGCTCTATAAAGATTTACTCAATTTTTATCCATGTAAATCCCTTCTTAAGAATGACTATAATATTATTTAGATATTCCCACAATATATATTCTTTTTCTTTCAGGCTGAAGGTGGAAATATTGAATTTCATAGTTTCAGAGTCATGCATTTTAAAAAACATCTCCATGCCTAATAACCACGCATGTACATCCTTTAATTTCTTTAGTTCCACATAAAAAATGGATGGCTTGGACTTCTTAAACTATTTGGGAATGAGGTCCTTTTCCATATTTCCTAAATTATGATGATGATAGTGATGGTGAGAATGATGGTGCCTCTTGCAAGAAAAATTAGATGGTTTTCCAAAATGATGCACATATGTCTTGATTTCTCCTCTTGGGGTGCTCAAATTTACATTTCCTACGATAGTGTCTTCACTTCCATGCCTATGCCTCTTTCTGTACCTAATACCTTTTTCCTCATTAGTGTTCTCCTCCAAATCATGAGGTCCATTCCTCTCTTTATAACTGGCCTTCATCTCAATTTTTCTTTTCCTCTGTAGACCTCAGATACCTTTCACGATAACTACATTTATCTCATCTTATATCTTTTTATATATTACCAATATTTCATTCTCTTCCTTGAAGCTTATAACTTCACCCCTTAGGATGTAAAATCCTTGGTGAAAATTCCATGTAATAAAATTAAAAATAATAGCCACAGTCGATGGGAAAACTATTCCAAGTTGAATGTTGGGAAAAAAATCCTATTGGTTTTTCATTTGTTTTATTATGGTGAAGGAAATTGGAAAAGGATTTCGAAAGGAAAACTAGCATTTTTGGCACATTTTTCTATGAAAGTAAAGGAAAATAGGAGAAAAGGAAGGTGAAAGGTCACAGGTTTCATGTGAGGAGAAAAAATGAATGAAAATAATGGAAAATGAAGAAAATAGATGCTTGATTGATAAAAAGGCTTATGAAGATCAGTTGCCAGTCTTTTGGCTCAAGCTTTTGCTGACACATATGGCTCTCCTTTTGTTCTCTCTCTCTCTCACACACACTCTTTGATACTTAGATTTTTCCCAGAGCACTTTGGCATTGGATTAAAAATACAAATATAGAAAGAAGACGGAGGAAGAAATAAAGGAGGAACATGAATCAAGTAGTTACAATGGGATTCTTTCAAGTATTTATTTTCATGTATGATTTCCTTATGATATTTTGCATGCATGGTACTGCATCTGGTTCTTTCTTGTCTTGGCATGGGTTTTTTTCTAGGTGTGACAATGTATTCAACCTAGCCTTTCCATTTCCTGATAGTCATGGTGTTGTCGAGTTCTCATGTTTTTGTTTAGGTGGAATACCAGATGGATTCTAAGATAAGTGAGGTAGATCTACTATTATTATTATTATTATTATGATACAAAATTTGTTTATGTGTTTCCTTAGTTTAGAGCCTTGTGTTCTGGGTTTTGATTATGGTAAATCCTGAGAGGTGTTGCCTAAGTTTAGGGCTTAGTGATCTAGGATTGCATCGCAGTAAATTATAAGAGTTGGTTTCCCTTGATTAGTCCTTGGAATCCTTGTGAATGCATGACGGGATATACAATAAATACTATATGGTTGTGTCTCGGTTTAGGGCCTAGTGACCCCCGATTCAAACTATGGTTTCTATTAAATCCTGAGAGACTAGGAGACATGAAAATTCCTCATGGTTTAGGTGGAGAGAATCTTGTGATATCTATGCCTGTATTGATATATTGATTAGGTGTATATTACGGTAAATCTGGTTATGACATGTTCATTGTGTTGGCTTAGTGATTTAGAATGGATCATGGTAAAGCTTAATTTATATTAATGAGGATGAGGTCGTTTAGCCTAAGGATGACCTGGTTGGTTATTTCAGTTGGAGTCCCACATTCATGCTTCGAATATGTCATTTGGGTGATTGGCTCAAGAGATATTTCGATAAGCCAATGTATGATTGGGTGGAATGTGGAAGTTTCATCTCTAGTTGGTTTTTACATTCAGTAATGAAGAGCTAATTCCTTGGGTATTTGGAATGCAAATGTATTAGTTTCTATGTAGATTCTATTGATGTTGTATCAATTCTATTTATGTGGTTATTGTGTTGGTTATAAGCATGTATTTGATCAGTGATTACATATGTCTCTATCCATGTTTTGACATGTAAATGAATGTAAAATATATCTATGGTCAAATAGATTGTATTGTAGCTAATGATGTAAGCGAGAAATGCTTCTTAGAGATTCCCACATAAGTATGAGACCCATTTTCTTAAATTTAGTGTTTAACTGTCTAGAATAAATGTTTGTGACATGTTTGAAAAAATGCCTATCATGGCTAGGAGAAGTCTAGATGAGTTATAGTTGATGTGATTGCTTTTGTATCAATGTATTATTGTTATCCATCCCTTAAGTTTTCATGAAGTTGTGGGAAGTGACCTACGCTTTAGGCCTGAAAAGGCGGCTCAAATCTTGGAGCCACAGTCACAGAACTAAGCATTTTGGGCCCTACCCATTGGAATGCATAATTATGCTTGCAGAAATATCCTCCTATCCCGTGGAATGTAGTGTTATGGTTTCGGCTATGACTCAAAGGGGGTAAAAATATTAGTGTTACCAAGGGGTAAGAGGCTTGAATGGTTGGGTTACATCATGGGGGTGTTTTTGTTGTTTTACATGGTATGTGGGCTATGCTTTCCATCGGTTCCACTTCCTTAAGGTCACATGGGAGGTTGAATCTCATTATAGTAGCCTCTCGTCACATATCTACCCTAGTGGGCTAGTTGCTTGGGTATACATGGGAAGGGGGTATTATAGAGTTGTATGAGAGTGTTCTTGCATGCTCCTTGGGTGGTGTTTGCTTTATGTTCTCTTTCGTTGATATATGATACCACAAAGTGGTACATGCATTGCTTTCTTATGCGAGGGTTACTTATTGGTCATGCTGCAGTGTTATCCGTGTATGATTTCTTGTGTGGTGTCATATGTTGAACATGCATTGGTCATTCATGATTGGTTATACATGTGAAGTGGGTGCATATGTTCAAGTCTACATTGGTTTGATTGAGTTTATTATGCATAAGGTCATTGTATGCATTTAGGTCATCATGATGATATTGGTATGTTATGATGATAATGTGTTGGCTCAGATTGTTGAAATTTTCAACAAGAAACAATGAAATTGGCATCTAGAAACAACATTATGACACACACACTAGTGTGTGATCATAGGTAACACAAGGATGGGTCCTACCGATACATTAGTGTGACTAATTTAATTTTCACTTAATTAAATTGGACAATAAAGAGTAACCTTATCTCAAAATTACCTGTAATAGTTAACTGAGTGTGATAGACTTAGTTATCTCATGAAATTTGAGTTCAGGGTGGTTGGTGAGGCATGTAGAGTGATTCTGATTTTTTTAGAGTTCTAGTTGCAGTTAGTGTATTTGTTTTAATGCATGAGAAATCAGTTAACTCAACTAAGTGAGGTAAAGTCAGTCTAACTAGTTGTCACTTATTGTTGTACTAGTGAGAGGTCAAGTGAATTAAACAAGATTTAATTCACATGCAATGATTTTTCAAGTGACTGATGATTTACTATTAATAGATGCATGCATGTCTATTCTGATGAAGATCCATTCAGGATAAAGGTTAAAGGGATGTTACCTATCAATTGTACTTTTAGAAAACTACCCAGATGAAGTTAAAACACCATAGGATGCCCATGATACTCTGTGCAATCAAGGAAGCATGAAATTCATAAATAATAGAGATTTCATTCAACAGTGATTGTGTGAGAAATGTAGGCTAAAGACATGCTTAGAATTGGCTAAGTGTTGGACCAATTTTACCTAGATCAGTGTGAGATAGTTGGCAGAGTGTAGGAGACTCTTGTGAGAATATTGCATTGTATTGTTTCATGATTTCTTGGCTAAATATACAATAGAAGATAGAGGAGGTTTGAGCAGAAATATTTCTCCAGGAAAAATATATGTGTTGTGCATTGATTTGCTTCTTTCTCTTACTTCGTGTGATTGTGCGATCTTGTTTAATTTCCACAAAATTAATTCTATAAGGATTTAGTATATTTATTTAGTACATTTCATGATTAGATTGAATCCATTGATATACATATTGTTTTTATAATTTCTATATGGTATCAGAGCAAATGAAATCACTGTAGTGAAGAAGAATTGAGTTTGTGACTGAACAACATTCAAATTTGCAAAAATATTCTTTGGTGTGATAGGTGGATCAAGATGGATTTCAATGGCCTAATATTTGAATATGCACTTGAGGTAATTTATACTTATATCACATGGAAATACAGAATGGAGGAAGTGCAAGAGGACAATGGGTTGGAAGAATTCATCGATAATGATATTCCCAAACCCGCAGCATCAAACAACACTCTTCGTGATGTTTGGAAAAATAAGGTAGCAAGGGCGAGGGGGAATGTTATTAGAGGGAGTTAGAGATCACATTTTATTGAGTCTCCATGGTAATTCAGCTCCATATGCAATGCGAAAGGCCTTAAAAAATATGTTTCAGAGCAACAATGATGACAAAAAATTGGCACTGAAGGACAATCTGAGGAAAATCAAAATGGAGAAAAGCAACACTATTCTCGAATAATTGACCAAGTTCATCCAATGTTGTGATGAGTTTGGAAGTGTCGGGATTGCTGTAGCGGATGATGAATTGGTGAGCCTAGCACTTCTAGGTCTCCCCAAGAGCTGGCATAGTTATCAGGACACTGTCAATGGGAGGGAGAAGTTACCATATTGGGAGCAAATTTGGTCAGATTTTGTACAAGAAAAATTCAGGCAGAGTACCAGGGATGGATCCTCATCTAGAATATATTATGATTAAAATGGTGCCTTGGTTGGTAAGGCAAAGAAGGGGAAGGGACAGAAATCATATTTCAAGTCTGATTCCATAGAAGAAGGAAACAAGTGTCACATGTCCGAAGTGAAATGTTTTAACTGTCATGAGCATGGACATTATGACACTAGTTGTCCATAAAAGAAGAAGAACAACCAGAAGGCTTCAAGATCTACAGCGGGTGATGCTTTGGCTTCACAGTTTGAGTTGGACTTCACACTCATCGCATGCATGTTGTCTAGTGCGATGGGATTAATGCGATACTTGGATAGTGATGAATTTTCCACATGACGAGAGAAAAAGAACTATTTAGTAGGTTGGAGGAGAAGGACCTTCAAATGCACATCGAGATAGGTGATGAAAGGAGGTATAGCACTACCAGGATTGGTACAATTACTTTCTAGAGATATTCAGGTAAACCTTTCTTATTTAATATTTCATGCATGTACCAGGCTTGAAAAATAATTTAGTTTCAGTTGCTATGTTGGAGGATAGAGGATATGATGTAGTTTTCATTGAAGGGAAAGCATCCCTTCATCATAAAGTCACAAGAAAAGTTAATAAGATTGGGGTTCATGTGAATAATCTCCATAAACTTGATGTTTATGAGTGTGCAACATTGATGAGTAAAGAAGACAGAGTGGTGAGTTGGGATGAGGGTCAGTTATTGCACAAAAGATTGGGCCATCTACACCACAGGGCTTTGAAGGTCATGCAATACATTTCTACGAGGCTTCCAAAGGGTACTCTTGCATAGATAGACACATGTAAGGAATTTACCATGGGGAAGTATGTGAAAGCCATGGAATTTTCCCTTGAGAGGGAGCTTGATTTGCATGCAAATGACAAACTCTTGGTTCCAAAGGATGAACCTCAAGATGTGGAGCAGCCACATGAGGAGAATCATGGAGTGGCATAAACCACTCATGGAGAGAACTCCGGGAGGGGGGAATTTCGAGCTAGATGAGCAGAGGGTGTACATGCAACTATACATCCAAGAGTGAGGTGGGGCAATGTGAAAAATTAATCCCAAGAAGAAATATGGGCAGGGTTCATTAAGATGGTCTGTCTCATGGATCGAACGTAGCTACGAGGAGCACACAGTACAACAGTAGAAGGAAGGATCGATTAGATTGATGAAGTCTATTACACCATTTTTTGGTCATCTAACCTGTTACTATTAGATGGACCTAAGTACACCATGTAAGACCAATTTTACCCTAAGTAAAATTGCTTTCAATATAAAAAATAACTTAGTAAACCACCTTTATTAAGTTGTTTATGGTCTAAACAGGAAACCCCGTGAGGAAACATTAAATAAATCCACATTTGTTTGATTTTCCTCAAGGAATAATTAGTTAAACAATAGTTTAATTAATATTCTTGGTCATATTTAACCCAAAACAGGAAAATTAATTAGATAAATTATTATTTATCTTATTATTTTCTACGAATAATTATTTAAACCTTATTTAAATAATATTCCTTGTTAAATTCGACTAAATCACTCATAAATAATTAAATACATCATTATTTATTTTATTATTACTCAACCACATCCTTAAAATAATAAATAAATCATTTATTTATTTATTATTTGCAAATAAAGGGATTTGACCCAACTCAAATTATTTTTCCCTCCAACAAATATAATAAAATATTCCATAAAAGTTGGATCTTGATTTGGTTAATAATATTTTATTTATGCACCAATATCTAGACTAACTCAATATTTTTTTATAAATAGAAGGGTTTTTCCATTCACTCACTACCTTTTGTTGCCAAAATATCACTCTAGATGTATACTTTCAGTCTAACTTTGATCCACCATCATTGTTATATTTTGCTACCATTTCTCTTGTGAAGCCCCTTTGAGTTCCATTTTTTGTCTGGGTTTTCTACACCATCAAGAGAGAGGGATTTTAGATGTGAAGTGCTAAGGACTTACAAGAAACCATCCCATTGAGAAGGATTTGTAACATCTTTCTATGTTCTCCTCCCAGGTGTCATAAATACAAAAAATTATTTAAAATAATATTGTCTTGTCTATTGGATGCATGGAGCAACTCTTTCTTTTATTTACTTATTAATGTATTTTAATTCATAGATCTAAATTTTGCAGCATTTATCTTGGTGAACTAATTGTAGATCTAAATATATTGGCAGTCATCTTTGCTATTAGGGTTGTTTGTTATTTGCAGCTAAAGTGAGCCTTTTTCGTGTGCTTGTGATTAAGATTCATACTAACAACTGGCGACTCCACAAGGGTTCACGATTACGACCTCTGTCCTTTTTAAGATCCTTTCATATCCAACTGCTTCAAACCCTAGGATTTCTCTTCAGCTTCTTGTTTTTATTTTCTTTATGTTTTTTTAAACCTATAAAACCCTAAACATTAAAAATTCTAACTTCTGTGTGTTTTTAGACCTATTACGCAGGTGACAGGCATTAGCCATAGCTGAGACGACAAACATTTTTGAAACGTGCTCCCAAGAGTGCCGGAAAGGAAATATGCCAGGAAATATGCCAACAATGTAAATGCTCTCCAAACTCTTCATAGGTTGTGGATGCTCATCCCTTAAAAATTAAAGAAGAAAATAATTTTCTTTCAAACCAATGTTAATTCCTTTTAAAAGTTATGTTAAGTCTAAATTTTACCTCTTTGGTTAAGTTATATAGTTTCATAAATTAATTTAATTTTTAATATCTTGTGCTTATATATTTCAATTATGATGCAATAAATAATTCGTGTTAATTGCAATACTCTCAAATTCATTAGGGGATGTTAAATGTAATCAATTTATTGAAAAACTAATAACAGTAATCAATTGTACAATGCATTCCCTAGATTTTATTATACAATTGAAAACACATTTCAGGGCTATACTACACTCTTTTAATGAATGGTACAACCCTATAGTACACATTCCCTTCAATTCAGAATTGTTTAATAATCTCAAGGAATTTTGAATAACCCCTCTCACTTTCTAAATTATATGCCTAAAGCTGAGGTTTTTATTTCTAATTAGAGTTATAATTTGTATTTATGTTAAAAATAAAAATAATGCTTTTGTACAAATAAAGTTAGCCAAGTGGCCTAGTGACTAGATCACATATGTTTTAATGTTGAAGCCAAAACATACATTCAAATATGAACATAAGCACAAGTGCCTACCAAATAACTAAATAAAATTTTGGATGGTCTTTCATAGAAAAATATAATTGATTTCTTCAATGATTTGTCACCCTCCTGAAAATTATGTTAGAAGCATATATCTCAAGCTATATAAAATGTATAAACATATATCATTGATTTCTTCAGTGATTTGCCACTCCTTCTCAAAATTATGTTAGAAGCACATATCTCAAGCTATATAGAATGTATAAACATACTGACCAATTTGCCAGCTCTTAACATATTTGAAATAATATATTTTAACAACTAAGGAAAATAAATCTCTCCTTTTATTATCCAAATTAAATTGTAAAAAATTACATTAAAAAATCATCTTACTAACACATTAACCAAGAATCTGATCAACAACCTCATCTTACTAACACATCAACCAATAATCTCATCAACAAGCCTTACTTTAAAAGTTCCCAATAATAGATTTACTTGTACCTCTACTTCCGTGGTTGTTAGGTCCCTATATCACTAGTATAGCCCCTTATTATTGTTAGTGTAACCCCCTTATTTTTATTATTGTACCCTTGTAACCCCCATTTTGTTATTATTGTTCCCTTAAATTATTATTGTTAGGTCGGCTAGGATTACATTGTGGCCCACTAGGATTACATTATGGCCCCATGGACTCCTATATATAGAAAGGAGGTTTTGTAAATTGTATCATCCAAGAATTGTTCATTTATGTAATGTATTGGAGGTTTCCCCCTCAAAGTGGCTCATTTCTAAGGCGTTGATATATCTTTTCTTCTATTTTTGGAGCTGGTTACACAACATTTGGTATCAGAGGTTTGGATTCTAGGGTTTCGCTGCTCCAAACAGGTCATCGTGGCATTTTCGCTATAACTTTTTTTCTACGAAGCTTCAGAAGCTGAAATTTTTAGGGTGCGAAGCTGAAATCTTGAGGAAGGTTTTCTAAAAATTTCAGATCTTGGTTCACAATATTTGAGGAGATATCATCTGTGGAAGTTAGGTATTTTTTCAGGCTCATAAACAGGTCATCGTGGAATTTGCGCTATAAATTTTTTTGTACGAAGGTTCAGAGTCTGAAATTCATATGGTGCGAAGCTGAAATCCTGAGGAAATTCGTCAAAAAATTTCAGAGCTTGGTTCGCAATATTTTTGAAGATATGATCTGTGGAAGGTAGTGCTTTTTCAGGCTCCTGAATTTCATCTCAAAGAGGTGATCGTGGGAAAAGTTCAATAACTCTCTCTCTGGGCATCGGATTGGAGTGCCGTAAAAATTGGTCACAATTACACAGACTGTAGTTTCTTGGCTATTAATTTCAGAGACAAAGGATGAAACAGTGACACGTGGCAAGTCATACAAGTTCGCACTACTGAACTAGTCCATAATTAGGTCATTGTGGGAGATTGGACACAACTTTGTCTTGGAGAATCCGAAATTTAGATATTGAAGTTCTACAATCACAGAAATAATCCATTTTCAATATCGAGCTCCTCAAAAGCAAGAAAAAGGTGTGTATTGTTTTTCCAAATTGCATAAGTCTTGCTTGAATAATCAAGTTAAATTGATCCGAAGGGCATATTGTAGAATAGATATCAGTATTGGATTCTAAAATGGCCCCTAAAAAGAATTCAACACCCATTACGCCTTTATAAGGCTCTACTATGACTCATGAAGATGAAGAATGGCAACATGACATATCAAAATTACAAGAGCAAATTTCGCTCTCGCAAAGAACAACAAAAAATGAAATGGAAGTTTTGAAGAAAGGCGTGGAAACTAAGATGAATGGTTTGAAGAAAGGCGTGGAAGCTAAGATGAATGGTTTGGAAGCTAAGATGGATGGCATGGAAGTGGGCATGGAAGCTAAGATGGATGACATGAAAGACAACATGGAAAACATGAAGAATGATCTAAAAGCATACATGGAAGGCTTGATGACAAGCTTAAAACAAGAAATGATTCCTAATGGCGAAAATATAGTAGAAGAACCTCATGATGAGAACAAAATAAATGTTAATCGTGATTTCATAAACTTGAATGTTGGCGGGAAGAACCACCATATTCCAAAAATGGATATGAGGAAGTTTGATGGAAAGGATCCTGTAACATGGATACTACAGATGGAGCAATATTTTGATCTCCATAATGTGCAAAACACACAAAAGGTATGCATTGTAACTTTGCATTTAGAACAAAATACATTTGTATGGTATCGATGGCTTTGCTCCCCCGTAAAAAAATTGTCACTTGGTCAATTTTTACGGAGGAAATGATAGCACATTATGAGGATACAAAGAGCAACACCTTCTTTAGCCAATTGATAAATCTCAAACAAAAGGGTTTAGTGGGGCAGCACATTGAGGACTACCAAAAATTGAATATAAGGGTAACTGATATTCCAGAGGAACACAGGATTGATCTCTTCATAGGTACTCTAAAGGATAACATCCAACATGAAGTTCGTGTTTTGGAACCTGAGTCATTGGAGAAGGCATTCAGGTTGGCAAGAAAAGTTGAATGTAAAATTATGGCGACAAGGAAGCCTACCACTCAATTCTATAAAGAAGGAAGTGTTGCTACGCCTAGATTTCCACAACCTACAAGGTCGACACCACAACAATTGGAAGAAAAAAGAGCAAAAGGGCTTTGCTACAGTTGTGATAGAAAATACACTAAAGGTCATAAGTGTGCTGAAAAGAAATTATTTTACATAGATTGTGAAGAAGAAGAAGAAAATGAACAAGAAGAGGATACACACTAGGAACCAGCCATAGAAGAGGAAGAAATGAATCCGACCATATCATGTAATGCACTGGCAGGAATTACCACTCCTCAAACTCTCAAGATAGCAGGACAAATCAAGAAGAAAAAGGTAATAGTGTTGATTGATTCAAGTAGCACCCATAATTTATTCATTGTAAGGTAGCCAAGGAATTAAATTGTTTCCTATACCCAGCACCAGAATGCCAAGTGATGGTTGCAAATGGAGGAACTATAAATTGCTCCGGGAAATGCCATAATATCAAGCTAACCATGGGGGAATATGTATTGACTAGTCCAATGCTTTCCATTCCTATGGGAGGTGCTGATGTTGTACTAGGAGTACAATGGTTACAATCTTTGGGGACGGTAGCTTTTAATTTTCAAGAACTTTTCTTGAAATTTTTTCAAAAGGAAAGGAAGTCGAATTACGGGGTATTGAAGGGAATCCGGGAAGGATAATAAGCTCTAATGTCATGACAAAGCTTCTAAAGAAAGAACAACGAGGCGTAATTGCACAATTATGCTCACTAGAAGTTCCGACATCAAAATCATCTATTTCTGCAGATCTCCAACAAGTCTTGGACAATCACTCCAAGGTGTTTGAAACTCCCAAAGGACTCCCACCTATTCGTGATCATGATCATGCTATTCATTTGATTCCAGGAAGTGTTCCTCCAAACATCAGGCTTTATAGATATCCTTACTTCCAAAAGAGCGAAATTGAACGTATGATTGCAAAAATGTTAGAGGCGGGTATAATTCAACCTAGTCAAAGTTCTTTCTCTGCTCCTGTAGTATTGGTACACAAGAAGGATGGATCATGGCGAATGTGTCCGTATTATAGGGAGCTCAATAAGCTCACCATTAAAGATAAATTTCCCATTCCTGTGATTGATGAATTATTGGATGAATTAGATGGAGCAATTTATTTAACTAAGTTGGATCTTCGTTCAGGATATCATCAAATTAGAATGAAGACTGAAGATATTCCAAAAAAAGCATTTCGAACTCATGAGGGTCATTATGAATTTTTGTTCATGCCTTTTTGCCTTACCAATGCACCTTCTACATTTCAAGGGTTGATGAATTCCATTTTCAAACCCTTCCTTAGAAAATTTGTGCTAGTATTTTTTGATGATATACTAATCTATAACAGGTCTTGGAAGGATCATGTTCAACATGTTGACAGGGTGCTCAAACTATTGCAGGAGAAAAAATTATATGCAAAAACATCCAAATGTTTCTTTGGAGTACAAGAGGTGGAATATCTGGGTCATATTGTATCTCACGAGGGTGTTAAGGTAGACCCTAACAAAATTAAAGCCATTAAGCAATGGAAAGTCCCCACAACCATAAAGCAGTTGCGAGGATTTCTCGGGTTAACAGGGTATTATCGCAAGTTTGTTAAGAATTATGGGAGAATAGCAGCACGTCTAACAACATTATTGAAGAAAGATGCATTTTCATGGACTCCTGAAGCAACTAAGGCCTTTGAACGTCTTAAAGAGGCAATGTGCCTAGCACCGGTCTTAGCTACGCCAGACTTCACGAAAACCTTTATTGTGGAATGTGATGCCTCAAGAAATGGAATTGGTGCGGCTTTAATGCAAGAAGGAAGACCCATTGCTTTTGAAAGTCGTCCAATCAAAGGAAAGTATTTACAGAAACCTATTTATGAGAAGGAAATGTTAGCAATACTACATGCACTAAAGAAATGGCGAACTTACCTAATGGGAAGACACTTCAAGGTAAAACCTGATCATGATAGTCTTAAACACTTTTTGGAACAAAGACTATCTTCAGAAGAGCAGCAAAAATGGGTCACAAAGATGTTGGGTTATGACTTTGAAATAATCTACAAAAAAGGAAAGCTTAATGTTGTTGCAGATGCACTCTCAAGAAAGAATGAAGAGGTGGAAGTATTGCTTTGTGCCATTTCTATTATCCAACCAGATTGGATAACTGAAGCAAGAGATGAATGGAAGAAGGACAAAGATGTATGGATACTCATTCAAAAGTTGCAGCAAGATCCTAGTACATCTGATACATTTAGTTGGAAAAATGATTCCTTATGGTACAAAGATCGCTTATATCTTTGTAAGAATTCCCATCTAAAACAAAAGATTCTTCTGGAATTGCACACTTCTCCTTTAGGAGGACACTCGGGATTTTTAAAAAATTACCACAGGGTGAAGAAATAATTTTTTTGGGATGGCCTTAAATCTGATATTCGAAAGTTTGTGGCGGAATGTTTGGTTTTCCAGCAGAATAAAGTGGAAACAATTAAGACCCCGGGACTTCTACAACCTTTATCCATGCCAAGTCAACGTTGGGAGGGGATTTCAATGGATTTTATCATAGGTTTACCTAAGTCCGAAGGAAAGAGTGTCATCATGGTGGTAGTTGATAGACTTACCAAGTATGCACACTTTTGTGCATTATCTCATCCATTTAAAGCAAGTACAGTGGCTACTACATTTATGGATAGAATTCAAAAGCTACATGGAAGCCCAAGGGTTATTGTGAGCGACAGAGATCCCATTTTTACTGGAAATTTTTGGACGGAGTTATTTTCTTGTTTGGATACTCAATTAGCTCATAGCTCATCTTATCATCCTCAATCTAATGGTCAAACTGAGATAGTAAATAAATGTTTGGAAGGATATCTTCGTTGTTTTGTATCTGATAAACAAACACAATGGGTCAAGTGGTTACCTCTTGCTGAATGGTGGTATAACACTTCCTTCCATACTGCAGCAAAAATGACCCCATTTATGCACTTTATGGATATCATCCACCATCCATCACATCATCTTTAAGGGAAAATTCGAAGGTTCAAGCAGTGGAAGATCACATCGAGCATCAGCAAGAAGTTCTCCAACTCTTAAAGGATAACCTGAATTTGGCACAAAATCGAATGAAACAATAGGCAGATCAACATCATAGCGAGAGAAGTTTTGATGTAGGAGATTGGGTATTTTTACGGCTACAACCATACAAGCAAATGTCCCTCAAGCAAGCTAAGAAGGATAATAAATTATCACCAAAGTACTATGGTCCTTACAAGGTGTTGCAAAAGATTGGTACTATGGCATACAAATTGGAGCTTCCCGCTTCTTCACGAGTGCATCCAGCTTTCCATGTTTCATGCTTAAAGAAGGTTATAGGTGAAAATCTTCCAGTTCAAACAATATTTCCAGAACTTGATGAGGAAGGAAAAATCATATTGGAACCTGAAGCGGTCATGGAAATAAGAACTTGACAGCTACAGAATCGATCAATTTCAGAGTATCTCATCAAGTGGAAGAACTTACCCACTGAAGATTCTACATGGGAGGATGAGAATTTTATACAGAAGCACCCAGAGCTACTCAAGCATTGAGGACAACACTTTTTGGAAGGAGAGGGGCATGTTAGGTCCCTATATTACTAGTATAGTCCCTTATTGTTGTTAGTGTAACCCCCTTATTGTTATTATTGTACCCTTGTAACCCCCATATTGTTATTATTGTGCCCTTAAATTATTATTGTTAGGTGGCTAGGATTACATTGTGGCCCTAAGTTATTGTATTTATGGACTCCTATATATGAAGAGGTTTTGTAAATTGTATCATCCAAGAATTGTGCATTTATGTAATGTATTGGAGGTTGCCCCCTCGAAGTGGCTTATTTCTAAGGCGTTGATATCTCTTTTCTTCTATTTTTGAAGCTAGTTACACAACAGTGGTTCTCAAACTCAAACCTCATCTTACTAACACAGTAACCAATAATCTCATCAACAAGCCCTGCTTTAAAAGTTCCCAATAATATATTTACTTGTACCTCTACTTCCGTCGTTCTCAAACTCAAACTAAATTTTTCAATTTGATTTTAAAAATAAGATAACATTCAGTTCTATTATTATTTCATAACATTCAATTCCCTTGACCAAATTGTAATCACTCTCTACCTTTGGATTTTATGTTTGACTATCCAAATATGTTTAGCCATTCGATAAGAAGGTAGTTAGAATTAAGGGTTATTAAAACCTTACCCCTGTTGAGATGCACTACAGTTAAGGGCAACCACTCTGTTCCCTCTTCCATGATGTGAGATTTGAGATTTGTGATGGGTGTTGCAAACCATGAGTGATTTCAGCTCTTGAGATATGGCTTCCATTGATTCGCTCACACTCGATGAGTACCACAAATTCTACAGTATATTTCTAGCTCCAGTTTCAAATTTAATCATGTTGATGCAATTTTGTCTATAACTCTTTATTTTTTCTTTCTCATCGGCACTTAGATCCATTTAGGTTCGATTGGTGTTTCTTTTTTTCAATCAGACAATTTAAAGTATTTGTGCTCCAACTTCAAGGTAATCAAGGTTAGCTTCCTTTTCTATTCGAAAGGAACCCTACAGTAGTTAAATATATACCCATTCAACCATGGCTTATGACTAGAATTAAAATTTCTTTTTGTTTAATGTGACATCCACTGGTTTGCCAAGAAATATTAAGGTAAATACTTCCCTTGTGATTCCTTCACCATATTTCAGTGTTGGGAAAGATATAGTTACATATTGACTTACCATTTATATGTTCTTATTTAGTCATAGGTTAGGGTTTGTTGATACTCCATTTGGTTAAGTGAAATTGTTCCTTTCAGTTTGTAATTTGCTCAACTAAACAGGTTTTTACCCTATAGGTATTTTCCTTTTATGTTTCCAGTTGGCTATTTCCATAGTCTGACTATTACATTCTAGCTTTGGCATAATAATATGAGTTTTTGTTTCAACCTTGTTAGGGTTTTTAATGATCAAACCTGTGAATTTATTACATAGTTAGAACAATATTAACTATTATATTAGATTAATATTTTCCTGACTTATTTCAAGGTGTCTAAGGGGTAACTAATCGTCCCTCCACCTCATTGTCAGTTCATTCGCTCTTGGTTGCTGGCGCTTTGTCTGCCATGAAACATGGAGCTGGACTGAAGGGTTCCTTTTCATTCTTTAAGTCTACAATTTAGATACCTCTAAATAATCCGCGAGTTCAATTTCTTAATTCCATAAGTTTCTTTTTTAAACCTTGTTTGTTTTCCTCTGATTTAATTACATTTCAGTTAGTTTCCAAAAATAGTGGCCATTGATGGACTGGGGTTCTTGCTATCATTATTATCCTAAGATACAACACTTTGTTCACCAGATATGAGGTTCTTACCTTCTTTTACTTTCAGAAATCTTTCTAAACTTATTTGCAAAGGCTTTTACGCAGTTTTGTAATGGTTAACGTTATTATATGTCTCTTTTAACAATGGGTCGTATGCAAGCTAGATTAGCGTATTATACAAGGTATGTGCAATTTGTAGTTATTTTTAATTGCATTGTATTAGTTTTTGTTTCAAGAACCATGAGAGGTGAGCTAGGACACTAAACGTGGGGTAGTGTATCAATTCCAACCAAGGGTTTGATTCCTCCTACATCAGGTGGATGTTTTCCCTAAAGGTTTAGTTCACCCCACAAGGATGCAATTGTTTGTCAGCTATCGAGCCTCAAGCTCATTCACTTAGGAGGTGTGGTATATGCCAAAACTGTAAGTGTTATCCGAACTCTTGATAGGTTGTGGATGCTCATCGTTTAAAAATTACAGAAGAAGCATTTTCCTTCAAACAATGGTTAATCCCTTTTAAAATTTTAAAATTTATGTTAAGTCTATATTTGACCTCTTTGGTTAAGTTGTAAAGTTTCATCAATTAATTTAATTTTTAATATGTTGTGCCCATATATTTCAATTACCATGCAATAAATAATTCACGCTAACTTCAATACTCTCGGATCCATTACTGAATCTTAAATGTAACCAATCTATTGAACAATCAATAATAGTGATAAAAAATGAATTAAAATTTGACTTTTCTCTCTTTTTCACTTATCAATTTTATTTTAAAATTTTAAAAATATTTATTGTCCAAGGCGATGAAAAATTGAGTTAAAAAATTAAAAGTACAACAAAACCATTTTAGTTATAACAATGCCAATATAATCATTACTCTATATCGATCTTAAATGTAACCAATTTATTGAACACTGAATAATATTGATAAAAATTGAAGTTTTCTTTTTCTTTCACTTTTATCAATTTTATTTGAAAATTTTGAAATTATTTGTTAGGTAAGCCAATGAAAAATAGTAAACAAAAAATACAACAAAACCATTATGGTTAAAACAATGGTGATATAATCTGCAAATGTGTCATTCTAAATTTAAATTTTCCAATACTATTGCTATTTCCTTTCACTCTTACCAATTTTATTTTAAAAATTCAAATTATTTTTTATCCAATCGGGTAAAAAACTGAGTAAAAAATGAGCAAAACCATTTTGGTTATAAAAATGCAAACATGTCATGCTAACTTCAAATTGTCCCTAGGATTCATTAAGGGCTTTTAAATGTAATCAATTTATTGAACAATAAAATAATATTGATAAAAATTGTGGTTTTATCTTTTTCACTATCAATTTTATTTTAAAATTTTAAGATAATTTGTTATCTATATGGGTGAAAAATTCAGTAAAAAATCAGCAAAAACCATTTTGGTTATAACAATGTCAATACAATGTGAAAATGTGTAATTCTAACTTCAAATATTGTCCAATACTCTGGATTCATTAATATCTCGTGAATGTAATCAATTTATTGAACAATAATATCTCTTGAATGTAATCAATTTATTGAACAGTGAATAATAGTGATAGTCCAATACTTTGGATTCATTAATATCTCTTGAATGTAAGCAATTTATTGAACAATAATATCTCTTTAATGAAATCAATTTATTGAACAGTGAATAATAGTGATAGTCAAATACTTTGGATTCATTAGTATCTCTTGAATGGAAGCAATTTATTGAACAATAATATCTCTTGAATGTAATCAATTTATTGAACAATGAATAATAGTGATACAAATTGAAGTAATGCTAACTTAAAATATTTTCCAATACTCTGGATTCATTAATATCTTTTGAATGTAATCAATTTATTGAACAATGAATAATAGTGATAAAAATTGAAGTTTTCTCTTTTGGTTAATAGTGTCAATACCTAGTTTGCATTTCCAATTGTATGAAATGCATTCCCCAAATGTGTTTGTTCAGCCAAAACACATTTCAAGGCTATACGACAGGCTATACTTTTTGGGCCAAAACCTACGACCTGAACCTCCAGGGTGAAGAAAACAGGCCAAAACCTGCGACCTCTGCAGAAAACAGGTCAGAAACTGTGACCTGGACTTTTTGCTGGAATTTTTCTGAGATTTTTCTGGGTTTGTCTGGGGCTCTATTCAAGGTTTTCTGACCTTCGTATCCACCTTTTTTGGACCTGTACTTGTTCTTTTCTACTCAACAAAGTGGGAACCTAGCCCTCTAGGGCTTCAATACCCTCCACCTATTGTCGAAGATTTTTAGCTACTGTAGGTTGTCTGAAATTTCAGAGTGTTCATCTATTTTTTCATATCTAATCCCTTACCTTTAGATCCACTTCTGATTGGTTATTTATCCATCCAAAACACCTCCTTTTATTTTTGTTTTGGTTTTTCTCTAGGGTCCCCTCTGTTTCACTCCAAGTTATATCCTTTCGCCACCTTATTTCAACCAATTTTCCTCTAATTTTTTGTTGTTTTTCTGTACCTATTTTTAGTATATCTGACCTTTAGATCATTTTCCCTCATTAATTTAGATCTATTGGCTATATTTGTGTGTTTTGAATATATTTTTTCCCACCTACAGACTATTTGTTGACAAGTCTGCCTCGTTGGGTTTAGATTAATGCATAAGTAGTTGTTTTATTTATGTTATTTCACTTTCATATACTTTTATCTACATGTTTATTTACAGTTAAACAACACACTTTTTCTTTTTCTCTACAAATTTTTGGGTTTATAAATTAAAATTTACACACTTAACACACACACCCTAAGTGAAGAAGAGCTTGGTTAACACCAAACCACCAAGAAAAGACGTTAAACATTGTAATTAGTTGATCCTGCACCTCTTCACCCTTGTTGGTCTCTCTTCACTTTGATCTGTGTTTGTGCCTTCACCATTGCGCCACCAAGGCATTTATCCTGGAAAATTCTGGGCCTTCGTCCTTAGTTTCTAGTAGGAATAATTACTCCTCCACATAGGATTCAAGTTATTCCTCCACCAAGTCTGCACTCTGACTCCTCTTCTAGTTCATTGGGTTCCCCTTTTGGTTCCGCCCCCGGTTCTCCCCCTCTCACCTTCACCATGTCTAGTTCAGGAACTAACATTGGTGGTAGCCCCAACCCTAATGCTGGGAATACTACTAGTGGGACCGCAATAGGAACTACCCCGGCTGCTCCCTTGCTCCCCTATAAGGCAGGCCTCATTCTTCCTGATTTTAACTAGTTGATTAACGACCCTATAGACCATGATGCTAGTTGGCCTGCTATGCCGACCAAGCTCCCTTCCGACATCTGCAAGTTTGAAGGTCTTGCTGGAGAAGATCCTACAAATCATGTGCGATCTTTCCACATGTGGTGTTCGTATAACTCCATTACCGATGACTCTGTCCATCTTCGGTTGTTCCAACATACGATTACTGGCGAAGCTTCTAAGTGGTATGTCGATCAGGCCTCATCCTGTCATATCACTTTTGTGACTCTTGCTTGGGCTTCTCTGTCTTATTTCTAGCTTCCCCTTCGTTATGAAACTGGTACTGAACTTTTTACTTCTTTCCATCAATTGTCTATGACATGCCTATCCGATCATGTCCAGGAATGGCAGAGAAGAAAGAGCCTATTTCGAGCCCTTTCCTTCGAAGACCGTGTCTACATGGACTGGTTCCTCAGATTTCTTTTTCCTACTATAGGAAAAGATGTCGCATTGCATTTCCCTCAAACCGAAGAAGCTGCTCTCGAGATTCCATTAAAATATGACCTCATCTACCCTCAATCGGGTTATGTTTATACCGTTCTACCTGATCTTCCTAGACCCGGTGGTGCCAATGCACTAGCGACATCTCATGCCGCTGATGGTATCATTGGAGCTCTCTTTCATCCATACCCTCAGTCTCCCATGGGCTATGGTTTCCCTCAGGGAGGGGCCAGCACCTCCTACACTTTTCCCCCTCCTGGTAGCATGTATCAAGGATACGGCATGCCTCCTCCTTTTTCCCAACCTCCTCTTTACCACAATGTTACCCAACCTCCTTATTATCTATATCCGCAAGCTGGTGCTCCAGCTCCTCCAACATTAGCACCTGTGCCTCCCTTGCCTTCTCAACCCCCGCAGCATCAGCCACCGCCCCCTCAAGGGCAAGTGTATGCACAACAGGGCACGACTAATCCTCCTCCTTCCAAAAAGAAGAGGAAAGGCACTCAAAATCAATCTTCCATCAGTAATCTCGAACCCAATCCTTAGAATAATGTACCTATCACTGCTAACCAGCAATAGGGTACTCATCCCAAGCAGGATAGGCCTATTTGTACGAACAAGCCTTGTTCTTATTGTGGTTTTTATGGTCATTACATTCATGATTGTCCTCTTTTACGACATATGTGGTAGATGTGGAAGCCTCAAGCAGCATTGTGAGGACAGCAAGCCTCCCCTGCCATCCCTCCCAATATTATGCCTAGTCAGCTAGTTGTGTTTACTAGTCCTTTCCCTTAGCAAGGATTTGTGGCTACCCAACCACCTGAAGTTCAGGCAACCACTCAACCTCCTCCTTCTGGTACCTCTGATTACAAGATTCTCATGATGAAATCTAACTAAACAATAACCGTACACCTCAACCTTCAGACACGGTCCCGTCAGTACAACAAGCGTCCCGCCACGTCTGTGCCCGAGCCCCCTTCTTCTGGTTCTACAAAGCCTCTTTTGACAATTAACGGTCCTTTGCAGATTTCTTAGCCTAAGGTAGAGGTTCATACCAAGATCCCTAAGGGACCATTACGCTGAAATGTTGCTTCTAGAAAAGTTGTCCATTCGTATAACATAGTAGATGATTTGGCACAATCTCCTGTTGCCATCTCAACGTTGGAACTCCTCAGGTGGTGCCCTTCACAATGAAAATTTTTACTCTCTACCATGGGCACTATAGATCATTCAGATGATCGATTGATCGTCTTCGATGTTGACCAGTCATAACATCCTCCTCTTCCTACTTCCATCGCCTTTCAAATCCTAGTCAAGATCCAAAACTCCAACATTTCTCATTGTATCATTGATGAGGGGACATCCACCTGTGTGATGTCCACTTCAGTTTGGAAGCAACTCGGATCACCTGAGTTGGCCCCTTCCATGATCACTCTCCGAGTGTGGGATGGCCATGCCTCCCAACCCATTGGCCTATTCCAAAATTTTCCTATTACTCTTGCGAGCAAGACTGTTTGCGTTGACGTAGAATTCATTGATACCCCCATAGATTACAACATTCTATTGGGTCGTAGCTACATCTATGCTATATCTATTGTACCATCTGCGGTTCACTGCAAGATTTCCTTTACCCATAATGGAAAGATAGTCACCATTGACCAGTTGGCATATTACGAACTGAAGTCTAGGACCTCCCCTAAGTCCATCATATCTTCGGTTGCCAATAAGAAAACCATCGACCCTTTGACTAGTGTCTCACCCGGAGTCTACAAAGACTCCTCTTTGCTTGGTACATTCCCTGGTCTTCCTCCTCCTGTCTCTCATCCCATCTCATTGAATGTTTGCATGATGCAATCATCTCGGGCTTCCCTCAAGGGACCCACTTTGGCTAGCCAGCAGCCTCACCCTCCACAACCTACTCCTAGCCCTTCGATTAAGCCTTCTGGCCCCCTCCTACTGACCCTTCACCTACAGATGGTATCCATTAGCCTCTTTACCATCCTGGAACAATTCCTCTAGGCCTTAACCATCTTGGAGCTGTCCCACCCAACCATTACCCCTTCAGTCAGATATAGTTCCTAGATCCCCCTCCTGCAGTGTTCTCAGTACCTGTCATGGCTACCATCTCTCTTCCTAATCTTACCCTAGGGATTCCCATCTGGTACCTATATCCCCCAGCCACTACCCCACTCGGTCAACCTAAACCTTATCTTGCCTTGATGCTAGTTCAACTAGTCCCCATGACTTCTTCTGCTGCTACCGTGCCTCAGTCACCTCAACAGGAACCTCCTTCTGTTACGATAGCTTCAGGTAATGGGGACAAAGCTAGCAAGAAGGCATCAAAATACAAGGCTTCCCCGACAAACCCTACCCCTCCTCATCTGCCAAAGCGTACTATCCAATGTGCTTTATGTGATGTTGTCGGTCATGCCACCCATACCTCTCCAAAGTTGCCTCACCTCAAGCGCATGGTTAGTGAGATGTTTTCAAAGTCTGATATCCCTCAGGTCTACGTCACTATACTCGATTGAGTCCCAAAACTCAAGTCTTTACACACAAATCATCCTTATTATTTCTGTGATTTCCATGGCCACTATACTCACCTCTATCCTCGCCTCGAGGACTTCCTCACCTTTCTAGTAGCAGTTCACCAATTCGAGGCCAACCGTAATGAGTCCATCGCTCCCTTATTTGTGTGTTTTTCTTCAGTAAAACCAGAGGACACGTCCACTCCTATTAAAATTCCCCCTCCGAATTTTGAAATGATAGAGTCTTCGGCCATTGTCCACTACCTGTCATCATCTATGAGATCCATGATGGAAGACCCCCATGGGACCTACCCTTTGGTTTTGCCTAACCTCCCTTTAGTGATCACCTTGGGCTAAACATCGGTGGATCCTTCATCTACTTGTTTTTTTGTCACCCCTTTTGACGATGCACATGTGAACCTCTCTTTTGATGATGATGAGTCAGGTAGCTTCACCACTTCAGGTGGTCTCTCTTCCACGAGTCACCCCATATTCTATGACGATGACAACATTATGGAAGTAGTCACCACCCCTAACTTTATCTATCCCCCCTTACATCGAACCCATGAATTCAAACCACATACACCTTGTGGCCATTACATTGACACCCAACGTTTTGGTAAGGAACACCCATATTTGAGAGACCAAGAGAAGAAATTATCCACAACTCGCCTAGTGTATCTGGTCTTGTTAAATCTAGTGCCCTCATTCTTCCCCATTTAGAAGAACCTCTATATTCCCATATCACTTCAGATCACTCTAGGGATGATACCCCTCATCATTCCTTCATCTTACATCGGCAACCCAGTCCCCTAGACATTGTTGTTGACCAAACTATGGGTTTTATAGGATAGCACCATTTCATTATCTCCAAATCCACTCTTGGGGATAGTGACACCATGTATGCCAACCCAGAAACTTAGCCCATTTGCTTCATATATGCAATACCAAAAGAGAATAGTAATCCTCCATTCCCTTTCTCAAACTTCATAAGCATAACGAAAACAAATGGTGCACCACATCATACAAATGTGTTTAGATTCCCCTTTTTCTAAATACATTTTTGCATGACCATAACATGCTTGGGGGAACCTATTCCACTAAAGTCTTACCGATACGGCTCTCGGCCAAAAATAGCATGAAACCCCGCTTTCTCACGATGAGTCGTACTTTTTAGGTCATTTCCATGGGCCGATTTAATTTTACGCACGAGTACACTGCTACCCGGAGTCATAGAACAAACCACAAAAAGTGCGACCAGGCCTGTTCAGGAGCTCTGGGTGCCTAAACTAAAATTTTGATCCCCTGAAATAAAATATTAGGGTTACGCCTCTTACTTGCAACTGATGGATCTCAATTCCAATGGTCGGTTTGTAGGCTATGATCACCGCAAGACTTAGGGCCTTCTCTCCTCTCTACATTCACCACAGCTACACTTTCAAATAAGTGAATTTGGAGGGAAAATTCCTTATTAAAATAGAAACCCCTGATTTTTCTTTCGCCTTCTGCGGCCAAACCGTAGTTCAGTTTGAAAAACGGTCTGTACCATTGGAAAGCTTTCATCGAGCCCACAAATGGGTATCTATTAGTTTTTGATGATTTGATACTCCACCACGACACATTTTTTCCAAGAAGCGTCACTTCACCACTATTCCTCGTCATATTTAACCCAAAAACGGGGAAAATTAATTAGATAAATTATTATTTATCTTATTATTTTATAGGAATAATTAAATAAATAATTATTTATTTGATTAGTACTCAGCCACATCATTAAAATAATAAATAAATCATTTATTTATTTATTATTTGAAAAAAAAGGATTTGACCAAAGTCAAATTCTTTTTCCCTCCAACAAATATAATAAAATATTCCATAAAAGTTAGATCTTGATTTGGTTAATAATATTTTAATTATGCACCAATATCTAGACTAACTCAATATTTTGTTATAAATAGAAGGGTTTTTCCATTCACTCACTACCTTTTGTTGCCTAAAGATCACTATGGATCTATACTTTTGGTTTGACTTTGATCCACCATCATTGTCATATTTTGCTACCATTTCTCTCGTGAACTCCCTTTAAGTTCCATTTTTTGTCTATGTTCTCTACACCATCAAGAGAGAGGGATTTTAGATATGAAGTGTTTAGGACTTACAAGTGTTGGGAAAAATACTGAGAGGGGGGGTGAATCAGTATTTACAGCATATTCAAAACTTTTTACTTTTTCACTCTCTAAAACCCATACGCTACTTTCCTTTAGTAAACCCGCATATATACGCGGATATCCTTCATGCAACTCGTGTATTAGCAGAGATATAAATATGCAGATATTTATTAACTTAGTTCTTTGCGCTATTCAATCATCTGATGTTAAGTTAACAGTAAACATGTGTAGTAACAATAGAATAAACCATCACACAAAGCATCACACATGAACACCAGGATTGTTAGGTGGAAACCCAAGTCGGGAGAAAACCACCGCTGTAGTTGCTCAGCCTTCAATATTTTATTATAGAGAAAACATATTACAACATATGTGCTGGTGCAGACTCCTACCAGCACGCAGGCACCCACCTGCGCTCGTTTACCAGCCTCTCCTGGAAGGGAGCTACAACCCCCTGACTCGTTTACCAGCCTCTCCTGGAAGGGAGCTCCTCGGCCCCCTGCTCTCGTTTACCAACCTCACCTGGAAGGGAGCTACAACCCCCTGACTGAAGGCTACAACCCTCAGCACCTCTACGGACCACGTTTCATCAATTTTCACACTAGATCCAAAGCTTCCTTTAGAACACCATTTGCAGGTCACGTTTCATCATATTTTCAGACTGGACCTACTCCATACTTTTAAGCTCAATCATTCAACCAAACTGAAACAGACAACTCAGAACTGTAGAATACAGATATCAGCAGCACGGTAGAACAGATCAGACATTTCTTACCACAGACTTCAGCAAACCCTAGTTTTCATACGCGCTTTCCTTTTACTGATGTTGCGTATATACACGCTTCCTTTCACATAAACTAGCGTATACTTATGTACATATTACAGATCCAATTTCATTGCTCATACACGCTTTCTCTTCATCGAAGCTGCGTATATACGCGCTTCCTCTTTAGCGAACTAGCGTATGGTTCTTCAGACTTTAATGTCATTGCAATTCTTCACAACAGATGCATCACTTCAGATTTTACCCTTTACCTCAGACAGATGTTCGCCTCATCACGGATCTAATCATTCCATAAACAGATCTAGCAAATACAAGTACATTTTAGATCTAGATCCCCTTCTTCATCATTGGTGCATCATACATTCAAATTTATCATTCAACTGTAACCCTTTCCATTCAGATCTACTTCAAAGAGAAGTATTCATTCAAGCTCAGACATCTTGCACCCACACTCATGATTTGCACAATGAATTTCTTCTCCTTATATAGGTTTACCCTTTTTCAATACCATGAGCCAAAACTACATTACTTCCGATGGTATTCCTGGACGAGGTCATTTAGACGAATCATTACCCAATACAATGGGTCAATACCATGGTGGTTACCCCTGGTTTTGCACTTTATGAGCGCTTTTGCCCATACGCGACTTGTCACGTTCTTTCCCGCGTGCATACGCGACTTCCCTTAGAAAGATCCGCGTATGCCTTAAGACATACTCTTTTCATCATAGGTCTAGCACAAACTGAATTTCTTTCTTCATTCCCTTCTGTACTCACTGTAGATACATCAGATCAAGAACATATTCTATCAAGCACAACTTCATCAAGTAAGTTGTCATCATCTTCATCAAGTGGATTTCCATTCAAGGACAACACTCACCATCATGTTGCTAGAAAACATCATTTCACATCAGATTTACATCATTTAGCAAGTCCATCAGGTCAAGAATAAGTTCATCAGGTGAATTTCCATTATGTCAACAGTCTCATGTCTTCATCTTCATTCAGTGGGTTGCCATCAAGGACAAAACTCTGCATCATATTGCCAACAATCTCCCCCTTTGGACTTGATGGCAACCACAATGGTGTTTGGTTATCACAACAGCTAGGTACATTAAGAATACAATGACACCGTGTCACATTCCCATTTTTGACACCATTCTCTCTCTTCATTCAAACACCATGTCACTCTCCCCCTTTGACATCAAGGGCAAAGGGCGGATCAAAAACCAACATAATCTCCCCCTTTTCTCCTCATGTGGAAGAAGCGTTCTGCAGATCTGATATGTACTGAAGTGACCAAGCTCCCCCTGAGTTCATGCTAAATCTTCAAACATATTTTCCAATAAAGTACATGACTCTATGAACTTCCTATCACCAAAGAATCATACTTACATCACATATCCAACCAAGTGGATTTACATATGAGACTCAAGTACCCAACCAAGTGGGTTTACACATTTCAACTCAGCTACCCAACCAAGTGGGTTTATAGAATTTGACTCAGCTACCCAACCAAGTGGGTTTACAAATTTGACAAGTCCTTTCATGACTGAATATTACAATTTTACATCATGAGTCTCAACAAGACCTTTTCATCAAAAATACAAATATGATCATTTATGACTAATACCAGAATGACTTCAAAGAACATATTTCAAAATCATCATAATGACAACAATGCATTATACTCAGCAAAGCTAATGCTCCCCCTAAATCTGTGCATCCAAGTATCTTTTTCATATGACTAAGGCTCCCCCTTAGTTTGTGCATCCTGAACACTTTCACCAACAAATCATCAAGGCATCTTTATCAAAACATTAGAAATAGAATTATGAGAACTTGGACACCACCAGAGATACCAAACAGTATCAGAGATACCAAACAGCACTGCAGTTGTGCTGAAGAGAGCTAACCCTAAACAGAAATTTGTCAGCAATCAGACATACGCGGTTTTATGTGCAGGAACTCGCGTATATACGCGACTGTGTTTCATGAAACCTGTGTATCCAATGCCATCTTCTAAATTTATTCATATTTGTTCTTTTGACTGGTAGAGAACACTCCCAGCTTCTATCTTCGATACTCGAACGCTTCCCTGGACTACAGATAGATAGAACCGTGTAGTTGTGTCTTCAAGCGTCATCCAACGGTTGTAGCATAAGCGCATTAGTAACCAAGCCTTCAGATTCTTTGCAGCATCAATACAATCTTTCCAAGAGAGATTATCATACCAGAACAACATCTTCACATAAGTGTCAAGAAATCATTCATGTGGTCCACCACCATCCTACATCACCATGACCTTTAAGATTTAACATGAAGTAACATATGTAGAAAAAGGTCTCAGCCATAGTAACAAACTATGCATGAACTATTCTTATCTCTGAATCATAAGACTTCCAATTTCATCCATCAGATAAACTTCAGCAAGCAGTAAACACAGCTCATTCAAAGTCTCATCATAATAAACCATGTACCAAGCCATCATCATTTGAGCATGAGTATCACAATAACCAAAGAATAAGCAGTCATAGTGCCAACAATGCAATCATTAGTATTCAAATTGCTACTCCCCCCTGAACCAGTGCTCCTCAGAAACTTCAAACAGCATCAGAGATATCAAACAGCAACACAGATTGTGCTGAAGACATGCTGACCCAGACAATTTCTTAGCAACCACATATACGCGGTTTTTTGTGTAATAACTCGCGTATATACGTGACTATATTCAAGTAAATCCGCGTATACAAATTAATCTTCAGAAATTTGATCAAATCTTATTCTTGTCATAGAGACTACTCCAACCTTCTGTCTGAGAAATTGTTTCTTGCTGAACCAATTGTTTGCTAAACCCAGATTCCTAATCGGGACTCGATAAAGAATGCACCACTACTAGTTCCTTTTCAATCATCAACCGGGTCTATGTTTCCATCATCATCATAGTGACTTTCTTTTGAAGTCAACTATTAACTCAGTCTCTTGTCTTCATTTCTTCTTTGTAGAAAAAAATGTGAGTATCATCATGAAATATACCATGAGCAATATTTTCAATAGTCAATATGTGTCAAGCAGTCAACCAAGAGATCTGATATCACCAATGCTCTGTCCTCATCTCTGAATCAAAAGACTTTCATCTTATGCATGTGCGAAAACAAAAGATACTCTTCACCAAAAAGAAATTAGGGTTTATTCATAATCTCATCATAATAAACCATGAATCATGTCATCATCATTGAGAAATAAACTGATACAGTGCCAATACTACAATCACTAATAGTCAGACTGATGCTCCCCCTGAACCTCTGCTTCTGATCTTCAGCTGTCATCCCAATTCTCTTATCATAAATGCATACGCGACTGTGTCTGCAGGAACTCGCATGTATACACGGCTTTTGTTCATCTAACCCGCGTATGGAAAGTGAAATATAGAAATGTTTCACATTCCTTCATCTCCCCCTGAACTTGTACTTCCTGTACCTGTCTTCTTCATATCAGATGCTCTGTCAGAAATACATATGACCAGAATAATCAAATCAACCATGAGAGACATCATACATTGCTCCCCCTGTGACGATACATTACTAAATCTCATAATGTATCCCACATCATTCCTGCAGTCAATCAGAGAAGTAAGCTTCAGAAGCGGATGACTGCAGTAGGGTCAAAATTCCCTACGTTTTTGATCGGTCCTCCATCTTTTTCCAGATTTGTTTGAAATTTCTATTTGTGTGCTGGAAGTTATCCAATTTCTCATATCGGTTCAACCTGCATTCTTTTTCTACATGTCCATACTTTTTACAAGAATAACATCTCATGTGTCCAGAGAAATAAGCATAAGAATCATAATGAGAATTTCTAATCTTCCTCCTTTTACAATCAGCTGCTTTATGTCCATACTTGTTACATGAAAAACAATATCCCTTGAAGAAACCAGAGTACCTTTCTATGTGGGAACTGTTTGTTTGAGGCTGAAGTGATCTGCTCCTGCAATTTGCTGCAACATGCCCATAATTATGACATTTAAAGCATTCAACATTATTGACTGATTTCCTTTGAGATTTCATCATTGTTGGTTGACCTTTTGTTTCGTTCAACACTTCAGGTTTTGTATTGACATTCTCTGAATTTTTAGCACTTCCTTGTGAGCTAGATTCTCCTTTAACAGTTTCATGGAAACCAAGACCAAGTTTGGTAGCAGGAGACCTTTGATTGCTTAGAATATTGTCCAAGATATTAGTACTATCTTGAAACCTCAAAAGTTCAACCTTTTCTTCTAATTTACCTTTGAGAATGTTTACCTCAACCTCCAAGGCTTCACATTGCTTTGTCATGCTTTCTTCTTTCCTTCTTCCATATTCTACTTGATCCTTCAGATTTAAAATCTCTTCTTTCAACCAATTCTCGTTTTCTTCACATGTTTGTTGCAGCTCTTCATTCTTCTTGTTTGATTTTTCCAGATCTTCTTTGAGAGAGATGATTTTTGCTTCAAGGCCTTCCTTTTCAAGTGGTTGTAGAGGTTCCTCATTATTCTTACTTGATGCTTCAAGATCTGCTTGCAGAGAGATGATTGCAGCTTCAAGTCCTTCATTCTTCTTGCGTGATTCTTCGAGATCTGCATTTAGATCATTGATTTCTGCTTCTAGTTCTTTAATTCGATTGGATACATAAGTATGAAACCTTTGATACTTGTCCACCTGTCCATTCAGCATTTCTATTTGTTTTTCCATTTGAGCGATCATCTCTTTGTTGATAGATTCTTTCTTCTTAGATGAACTTTGTAGTTATTCATCTTTAACCTTGAGAGCTTCTTCTAGATCCACAACTTTACTTTCACTATCTTCACTATTGCTAGCACAAAGAAGATTACAGGGACCCAAATCACTATCAGATTCGTCTTCTTCAATTTTCGCTATACAAGTTTTCTGAGACATCTCCTTGCTTTGAGTAGCCTTCTTCTTTTTCTTCTTTTCCATGAGCACTTGTAGAGCTTGGTCAGAATCTTCTAGATCCATATTGTCACTTTCACTATCATAACATTTGCATATACAGTTAAGTAGAATACAAGAACAACGATTAATACCTGTTTCATCTCCTTCAATTTCTGTTATACATGATTTTTGAGGTATCTGCTTGCCTTGAGTAGCTTTCTTCTTTTGCTTCTTTTCCATGAGCACTTTCAGATCATGGTCAGAATCTTCTTCATCTTCACTGGATACTTCATCATCATCTTCATTTGCGTAATAACTCTTCCTCTTTTCAAATTGTTTCCCTTTACCATTTTTTTCTTTATATGGGCATTTAGCAGCATAGTGACCAACTTTTCCACAGTCAAAACATTTGAAGCGAAGCTTACCTTTGAATCTTCCAGTACCTAGTTGGAGTTTTCTCACTAAATTCGATTCTTCTTCTTCGGATATATAGCTGGATTCTTTGAAAACTTCCTTTTCTTTTCCTTTTGCAGATACCTTAAAAGCAACTTCTCTTAATTAAGAAGGACCTCCTTGTCTCATTTCAAAAGAAGTCAGAATACCATGTAATTGAACAACAGTAAGAGCTTGCAGATCTTGCCTTTCTTCAATAGCGGAAACTTTAGAGTCAAATTTTGAAGTCAAGGATCTTAAGACTTTTTCCACTAGAGTAGTATCAGTTATGGTTTCACCCAAATTTCTCATTCGATTTACAATATCATCTAGATGAAGAAAGAAACTGGCAATACTTTCATCACTATGCATCCTTAAGTTTTCATATTCAATTCTGAGAGTTTTGAGTTTTGCACTTTTTACCTTTGTATCTCCTTCATAGCTCAGAATGATCTTGTCCCATATTTATTTTGCTGAATGTAGCTGCATTACTTTAGCAAATTCTGATTCAGACATGCTTCCTAATAAGACATTCACTGCTTTGGCATTGATTTCATACTTCTTTCTTTCAGCAGCATCAGTAGGAATACTTGCCGGGTATTGATAACCTTCTTCCACGATTGCCCATACATCTACACCAAGACTTTGCAGATATGCTTTTGTACGTACCTTCCAGAATATCAGATTGCTTCCATTGAATAGAGGTGGATTTATAGACATTACTCCTTCTTGACTTCCCATTGCGACGAATCTCCTTTAAGCGATCAAGCTTCTGCACAAGGACCTGCTCTGATACCAATTGTTGGGAAAAATACTGAGAGGGGGGGGTGAATCAGTATTTACTGCATATTCAAAAATTTTTACTTTTTCATTCCTTAAAACCCATACGCTACTTTGCTGAAGCCAAGTAGCGTATACACGCGGATATCCTTCATAAAACTCGCGTATACACAGAGATCTAATTATGCCATTAGTTCTTCACTTATATCATTCCATCATTCGTTCATTAGATGTTCTATAAACAGTAAACATGTGCAGTAAGAACAGAATAAACCATCACACAAAGAATCACACATGAACACCAGGATTTTTAGGTGGAAACCCAAGTCGGGAGAAAACCACCGTTGTAGTTGCTTAGCCTTCAATATTTTATTATAGAGAAAACATCTTACAACGTATGTGCTGGTGCAGACTCCTACCAGCACGCAGGCACCCACCTGCGCTCGTTTACCAGCCTCTCCTGGAAGGGAGCTCCAACCCCCTGACTCGTTTACCAGCCTCTCCTGGAAGGGAGCTACGACCCCCTGATCTCGTTTACCGGCCTCACCTAGAAGGGAGCTACAACCCCCTGACTGAAGGCTACAACCCTCAGCACCTCTATGGACCACGTTTCATCAATTTTCACACTAGATCCAAAGCTTCCTTTAGGACACAACTTGCAGGCCACGTTTCATCATATTTTCAGACTGGACCCACTCCACATATTTAAGCTCCATGAAACAACCAAACTGAAACAGACAACTCAGAACTGTAGAAAACAGATAGCAGCAACACAGCAGAACAGATCAGACATTTCTTACCACAGACTTCAGCAAACCCTAGTTTGCATACGCGCTTTCCTTTCACTGATGTCGCGTATATATGCGCTTCCGTTCACATAAACCAGCGTATACTTCTGTACATATTACAGATCCAATTTCATTGCGCATACGTGCTTTCTCTTCATCGAAGCCGCGTATATACACGCTTCCTCTTCGGCGAACTAGCGTATGGTTCTTCAGACTTTTATGTCATTGCAATTCTTCACAACAGATACATCACTTCAGATTTTACCCTTTACCTCAGACAGATGTTCGCCTCATCACAGATCTAATCATTCCATAAACGGATCTAGCAAATACAAGTACATTTCAGATCTAGATCCCCTTCTTCATCATTGGTGCATCATACATTCAGATCTATCATTCAACTGTAACCCTTTCCATTCAGATCTACTTCAGAGAGAAGTATTCATTCAAGCTCAAACATCTTGCACCCACACTCTTGATTTGCACAATGAATTTCTTCTCCTTATATAGGTTTACCCTTTTTCAATACCATGAGCCAAAACCACATTACTTCCGATGGTATTCCTGGACGGGGTCATTTAGACGAATCATTACCCAATACAATGGGTCAATACCATGGTGGTTACCCCTGGTTTTGTACTTTATGAGCGCTTTTTCCCATACGCGACTTGGCACGTTCTTTCCCGCGTGCATACGTGACTTCCCTTAGACATATCCGCGTATGCCTTGAGACATACTCTTTTCATCATGGATCTAGCACAAACTGAATTTCTTTCTTCATTCCCTTCTGTACTCACTGTAGATACATCAGATCAAGAACATATTCTATCAAGCACAACTTCATCAAGTAAGTTGTCATCATCTTCATCAAGTGGATTGCCATTCAAGGACAACACTCACCATCATATTGCTAGCAAACATCATTTCACATCAGATTTACATCATTTAGCAAGTCCATCAGGTCAAGAATAACTTCATCAAGTGAATTGCCATCATGTCAACAGTCTCATGTCTTCATCCTCATTCAGTGGGTTGCCATCAAGGACAACACTCTGCATCATATTGCCAACAACAAGAACCCATCCCATTGAGGAGGACTGGTAATATCTTTTTATGTTCTCCTCCCATGTGTCATAAATACGAAAAATTATTTAAATCAATCTTGTCTTATTTATTGGATGCATGGAGAAACTCTTTCTTTTATTTATTGCTTAATGTCTTTTGATGTATAGATCTAGATTTTGTAGCATTTATCTTGGTCAACTAATTGCAGATCTAAAGATATTGGTAACCATATTTTTTTTTAGGGTTGTTTGTTATGCATGGCTAAAGTGAGCCTTTTTCATACACTCGCGATTAAGATTCATACTAACGCAGTCACATGTCAAGAGGACATAAATTGGAGTTACACATGTCAGATACTGGAGCATAAATCAGAGTTGGTAGCAGTGTAGAGTGTAGGGATGCAGATGTAAACAACGCAGAGAGTCCATTAGACATGTGTAATAGCTAATAGCAGTCATAAGACTCTGATGACAGATGCATTATATTGACTCATTTGTTTGGCGGCTATTTAGTTTCAGGAGAGTTGCATGTGTGAACAACACTAGGAAGTGCTGCATGCAAGAACATTCCAAAGCTACTGGATCGAGATAGATTGATTCCTTTCTTGTTCAGAGGTATTGTTAAAATTTTCAAAAATAAATAGTGAAATTAGCATCCAGAAATAACATGATGACACACATACACAAGTGTGGGATCACATGTCACACATTGATGGGTCCTAGTGATACATTAGTGTGTCTAATTTAACTTTTCCTTAATTAAATTGAACAATAAATTGTAATATTATCTCAAACTTACTTGTAATAGCTAACTAAGTGTGATAGACTCAGTTAGCTCATGAATTTCGAGTTAAGGGTGGTTAGTGAGGGATGTGGAGTGATTCTAATTGTTCTAGAGTTCAATTTGAAGTTAGTGTTTTAATTTTAATGCATGAGAAATCAGTTAACAAAATTAAGTGATTTAAAGTTAGTCTAACTAGTTGTAACTAATTGTTGTACTAGTGACAGGTCAATTGAATTAAATAACATTTAATTCACATGCAATGATATATCAAGTGGATGATGATTTACTATTAATAGATACATTCATGTCAAATCTGATGAAGACCTAGTTGAGACAGAGGTTAAAGGGATGTTAACTATCAGTTGTATTTTTAGAAAATTGCCCAGATGTAGTTAAAACACCATAGGATGCCCGTGATACTCAGCGCAGTAAAGGAAGGCTGAAATTAATAAATAATATGGATTTCATTCCACAACGATTGCGTAAGAAAGGCAGGCCGAAGACAGGCTTAGAATTGGCTAAGTGTTAGACCAATTTTGCCTAGATCAGTGTGAGACAGTTGATAGAGTGCAGGAGACTCTTGTGTGAAGAGTGGATTTTATTGTTTCATGATTCCTTGGTTGAGTATACAATAGAATTTAGAGGGGTTTTGAGAAGCGATATTTCCCCAAGAAAAATATATGTGTTGTGTATTGATTTTATTCTCTCTTACGTGGTGTGATTGTGCGATGATGTTTAATTTCCACATAATTAGTTGTAGAAGGATTCAGTATATTTATTTAGTACATTGCATGATCAGATTGAATCCATTGATATACATATTATTTTTATAATATCTACATACATAGACTAGGAAATTCATATCATAAACATGAAGTTGCAGCATTGGACTTCGGGGCAAGATGTTGTCATCATACAGGTTTGGATGTTGGGCATGTAGGTATGTAGGTTAAGGATTTTTATATACATTATGGTTATGAGTATTCCCTTAATTCTATTTATGTTATGGTTACATATATTATAGATGCTATTTTATTAGTATATTTATATGTACATGTGTTAGATATTCATGAATTATAGCAATATGTGGTGGTATGCATAACTATTTTTGTTTTATGTTAAATAACTTATATGTTTTTTATGAGCATGTTATGCATTTTTTTGTTACTATTATATGATACTTAGCTTGATTATTAGGTTTTGTTTTATTGATGGGCATGATATATAACTTTTTTTTGTTACATGTTCATGACTTTATGGTTAAGGTTATGAAATTTAGGCATGAGTCGACCTAATTATGATAATGTTTTGTATTATGTATAAATTGTCCGTGCATATAAGATTGTATGAATGAATGAAAATCATTCATGAGTTTATGTTTTGAACATGTTAACTAGATACTCTTATGGATATCATGACCTTATTTATGATTGGGTTAATAGGTTGTAAATTTATATAGTGCTAATCTAGATTGATTATGCAGACAAGATAGCCTACCCTAAGATACATTAAGGTATGTGTTTTTTTATGTCGTACACTTGGTGCTTGAATGTTTGATTATGTCGCTTATTTGAATTTTGATTGATTTGATGTCTATTACTCATATAGTTGATTGATTTAACATGGGATGTTTGCAATTTATTTGAATGTTTGATTATTTTCATGACATGAGTATGTGTGTGTAAGATTACATGAAGGAATGATCTTGCTTAAGATGGTTTTCCAAACACATATGTGCTGAGAAATCCAATATATACTTGAGTGTAAGTAGGTGATACTTGTATAATTATTTATTATGACCGATGAATGTGAGTTGATGGTTGATTAGGACATGGTTGTTAGTCTTGGTAAATTTTGATTTCGAAATGATAGATATGTTTTCTTGATGTTTGGTACATATGGCTGACATGTGTGCTCTGTTACAAGTTAGAATTCTGGTCACAAGAAGGTAAGGTAATGAGTATGATATTGTTTGTAATTATGCACTACCAATTATGTATTTATGGCAGTATGATGCAAGGGATTGCATGGGAAAAGAGACTATTATGAAATATTAAACAAGGCTCAGGTTGAGGTTTCCTTGGGAACCATGGGGGTTGAGTCATGTTGTTTGTGGCTAGGTCTTATGATTTTGATCTCTTGTTATTTTTTGCACTTGATTGGTGGTTTTGGTTGCATCTAATGCATGTCAATGCCACTTTGTTGCGGTGTCATATTGATTTTTGTTTTCATGGTTTTCCTCTTGTTTTTTATTTTTCTTTCCTTTCATGTTTTGAAGAGTCTTTAAAATTTGTTTTGGAAAGTGAAAATTTAATGGAGATTAGGGAGCGTTGTGTGGTACCTAATAGGTAATGTAAGAAATGGATGAATATCGGTGAATTAGTAAGCACAATAGAAGGTAGGAAAATGACAGACGGTTGGATTGGTTGGCTACATTGTGGTAAATCGATGATGAAAAAACAATCATGAGAAAGGTGATAGAAAAGGTAAAGTAAATGTATCTCAAATTTCAGATTCCTTGTTAGGTTGGGAATGGTTGTTCCCAATGTTGTGCATGGTTCCCAAAAATAAACTTAAGTTCTCTTAACCTAGGTCTTATGATATCGAGAAATTGTGTTATGATAATATTGATGCTTATATAGATATCTATATACATGTATTTCATGTTTTACAGGGGTGTCATGGATCATGATTTTTTTATGGAAATGATTATATATGTGTGTGTGTGTGTGTGTGTGTGTGTGTGTGTGTGTGCGTGTCACTGTATGATATGGCTTTCAAGGATCATTCTTGTGGAGGAATGATTGCTTATGCAGGTGAATGACATGAAGAGGTTCTTGGCTATAAGGAATCAAGTGGCAAAGTAGCTTTGAAAAATCTATGAGGTTAGTATCAGGTGGATATGATTTAATGTTGAATGCTTCTTCTATTCCTATGTTTATGTTATGGACATGCAATGTTGGGGGTTCATCAACGAAGTGAAAGTATTGTGATATGCAACATAATAGGATAAAAATGGATATTGGAAGGACACTAGAAGCAAGGTTGTTTGTGGGGTAAATGTTTGGTCTATGGATGTGTTGTGCTACTATTGTGTATATGTTGTGCATCATTGTCGATTTAGTGATTGTACCTATGGTGATGTGTAACTATTGCATATGTAGTATTTTTTACATACGATATTGTATGCATGTTTTATATATGGTGTTGTGTGTATATTTCATATTCAATGCTAGGTATAGATGTTGTGATGTACATGTTGGATATGCAGTGATGTGCAGATATCGTATTCTCTACATCTTGGATATGCGGTGTTGTGCACATGTGGGATATGTGGCACTCTATATGTATGGTTCCATTTACATTATGTATATGCAGTGCTATGTACATATGGTGTTGTGTGCATGTTGTACATAGTGTGCTATGTAGATATGGTGTTGTGTATATGTTGTACATGTGGGGCTATGTGTAGGTGGTGTTGTGTGCATGTTGTGCATGTGGCATTGTGTACATGTGGTCTCATGTACATGTCATGCATGTCATTTTTTCTACACATGACACTGTGTACATATTATACAGGCGGTGCCATGTACATTTTGTGTTGTGTACATGATGTGCATATGGTGTCATGTACATGTGATGTTGTGTACACATTGTGCAGATAGTGTTGTGTATAGGTGGCACTGTGTATATGGTACTAGTATACATGTGGTATTGTGTGCATGTCATACAGGATGTGTTGTGGGCATGTGGTACTATGTATGTGCATGGTGTAACCTTGGTATCGTGACATGTGTAATTTTTATGCTGTACTTTGCATATGTGTATCTATTGTGTTTATTGTACATGAGGTGTAGGTGTATGTGTTGAAAGCTAGTTTAGGCATATGTATTGCATTTTATTGTACACCAGGTGTATGTGTATATGCCATATGCTAGTATGCGTGTATGCATTGTGTGGTGTTTTATGCCACCTGTGGATGTATGTGTGGTGTTATACACTATGTATGTGTACATGATTGAATGGAAGCAAAGGAATTGGGTACTTCGCGGGTGTGGCTATTGATATGATCTATGTACAAAAGAGAAAAGGAAAAATTAAGGACAAATGAAGGATAAGTATTGGTATTTTATTTCAGTTCTATTATGCATGTGATTTATTATTATAACTTATTATGGCTAAATGTGATTTATGATTATCTTTTATCATGATTTCATGTGATTTATGATTTTAAATTATAATGGTTGACTGTTGAGCTAACTAGATCTAATATGTTTATAGATGATGAATTGATCAAGGATTTGGTTTAACTTGTGTGATAAGAAGTGAATAGAATCATAAGTGTACCTTATTGACGAGCTACCAATGAGGTATGATTAGAAGTTATTTCAATTTATATTGAATCTAATGGAAATGATGTGCTTGGTATAGGAAATCATGTAATGCACAGTTTATATGGCTTAAAACCGAATACAATAACTATCAGCGTCAACAAAGGGAATTTTAACATGTAGCAGTATGCTGGTAAAACACTTGAGGAGCAGGGTCATTATGGGACATTGGTACCCAATAGTGTCCATTGATTTCCATGAGCATGTTATGATCGGTATGATTTTTGAGGGAGGTATATGCCTTGGTTGTTGATCTTCTAATGCGAGGAATCCCTCACATGGGATGGATCACCCAGGATAGGGGATGTTGGGGAACTTGGAAGGTGAGTGTGTACATGGAAGGGGTTAACGAATTTCCCAAGGGACTGTGTAGCAGAGAAGGGAAGGTTAGGGATGGAATATTTTTGTCATTATCATTCCAAAATGGAATTAGATGTACATTGGGAGTGTGACCTACAACAATGATCCGATAAATTTTCACTGAGAGAAAAATGTGTGCATGATTGTAGCATTGGACATTGAATGGAGCTTGGATTGTGGCATTGGATTCTGGACATCCTCAGAAGGAGGTGAAACTTGGTAATACTTTGAGGGTTGAGGTGTGAGCCTGTAGATTCCCTTATTGTTGATACAAGCATCGTATCATTTTATTTTCCTATTAGGAAAATGTGAATATTTTTATATGTGTATATTATTTTAAATACCGAAAAGGGTTGTGTTATAAAGATCCATTACACGGTATGATTTTCATGATGATTTTCTCTCTTGAGTAGGTTATTAATTGTAAATACCGTAACAAGCTAACTTAGAAAGCTCCATGAGAAGTATGCTTTCTTTTGAGTGGTTTTCTGAGCTATATGTATGGTTGAACACTAAGGATGTTTTTCCCCCAAGGGGAAGGGTTCTGTAATGGCCATGGTGAAAATTGCATGTAATAAAGTTAAAAATAATAAGCACAATCAATGAGACACTTATTCCAAGCTGAATGTTGGGAAAAACATCCTAGTTGGTGTTCATTTGGTTTATTATGGCTAGGGAAACTGTAAAAGGAAGTAAAAAAGGATTTGGAAAGGAAAATTGGCATTTTTGACACATTTATTTATGAAATCAAAGGAAAATAAGAGAAAAGGAAGGCGAAAGGTCACATGTTGCATGTTTGGAAAAAAATGAATGAAAATAATTGAAAATGAATAAAATAAATTCCTTGTTGATAAAAAGGCTTATGAGGATCAGTTGGTAGTATTTTGGCTCAAGATTTTGCTACACTTATGGCTTTCCTTCTATTCTCTCTCTCTCTCTCTCTCTCTCTCTCTCTCTCTCACTCTTGGATACTTAGATTTTTCTTGGAGCACCTTGGAATTAGATCAAGAAAGGCAAAGAAAGAAAGAAGGAGGAGGAAGCAAGCAAGGAGGAACATGAACCAAGCATCTACAATATGATTCTTTTAACATATTGATTTTCATGTACGATTTCCTCACTAGATTTGGCATGCACGCTATTATATGTGGCTCTTTTCTATCTTGGAATGGGTTTTTTCTAGGTGTGACAATGTATTCAACCTAGCCTTGCCATTTACAAATAGCCATGGTGTTGTGGAGTTCTCATGTTGTGGTTTAGCTAGACTACAAAATGGATTCGAAGCTGAGTGAGGTGGATCTCTAATTATTATTATTATTATTATTATTATGACACATAACTGATTTATGTGTTCCCCCAGTTTAGATTCTAGTGATCTGGGTTAGGATTGTGGTAAATTGTGAGAGGTGTTGCCTCGGTTTAGGGCCTAATGATCTAGGATTGGATCACAGTAATTTCTAAGATGTGTTTTCCCTTGATTAGGCCTAGGAATCCTTATCGGTGAATGGTGAGATATAAATTAAAGCCTAGAGGGTGGTCTATATATTTATGGCCATGGGACCTTTGAGTTAGATGGTGGCTTATTTTAAATCTGAAGAGACCAGGAGATATCCAATGATATCCATGCTTGTGTTTGCATAGTGATCGGTTGACGATCATGGTAAAGCTAGTTTTGACATGTTTATTGTGTTGGTATAGTGATCTGAGATGGATGATAGTCAAGCCTGATTTTTATTGATGAGGTTGAGGTGGTTTAGCCTCAGGATTCCCTCATTGGTTCTTTTGGTTTGAGTCCCACATTCATGCTTGGAATATGACACGAGGGTGATTGGCTCAAGGGAGATTTGGCTAAGCCAATATATAATTGGGTGTAATCTGGAAGTCCCATATCCGGTTGGTTTTTACATTTAGGGATGAAGAGCTCATTCCTTGGGTATTTTTTATTCAAATATTTTTTTTTCTATGTGGATTCTATTACTTTTTTATCCATTGTATTTATGTTGCTATTGTGCTAGTTATAAGCATGTATTTTATCAATGATGACGTATGGATCTATCCATGTCTTTACTTGTAAATGAATGGACAATGTATGTATGGTAAAATATATTTTATTGCACCTAATTATGTGAAAGAGAATATTTTTCTCAATGATTCTCAGATAAGTATGAGACCCCTATGCTTAAATCTATTGTCTAGACTTGTAGATTCAATGTTTGTGACATGTTTGACAAAAATCATGTCATGGATAAGAGTGTTTCAAATGAGTTATCATTTATCTGATTACTTTCATATCATTGTATTATTGTTATTTATCATCCCTTAATTTTTCATGAAGTTCTAGGTAGTGACCTCGGCTCTGGGCCTCAAATGGTGGCTCAAATCCTATAGTCGTGGGCACAAAACTGATCATTTGGGGCCCTAGTTACTAACATTTAGTGTTATTACTACATATATAGCCTTATATCCCCTATAATGTAGTTTTATGCCCGTGGCTATGGATGTAAGGGGTTCAAAATGTCACTGTGACCCAGGGGTAAGAGGACTGAATGGTTGGGTTACCTCCTAGCAGTGTTGTGGCTTTTGTACAGGGTCTTTAGGTTTTGTTTTATGTCTATTCCACTTCCTCAAGGTCACATAGGAGATTCAATCACTTTATAGTAGCCTATCGTTGCATATTTACCTTAGCCGACCCGTTGCTTGGGAAGATGTGGGAAGGTGGTGCTACATAGGATTCTTGAAGTGTCCAACAATTATGAATAAGTATTCCCTCCCCCTTGGTCAATTGGTCTTTCTCCTCGACCACATCACTTCCATCTTGTGATTGATCAGATTTGTATTGTACCATACATGTCCTTGTTGTTGAGTTGTCTTTGTATTAGGATGCTTTTGATATGATTTTGTTGTCAATCGCACACACTAATATATTTTTCATGTTATAAAAAAATAAATAAAATTATGACCATGAATCTTGAATTCATGGGGCTTCCATAATATCCCCTCTACGACAAAATAATATCTCTTCCATAGTATGAAAATCGTACTTAATAAATCATATGCATCAACTGTACATCCTGCAATTCCGCCATTATTTCATAATTAATAAACAATAGCACAATTTTTTCCATGATCTTTCTCTTTTAGAGTTTTTGGAATGGGTTATCAACAAGGAAATAAACTAGGAGTATAACATTCAAACCTACCAAATTCATAAGCTATTACAAATATTAATTGAGTCAAATATGTCAAAAATTTATGTTTCTATTGATTTGATTAAATAACAAAGTCATCACACTCATTAGGCCTCCAAAAAATCAATTAGATCAGCTTCTAACACCTAAACAGTTATTTAGTTAATTTTCTAAAAGTTGCCTCTTGATCATGGTAGAGCCCATCCATTCTATGTGTTAAACATGGATTCTCTAATACAACTTGTAACAACCTCACCCCCGATCTGAATGGGAATCAATTTTGAATTTCTTAGAATATGTAAATCCACTATATAGATAGGTAGATCTTGATCCTGTTTATGAGTTAACGAAAATGTGCAAAAGCTCTATTGGCTTCTGCCATTCTATGAGTCTCTTCCTTTTTGCGTGTAGCATTTCCATTCCCTCTAGCAGCATCCATTAATTCGTGACTCAATTTGAATTTCATATTTCAACCCAGACGTTTTCAAGATGCCCCTAATAACCAACGAATGGCAAGTACTTTTCCTTGGGTTGATCTTATCTCAGTGGGAACTCGATAAGTCGATCCACCCACACGTCTTGCTTTTACTGTTACATTGATTTTTCTGACTTGCTTGGCCTGGCCATCGGCCAGGCCAAGCAGGTCAGAAAAAAGAGAGGAAAAGAAATAACTATTTTGAATGAAATCAGCAATACGATTGACTAGATTGTTCTTTATCAAACTGAATAATTGCAATATTCATTATATTGCCAATACAATCCATACATACTATGGTATACACCTTTACTCCACCATTCATTTTGTTACACATGAAATATTCCATCTTGGAGAGATGGCTGAGTGGACCAAAGTGGCCGATTGCTAATCCGTAGTACAGATCATTCGTACCGAGGGTAGCACGGTTCAAAAATGGTAAATCTAATTTCTATTCAATCTGATAGAATTGATGATCCATGATCGGGCAAATTGGAGAAAAAAAGACCAATTATTCGTACTCTTCAGAAATCCAAATTTTGATCCCTAAAACTCCATATATGGTTTGAACCGGATAATAACAATAATCAATCCTAGCCCGAATTGTCAATTTTAGTTATGTGAAATTACGAGTTACTCCTTGAAATAGGTGTAATTTCTATAATATCGGGTTCTACTGGCTCTAAGAATGAATATTGAAAAAACCTAATCCATCTAGAGGGTCAAATGATTGGATCAATAAGATCTATAAATGAAAAGACAAACTGGATATTCATATTCTTACACCTAAACGTGAAATTTAAAAAACTTTGGCTATATATGTAGATAGGTTTCTTCCGGTCTAGTCTCTGATAGCTACTGGTAAAAAGATAATGCCAGGTGATCCAATCGTACGGATTGAGAATTCATTAACCTTGTAAGAAGATTACATTCGACAATTTGTGAAGTGATTCACGGGTGCTATTCATTAGTTGCTTGATGAATGTGAGGATTTCTAGGATAATGAAGAGATTTCTACCATAGTTCTCCTCTCATCCTCGGGTGGCTACCACTGCAAATCCAGCCCTTATGTTGTTCGAAGAGTGAGATAATTTACATTAATTTTCTTTTTTGCACTCAATTATACATACATACATACAAACAAACAAACACACACACAGATATATATATATATATATATACCCTCCCAAGATTACATTCCATTATTGTTCTTAACACACCATAAATCCAATGGCCCTCCTCCAACAATGATCTAGTTCCATAATTTTCTCTCGGGTAACATGCTCATTGACTAAATCATCATAGGGGAGTCTCAATCAATGCTTCAACTCATGGTTTTGGGGCATTCATTGCATGATCCATGATAGTGACACCACAAACAATGACCCACAATGATTTTTCCAACTAAACTTCCTCATGGCTAACACCATGAGGAGGGGGTGTTGCAACACAATCTCTATCATTTGATCTTTGAGGATCTCTTTTTTTTATTGGTGCGGTAGTCTCGCTACGTCATCGGGACATTTTCATTCACTTCCATACTTTAATCCTCCATGTTGGGAACCTATGGGACATGTGTGTCTATGCGTCATTCACTTCCACATGCATCTCTCTTGATTGGCTCATGTGCTTGCAAAACAACATCAATTGATGACTCTTATACATCCTCCTTTATTGAGTTGTAAGGTTATTTCCTTAGGGACAGTTTTCCACATGGATCCACCTGAAGCTACTAGAAACATTTTCCACTTCCAAGTTGTAGGATTAACTATCCCAATACCTCATTAGCCCAAAAATGTCTTTAAAATTAGAATTAATGGTTCCAATGTATGGCCTTCGTGATCCATCATTCTATGGGCACCACCAGCAACAAATGGGAGGATCGCTGCGTCTGTGTTTCTGCCAACTCATCCCCACTAATTTCATCCCACTCGTTTAGATTTTTCATGTTGGAAATTTCTCTGGGCTTAAACCATGGGCTCGATGTGGTAGGTGGGTGCCTCCTACACTAATTAAATCACACCTGACCATACGTGGAGGCCCTCCTCATCTAGCCTCACATCATCCTATGGCTCGCTATAGTTACCTTATAAAAGTTATGGGATTTCTAGCCTAGGGATTAGTTTAATGATGGGATCCACTCTGTCCAATGGTGATGCTTATTTTATTTGAGTTTTGAGCCCACTTGGCACAGTGCTTAGCCATCCACTTTCACCTGTTTTGTGATACAAAGTAACCTCTAGGACGTTACCTCCAGGATGACTTGTCCTAGGGGAACCACTTCCATAAAATGGAAGAATCATTGAGCGAGCATGTCTTCAAACGTATCCCATTCGACGTCACCTTGCCAACCCTTAGCACTGATAAACAAGAACAAATAGTATGCTACCTTGAAGCTAGGTCAACTTCCTTCATGCAACCATGATGGTAAAAATCTAGGAACACCAATCCTATGTTTCTATGGTAGGGTTCTTCCAGGATGAATAATATAGTCAACATGTTTCATTATAAGGCTAAGTATTTCCGATCCTTTGTCACCACACTTCTTTTACTTTCTCTTTGACATGGCCTAATCGAAGATAATGTACTAGTACTTGAGGTATTTGATGGATTCGGACTAAATTTCTATCAAAAAATCTCATCTCCTTTCTGTGCATAGCGGCTCTTGTTGGTCTATTTGACCATGGCTTTTCACTATGGTTCTAAAAACATCCACATCTGCGAAAAAATATAATAATGATTATGGTGGCTCACTAAAGTAGCCAACAATGCTAACCCTCCTCATATTATTCTAAATCCACTCCAATGCACTCCTGGCCTCTAAACATTCCCTATATTAAGAGAGGAAATTCCAGGAATGCCCACGTTCATGATATTTTAGTCATCCTCTATTAAAGAGTCGTAGTGAAGTCATATAGGACTTAATTTCTCCTACAACACAATAGGGGATTTATGTTTAAAATAAATCATATAAGGGGCTCTATGGCACCTCTTAATGGTTTCCACGCTCGTTGGCTACTGTCGATGGAGTATTACTATCAAATTCACTGCCCCTAATGCTAGAGTGCATACTGCTGAAAATACAAGTTCGAATGGCCTCAATGTAAGATTGCTGATTATTATAGCTAGAATAGGAAGCCATCCTTATCGTCATCAAATTCCTCAAAAAGTGATTTGCATGTTAGCAAGTAGTATATATGTATATATATTCACCTATATTCATACCTTGTCAAACTGGTTGCCCTAATGTAACCATTACTCTTTACAAAAGAGTTTCTTATGCTAATCTTAGTCATGATCCTTTTGTTTGGATCCATATAGATCTTCTAAATTCCTTCAAGGCTTCACGATATATGTTATCATGCAGTCATACAAAATCGCAATCATGTATCTCATAATAAAATAATTTCATTCTAGGAATGCAACATGATCCTATTTATTAAACTTAAACATAGCACATTATACCACTCAGAATCATAAGGATAGAGTCTAGTATTCTATTTTCTCTATAATACCATGTATAGTAAGAAATGCAAAAAAAAAAAAAATCATTCACAAACACCATTTGAGTGCAAGGACACAGAACATGTATTCATGGGAATAGGAGATACATAAGAGCACTTATCTTGTGATTTCTAGGGAAACTGAGTCTGGGACAAGGACTCTCGACCCAACCATAGACAGTTGTATCCAAACTCACTTGTAGCTATCACCTCTCATCTTGATTCTAGAAACTAAGGGGCTTGCTCAAGGGATTAAAACAACATTTACAACTGAAACAGGGACTCTATAATATGCCCTTCATCAATCCCACTGACTTCCTACTGCAATGTTCTTCAACACAGCAAATACATAATTTTACAACTTCGACCCTCAAGATTAGTACCACGAATTCACGTCCTTCCCCCAAAGCCTAGAATCCATTCAAAAACCAAAGGAATAAACTAGGAGATCTTCAAAAAAGAATCCACATATATTAACTCAAGGATTGGTAAATTTTCATGTTATACATTACTCCATATAATAATATATCAACCCATAGTCTCTAGGTAACCCAAACTATTATATGGCTTTAGAGATTCTATCCTAACTGAAAGCCTCTAGGGAACACAAGTTGTTAGAGGAATCAAAATATTTATATATCAACCCATAGTCTCTATGGAACCCAACTCATTATAGTGCTCCAAGGATTCTATTTCAATCCAAAACCTCCATCGAAGCCCAGCTATTATAGGGATGTAGAGACAAGGGTCTCAATCCATAGCCTCCGAGGAACTCAAGAACAAATCCTCTTCTCTTCTCTTCCCCTCTCTTTCACTATATATCATTTCTACCTAATCCAATTCCCTCCTCTATCATTAGATGAGAGAGTGAATCCTTTTATCCTTGAATTATGGCATCCTCCATGTTTACCTTGTTGCGCAAAACTTTACTTTCCCCCATCCTTACTTCCTTGCATTTTCTCGTCTTCTTCAATTTCCTATCCTTTCTTCCCTATTGAGGTTCTCAAGAAACATGGTATTGTGTAACTTTATTCACAACCCATTTAATTCAGGAACCATTTCATTAAGAACATACACTAACCAACCTTTAGTATTTGTGAAAAAAAATTCAGATTTTCCTGCACAAGTAGATATTACTCATCTCAAGCAAGAAACCTCTTAGCTCTATGATTTGTGTCCCTTTGAGTTATCCCTTTGATATATTCTATAAAACATTTACATTCGATATTGTGACAAAATTGGGGTTGAGGTTTTTATTTTAACCTATGCTCCTCTAACATAGCCTAGCATGCTCTAACCTAGCCTAATGTTTCCTAGCCTATTGTATCCAAGGCTACGATAGTCTAGCCTAATCTACTCTAGGATTTTGTACTCTAGTGAAATATAATTTAGCCTAGCTAATCTCACTCTTGCCTAGCCTACCCTAGCCTACTCTCGCATAGCTGAGCCTAGCCTAGAGTAGTCTACTCTATCCTATACAAGTCTAATATTATTTATCCTATCCTATCCTAGGATACCCTAAACATTCCTATCCCAACCTACTCTACCTTGGCATTGCATACTATATCATAACCTAGCCTAGACTTTCCTATTCTAGCATAAAATAGTCTAGTGTATCCCACTCTGCACCATCCTAGCCTACACGAGCTTACCCTAGCCTATTCTATCCTAGCCTAGCCTAATAAACTCTAGCCTAGAGTAGGATCTCCTACACTAGCTGATAGTATGATCTTCTATTCTAGTGTAGACTATCCTTCCTTACTCTATCCTATCCTGGCTTTGTGTTTCCTAACCTAGCCCAACCTAGGGAAGATAGACTTCTTTGGCCTCTACCTACTCTAGCCTACCCTAATTTATTCTAGTCTACCCTAGCTTATGATAACATATTGAATTATAGCATATGCGAGCCTAACTTAGCCTATAATAAGTTAGGTTACCATATCCTAGCCTAGCTTATCGTACTGTTTCATAGAGTAGCCTACCCTATCCTACTTTGTCCTAGACCTCCCTAGCCTAGTATACTCTAGCCTTTCCTACCCTATCATTTCGTATTGTATCATAGCCTATCATAGCCTAGCCTCTACTACTCTAACCTATCCTATTCTACTATTTTCTAGCCCCGCCTACTCTAGCTTAACTTATCCTAGGAAACATACTCTACCTTAGCCTAGCCTTCTCTATACTTGCATACCCTAGGCTAGCCTAGCCTACTCTTTCTTAGTAGCGTAGCCTAGCCTACTCTAACATATCCTAGCTTAGACAACTCTATAATAGCTTGGCCTAGTCTAGCCTCGCCTAGCCTAATCTATCCTACTATAGCCCAGTCTAGCCTAGCCCAACCCAACCCTACTATTACCTAGCCTACTATAGAATATCCTACTCTAGCTTACTCTATCGTAGTTTACCCTAGCCTACTCTGGCATATTCTACACTAGCCTAACTGTATCCTACTGCTGTCTAGCCTAGACTAATATTTGCCTAACCAAGAAAACTATAACCTAGACTACCCTAGCCTACTCTAACCAACCCTAGCCTGAACTATTGTAGCCTAACATTCACTATTCTAGCCTAAGCTAGCCTACTCTAGCCTACTCTAGCCTAGAGTACTCTAGTGTAGCCTAATATGGCATAAAATACTCTAACCTAGCCTACCGTAGTCGAGCCTAGGCTACATTATTCTACTCTACCCTAGCATAGTGTATCCTATACTAGCCTAGCCTACTCTAGCCTACACTAGCCCAACCTATTGTAGTCTAGCATTCATTATTCTAGACTAGCCTAGCCTACTCTAGCTTAGAGTACTCTAGCATAGCCCATTCCATCCTAGACTAATCAAACCTAGCCTACTGTAACCTACACTAATCTAAGTTATCCTACCCTACCCTAGCCTACCATAGCCTAGACTATCATAGCCTACTGTAACATACAATGGCCCAACATACTATAGCCTGAAATTCACTATTATAACCTAAGGTAGCCTACTCTAGCATACTCTATCTTAGATTACTCTAGCGTAGCTTACTCTGGCCTAGACTACTCTAATCTAGCCTACTGTAGCATACCCTAGGCAATGTTATCCTACCCTACCCTAAGATATCCTAGCCTATCCCACATTACTATAGCCTAACCTATCTTAGCCTACTCTAGTCTAGCCTCTCCTAGCATAACCTATTGTATCCTACAATAGCCTAACCTAATGTTCACTAACATAGCCTAGGCTACTATACCCCACACTAGTCTTTTCTAGCCTAACCTTCTTTAGCCTACCTATCTCTAGCCTAGCCTACTCTAGCTTGGCCTACTTGACACTAGAATACTCTATGATAGACTAGGCTAGCCTATCATAGCCTAGTCTAACCTATCCCAACCTATTCTAAACTACTCTAGCCTAGAATAGGCCAGCATAACCTAGCCTATTTTAGTTGTGTCTACACCTCCCTATCCTAGCTTAGCCTATTCTAACCTAACCAACTTTACCCTAACTTAGCATAGCTTACCCTAGATTTTCCTAATCAATCCTAGCTTACTCTACCCTACTCTATCATACCCTAATCTAGCCTACTTTAGCCTATCTCCTCCTAACCTAGCTAACCTACCCGATCATAACTTAGCCTTGTCTAGACTAGCTTACACTAGCTTAGCCTAGCCTAGCCTAGCCTACTCTAGCATAGCCTAGCATAGCCGACTCTAGTGTAGTCTAGCCTAGGCTAGCCAACTCTATCCTATCCTAGCCAGCCCTAGACTACTCTAGCCTATCCTAACATAATCTTTCCTAACCTTGCCTAACCTAATATAACTATATTATTCTACTGTACTTCACCATAACTTAGTTTAGTGTGCACCAAATTGCTCGAACCTACCCTACTCTATCCTTGGGTAGCCTACTCTTTCATAGGTTAGGCCAGTGTAGTATCACCCACTCTAGCCCAACCTACTATAGGTTATACTCTCCTGGCCTATCCTACTCTAGCCTAGCTTATCCTAGCATATTGTAGCCTAGCCTATGCTAACCTAGCCTACTGAAGCCAACGATACCTTATCACAGAGTAGGCTACACTAGCCTAGCTTAGACTAGCTCACACTATCCTATCATACGATTGCTTAGCCTAGCCTAATGTAGCCGCCTAGTAGAGCCATGCGTAGCCTAATTTATCCTAGTATAGCCCATCCTACTATAGCCTAGCCTAGCCTGTCATACCCTACTCTAGCATAGTCTACTTTAGCCTAGCCTATAATAGTGTATCCTAATCTGCCCTACCCTAGACTACTATTTCCTAGCCTAGCCTAGCGTACCCTGCTCTAGCCTAGACTAGTCTACCTTTTCATAGGCTAATCTACTCTATCTTTTTGTAGTGTACTCTAATCTGACCTATCCTAACCTGTTGTAGCTTACCGTAAGCTACTCTAACACAACCTAAATTTATAAGAGTGAGTATATATATATATATATATATATATATATAAAGTCATTCTAAAAATTTAATTTTATAATAAAAATTTACAGATAAAAACATTATCATTGTATCAATTCAAACTTTTCTTAACCACACATGACATCATTTTAGTAACCATCAATAAAATATAGTATATAATTTAATAACATTAATTATTAAAATTATAAAATTATAAAAAAACTAACATAACTAAATACTATTAATACAAATTTAAAAATAACCAAAAAATATTTAAAATAAATAGTGAAAATACATTTAACTTATCACAATAATAATTTAAAAACAAAACCTAAAAAACTGATTTTTATCATGAGAGGAGAGTACAAAATTAGTAGCCAAAGACAACATTCACATGTAATTAAAATTAATGTTTTTTCAATTAAACTGAGAGAGAACTCCACCAAATATACATAATATACAGGTGACAAGTTAATTTTAATAAAAGTAAAATACAGAGGCTTGTAGTAAAATTAACAAATATTTAATCAAATTAAAAGACAAAGAGAACATAATTTAAATAAAAATGAACTACAAAGGTTAACAATTATTTAATTAAATTAAAAGACAAAGAGAAACTAATGTAAATGAAACTGAATTACAAATGCATGACATTTCCAACCCAATGAATTTAAATATGTGATCCATAGCAACCCACCATAACTGATGCCGAAATGAATAGAGGAAATGCGTAGGGGTAAAATGCACAAGTGGTAGATGGAGTAAGATCCCTCTCGAGCCTTCCCGGGACCCAAGTCTGACAGTCAGATTAGCTACAACATTCACAAAGTAACTACATAGGTGTTCATACTAATGCTTAATTGACAAGAGATATTGAAGGATTGCCTCAATTTATATGGAAAATATGTTGGAGAGTGTTATGTCATGTTGCAGAAGCCTTTCTCACCGTTTCCAACTGCGAATCCTGCAAACAAACAAAGAACTAGTGGAATCTTCACAATTTTATCACTACAAGAAATCAAACAAGTATATAATTAAACATTTAACTATGTAGATCTAAGCCACTTATATAATGTCTCTTAAACAAATATTCAATAGATTCATCAATAAGACACCAAGTGGACAAAATAGAGGCAATTCTATTATTTAGAGAAGGAAGATTACATCCGTCAGTTTGGTTAACCTTCCCTCTGTCCTCTGACTACTCGCTCTCTCTCCTCAATACCCAAGTGTGACAATGTTCAGGTCAAGATTTTTCAATGAACCCAACCAATCATGAAACCTCACACTGAACAACAAAAGTAAACTCTTCACACAATCAACCCTTCGACCATCGACAATGAGCCCTGGCCTCCAATTTATAATAATTTGGGCGGATCAATATTACAATTCTTCTCCATTAGTTCAAATAGGGAAAAATCCATGATGTTTCCATGTTGTTCCTATTTTTTCCCCACTTTGGATTCTTAGTTGGGTTTAGTAATGCGAATGAAAGGCCTGCATCGCACGTTGCTTCGTTTTGGATCGACTCCTTGAGAAAAAGTAGGAAATGTCAATCAACTACTACAGAATTTTTCCATTTTTTCGTCATGAAACACGGGTAATGTTGCCCCTTGGGCAAAACAGTGTATTAAAATAGGCACTAATGCTCCATTAAAGAGCCAGGGATGGGTTATAACTTGACCTAGTTGTCTTTAGGGTGAGTTACCTTGGAAAAATAGGTCTTTGTCTAGGCAATTTTCTTCCTTCCATGTATCCTTCTCCTCTGAGCTGATGAGGAGGTCATTTATAATGTAACAGATGCCCCCTAAAGTGTGAGGTAAGAGGCGAAGATGTTGGCTGAAATACTTTATAACATGTGTAGTAGAGTGAGAAGAGTTGGAGGACTAAATAAAACCTGAAACAAACAACATATGTCAAAAATATAAATATTTGTCTTGGGTCGGGCATTTCCATGTTCAGTAGCTGTATCAAAATGATTTCTCTAGGAAGAGATATGGCCATTTTTCCACTGATAAGCACAATGTGGAATCTTGTGTCATAACAGGATTAATCTGATAATCTATCTCTGAAAACAATATAGTGGCTCAAGAGAGGAAAAAATGTTGAATGATTTAAGCCTCAACCCAAGGTCTTGGTCGTTGGTTCACTAAGATGCATATCTCTACACACCTGAATAAATAATATGTGGTCGAACATTCGAGAAATCGTCTGATTACCAGTCAATGATGAAAACTATTAACAAACACGAGGATGGCCACTGATAATGATGATGTTCTCAGAGATGCATAGTACAATCTACTGAGTGTGAATGAATGATGTTGATGTCAAACAATTTTACAATGATTTGACTAGGAACCAATGATGAAAACCCCCAATCAAACACAAGGTAACATGCCACTAAGTTCTACAAGCTCCAGGTTACTGATATGGTTTTGGATCAACTTCCTAGATAAGATTTTGAAGTCGATAGGAAGAGATCTATCAAAAGGAAGGCTATGAGGCATCCTACATCAGTTGACACAAAATGAGAAATATGATTTTGTTTTGAGGATATTCAAGAGAAAATTGTACTAAGTGACAACTGAAAATAATTTCTGGCATATCATGGCTTTGCTAATACAAGAAGTAGTAGATAGTGAGATATTTTGAAGAATAGAAGGCATAGTAAACAGTGTACCAGCCAGCTTAGGCTTATGAACACCAAAGAGTGTTAGGTTTCACCAATGCAGGGGCATTGGCATACAAAGGATAAACTCATAGAATGGTAGGGTTCGGCTAATTGCGAGAGAATTTTCTGAGGAGTGCCATGTTCAAGGTGTTGTTGCAAGTCGACATTCAAAGTATAAAAGAATGAGTCTCCACTTTTTCCAAATTATTCCCCATATGATTAGGTTTAACGAGTCTAGAAGGGTAAACTCGGTGATATTTTCATATTTAGGGAGTCTAAAAGAAATTGTAAAAGACAACTTCAAGTGGGTACCTTTGTCATGGTTGATAACCAGTTGTGACAAAGGGAAAATAGTGTGCCCAAAACAGTTCCTTTTCCATAAGTGAGTCCATTTAATTTGGATAAAGTGATAAACCTATGTTTAATGAACGTCTACCTCTTTTTTTTATGAGTACAAGTTGACGAAGTAAACTCAATATTCTTCGTGAAGTTTTCATGTCTCAAACAAAGAAAAAATCGATCCTCTCCATGAAAATTTAACGAGTTCAATGGAGAAAAACTCGGTGTCTTTTTTGGTTTTTAAGCTAGAAAAATATGGAAAAGAATGGCTCATATTTCTTCATCATGGTAGTTTAACGGGCCTGATGAAGGAAACTTGGGGTTTTTACAATTTTATGGGCTATAAAAAGTCCCTAAAAAGAAGGCTCATTGCTGGTCAAGCATGGTCAAATCTTTATAGAAGCACTGATAATTCATCAGAACATCGGTAAATTCGAGAAAAAAATAGTTGCATAAGAAAATAACGGAAATTTACCAATTTAAAATGACTATCTGAGTGAGTCATACCTCTAGAATGTCTATAATAAGGAAAAAAGACCTTCATTTTCATTGTTTATGTTCGGTGAAAGAGCTCTGTAGCGAAAAAAGAGGTGAAACTTCTGCTATTGTTTGTGGACTATCGGGGAAACTATTTTCGATTCCACCTGTTCCAAGTAAGAGCCTCAGACTATATCTAGCTTTCGTTTAATATTCCTAAATTAGCACACAGCTAATTGGAATATTATTTTTTTCTTTTGTTGTTTACATAGATGAATAAGTGGGTAGGGAGACCCATAAATCTCTTCAATAGGAATAAAACCCCTCTTAATGTGAAAATGGATCATATTCATAGCTGGATAAAGCAACCCCATGTGGGAACAGGGGCTAATGCATGTGGATAAGGTCAACTTTGACCAAATCAACAGCAAACAAGTGGCATTCAATGAGGGATAATGTAGTTTTGCTTAGAGACTCTTTGCATGGAAGTAGTGACTTAAATGATTGGGGCCAAGGGTGAGGAAGCTCATCACTTATATAAGGAAGAGGATGGCAGCCATATGGATTCATGTTTTGAGATTATTATTTGTACATGGTAAGTTTAGACTTATTGCTCTCTTCATTTGTTTAGCTAAGGTTGAAAGTGCTAATTAGCATAGGGTGTTCCTAGTCCAGAATCCCACCTCTTTCCTGGAGAAGCCTCTTGGAAGAGTATTGCACTACATTTTCCACTATCTGGCATTAGGCCAACTTCCATATTTTTTCTATAGTGCAGTTTTTGCAGAGGGTTGTGTTGTATTACAGGGTGTGGCAGTGGAGGGTTGAGAAACCCAACTTCTGAGCTTGTTTTCTAGTTGAGGGAGCAACCATTCATCCAGGAGGCTTGTAAGGGAGATTATTGAGCCTCATTTCATTGTTTAGTATCAAGCTAGGGTACTTATATCAGTTATAGTGCATTTTTCTGAAGGAACTGCATTATTTTAGTGTGCAATTGCATTAGAAGGTTTGGAGATCTAGTTGGAGGAGATATATTTTTAGTGAGTGCATTAGCCTCTCATTTGGAGAATCTATAAGAGGTGTTTTTCATACATTTCCAAATCATATCAGTCACCTCCTATCATCTATCAACTTCCAGAGATTATTCAGTCATAGGGCCATATTTTTCTCTTCTGCATTTTTGCGTATTCCAAGAAACCCTTTCTGAGTTATCTTGGAAATGTGCTTGGGAGATTAGATCTCTGTTCTTGGCATTATCTGAGCCATATAAGTTCATATCTATGTTTCAACATTCTTCAGCAATAGCTATATCCAATAAAATTGTTTTTTATTATAATTAGGTATTATTGTGTAGCAGTGTTCTTCATGTTTCATGTACATGTTCTCTTGAGGCTTGTTTTGCCTAACTTGAGTGATTATTTCCTCAAGAACTTTTATACATTTTGCTACTATGATATTAATATCATGGATATATGAATTTATTACATTTCATGTGTTGATTTATCACTGCTCTTTCTATTATTTTGTTCATATATTGTTCTTTTCCCATTTGGGAATATTACAGTGGTATCAGAGCATAATCTTGGCTCATCCTATGGATCTCAACCATTATGCTATTAGGAGAATAAGAAGAAGGAGAAAGAGATCAGAATGATGGAATGAATGAGTTTTATCTCATCTCTTTTCAGATCTAAGAGGGACCTCACCAAGGAGGTAAAGCAAAGAAGAATGCGAAATGTCAATGAAAGCACACTACGGGTTCAGGATGATGAAGGACCATGCACTTCCTATCAGCAGAAGAGAAAATTGGTATTGCATAGAGCTCCAAATAAATACACTATGCCCTTTAGTATTGAAGAAGAAGACAAAAGGCTCAGAGATGGAGGACACTTGGATCATGAGATTATAAGTGAGTATCTTGTAGAATATAAGTCTCAACCTAGAGCTTTCAAGAAGAATCTAATTCTCCCACAGTTCATTCAGCTCAAAGAAAAAAGAGGACCTTGCAGCAATATATTTCTATTGCCTACATTTGATGCATCATCCAAATTCACAGCAAGAGCTTAGGGAATGAATTTGGATGCATTATTCTTGCTACATCTAGTGGTATAGGGAGAAGTTGTTGAGATTGCAGCGCTGCACCTTAAGGGTGAAGAAAAAATTTGTTGGTTCAACCATTTGAGTCATTCAAAAGAGACTAAATATGTAGATTTTACTCAAAGGTTGATCAAGGAGTTTAATATAAGAAAACCAGAGGAAGAGAAACTTCCACCACCACTTGTTGCAGGTGAGCTTGCATCGGGAGAAGGAACACTTGCATCTTTGTAAAGTGGCCTTGATCTCTTGACATTTAGAGTCCCATGAACTATTATGGAGATGCGTGAGGAAGAGGAAACTTACGCTAGTGCTGGTGTATCCATAGAGGAGCAACCATAATCATCAGTAGTTGGGGAAGTCATTACACTGGTGGGTGGAACCCTTGTAGCAGTACAAGATGTTCCCAAGCAAACCCAAGGTATGCAAATTTTTCCACTTTCTATTATTTTAGCACAACATATAGGAGGTTTTAGGGACATGCCATTGCATGACCTAGTGTCAAGATACATTGTTGATTTGGAATAGTAGACCATCAATGTGCAGAGGACCCTTGACAGGATCAAGGAGGAGATATACAGTCATCCTAGTATATCATTGTTGAGTTGCATACAACTCTTGGGGTTGGAGTGTAGATTTTTGGAGTATATGATGAGTATTTTCCTAAATAACCCAATGCAGAACTATATGTTCAGCATTGAGCATGATCATGAGATAGCATATGCACCATCATGAATATTAGAGGAATTTTTCTTGAGTAGCGGTGATAAGTTTGGGGCCCAACTAATATTGGGACGTTCTTATGACCAACACACTTGTGTAGCGGTGGATAGACAGATGGTTGATGGAGGACATCTTATGATGGACGAAATCTTCCATTATTATGATGGATACTTCTTGATGAGCACTTCACATCTTAATGAGAATTTTTTCCCTACATCTTATTTGGATCATTATGGGGTCAACTTGGTCATTGATGAGTGGTCTTCATTTGGAGATCTCCAAGAGATTGAATTTCAACATCCCATGAAATGGAAAGATAGAAATCTGATTTGGGAGGATGGTATTCTCCATTTGAGAAATACCCATTGGGACCATGATAGTAGGAACTCACCATTGGTTGGATGGGGTGATGTTTATGAGAAAGAGGCTGGAGAGCCACTTTCATATCTATGACACAAGGCAGTGCGAGGCAAGGCTGTGCTGGCTACTCTTGAAAGAGTTTGGTTAGCATGTGACATATCCTACCCCAAAGGGTATACTGGTGGTTGGGACTTCGCATGGAAGTTGCATCATATGGAAGTAGGGATTTTGGGTGTATTGGGATGATGTGGCATTCTTCATGTCAATAACTATGTTTTCATTCTATGGTTTGTGTGATGGAGGTGTGAAGAGGCAGCGAGAGCTATTGTTTCTTTGGCTATTCTTGGGAGAGTATGGATTGATTTTCTCCCATACTTTACATGATTTTGCAGGAGTGTATGGTGGCACAATCATGGTGCAAAGGGGCTACAATTTAGCTTTGGAGGATCAGGGGGTACTTCCACCTTGGAAGGAATCTCCCACATATAGCATCATTATGGTAGATAACTTTTGCGTTTGGCATGTCAAATAATGGAGCTATGAGATGACAGAAGCCTTATTACAGAGGCCAACCGAGCTGTGACTTGGGAGCTTCGGGTTGTTGAAGGAGTGTTCCCAGGATAATTTCAAATATTATGCACTTGATGGACAAGTAGGAGATGAGAGTAATGGAGTAGTGGATGGATACGTCTATTACCATGATATGGCCTTCTTGACTTGGATCTCCAAGCATAAGAAGAAGGTCTTGCATGTGGCACATAGTTCCTTCCTTTTCATGGAGATATGTCATACCACTATTGAGGGCTCATTCATGGATCTTATTATCAGCCTACTCTCAGTAAATGGTAAGAGTCGTGTTTTTTCACTTATTGATTATCTAACACAATATTTTCATTCTCTTTCCATTTCTATACAGTGCATTGCTCCACAAGAGGGAAAGCCTTTATTTGGGCTTCATGGTCATTATCGGACCAACATATATGATGGAGATAGCCATCTCTTAAATGGCTTTGGGCAAGTGTTGTACTATTCCTTGTATGCTCAGTTGAAAAACAATGGCATTTACTATTTACTAGTAGATGAGATGACATGCACAAATAGAAAATTGTTGGAAGACAACTTTCCATATTATGTCTTGGAACAACAATTAGAAAAAATATGATGTGACCACTTGGGAAACTATTGGTACTTTCCAACACTACATAAAACCTCAAGTATATTTCTCATTTGAATGCCATATGGTGATGATGTCTTATTCATCATACATGGGATGGTTTGGGCCAGCATGATTCATGACACTAGAGAGAGGATCTTTGGAGATCTAGTTTTCTTCCTGCCTCTTGAAGGAAACATTATTGCAGCCCAAAATCAGCATACATTCTACACTTTTCATAAGTGGAGAGGGAGAAAGCATGGGATATAAAAATTATTCTAGCATGTTCAGCTATGTAGCCCACCTACATTGCATGAGCCAAAGGTGGAGGATTTTTTCAATGAGTTACCATTTTGGAGGGCGACTCACTTGGTGTGGATCATAGCTTGGGGATGGGATCTCCATATGGAAATGATGGTTCCCAATATATTTCAGATTCAATGCCTCAATAAGGCCTCTAGATAGCATATATTTTCCTCCATGGATATCCCACTACTTCATGATGAGGGCCATTTGGATTTGTCACCAAAGGCTAGCTTATACACTTGGGAGGAGAAAATTGGAGACATATTGATGAGAAACCATCTTGTTCATTGGATAATTTTATCATATGAGGATGCTACAGGAGGAGGAGAGGAGGCTCTTTAGTTCTATCCATGTAGTTGATTGAGCGCAAGAAATATTGGGGAGGGGAGGACTGTAATATTCCTAAATTAGCATGCAGCTAATTGGAATATTAATTTTTTCTTTTGTCCTTTAGATATATGAATAAGTGGTTAGGCATACCCATAAATATTTTCATTAGGAACAAAATCCATATTAATGTGAAAAGGGATCATCTTCATAGCTGGATAAAGCAACCCCATGTGTGAGCAGGGGCTAATGCATGTGTACAAGGTCAACTTTGACCAAATCAACAACGTTGTCATGGAGGAGTGGCATTCAATGAGGGACAACATGGTTTTGGTTGGAGACTTGTTGCATGGAAGTAGTGACTTAAATTAGTGGGGCCAAGGGTGTGGAAGCTCATCAATTATATAAGGAAGAGGATGAAAGCCATATCGATTCATGTTTTGATATTATTATTTGTACATGGTGTGTTTAGAATTGTTTCTCTCTTTAATTTTTTAGCTAAGATTGCAAGTGATGATTAGCACAGGGTGTTCCTGATCGGGAATCCCACCTCTTTCCTTGAGAATCCTCTTGGAAGAGTATTTCACTACATTTTCGACTATCCAGCATTAGTCCAAGCTTCATCTTGGTTCTACATCGCATTTTCTGCAGAGCGTTGTGTTGTGTTGCAGGGTGCAGTAGTGGAGGGTTGAGAAACCCAACTTTTGAGTTTGTTTTCCAGTGGAGGGAGAAACCCTTCATCTGGGAGGCTTGTAAGGGAGATTATTGAGCCTCATTTCATCATTTAGTATCAGGCTAGGGTAATTATATTAGTTACATCTTGTTTTCTAAAGGAACTGCTTTATTTCAGTGTGCAGTTCCATTAGAGGGTTTGGAGCCTTAGTTGGAGGAGATAGATTTTCAGTGAGGGCATTAGCCTCTCATTTGGAGAATCTATAGGAGTATTTTTTCGTACATTTCCAAATAATATCAGCCACCTCTTATCATCTATCCAGTTGTAGAGATTATTCAGCCCTAGGGTCATATTGGTATCTTCTGCATTTTTTTGTATTTTAGGAAACCCTTTTCGAGTTATCTTGGAAATGTGCTTGGGAGCTTAGTTCTATGTTCCCGGCATTATTTGAGCCACATAACTTCAGATATATGATTGAAATTATTCAGAAATAGTTATATCTAATAAAAATGTGTTGTCTTAGCATTGGGTATTATCATCTAGCAGTGTTCTTCATGTTTCATGTACATGTTCTCTTGAGGCTTGTTTGGACTAAGTTGAGTTACTATTTCCTCAAGAACTTGTATACATTTTTCTTCTATGATCTTAATATGATGGCTATATTATATTCTTACATTTCACGTGTTTATTTTTCACTACCCTTTCTATTATTGTGTTCATATATTGATGCTTTTCTATTTTGGAATATTACATTTCCATTGGTATTTTTCAATGTTTTAATGGTTAAAAGTTGACTTTTGTGGAAGCCCTAAACATTTTGGGCGTGTAACATAGCTGTTGAGTGGTAGGGCCATGTTAAACACACTTCCCATTAAGGGGAAAGTGCATTAGCACACTCTTCTTTGTAAAGAGCCCTGTGTTAGCCTACCCAAACAATTTTTAAGCTTGGTTTGCTCTAGTTTGCAGTGATTTGGCCAACAACTAATCCATTGAAAACTTGATGTGTGCAGGTAAAAATATTTTACCATGAGAATTTGGTGTGAAAGAGAGCACGAGAGAGAGGAACAAGAAATGGTTAATGATCCTTCATCCTTTTCGGTTCTCCGGAGGTGTCTATTACTCAAATATGTCAGATTAGAGATGATGAAAGTGTAGGAGGACCTTCTTAGCTGGATAATCCAACAGTGGGATGAGAAGCATCATATATTTCCCATCGGTGGTCATGATCTTACGATAGAGAGGGAAGATATATACTTTCTGACTAGCCTATCATGCAGAGGGACAAGACCCAATCTAATAGGAATGAGATCTAATCCCCGAACCACCATGGGTTTGATCTAGGCTCACTATTCTAACAACGTCGGATTCCTATAGCACAAGTGGCCTCTAGATCGATGAGGTCATTGTTGTGGATAATAGTTTGCTTTGCAGTAGCCAAAAGTTAGCATGTGGCCACCAAGGCCCACATACTACTAGTGTTGGCTTTCTTACAACCACATATATTTGATTGGTGTGAAGGTGTTGTCAGCCGAGTTCGAGAAGAGTTGATAGCCTACAAGACCCTGTTGCAAAGAAAGTTTCGGTATAGAACACTGATTGTCTGCTTCATACTAGTGATATTTCCCATTATGAAGCCTCGTATGATCATGAATGATGTGGGACCACGAGATCCTAGACAAGGTCCTTGGTCAACCTTGGTGATGTGGACTAGAGAGAGTCCACTCCTTCATTTCTTCGATGATGCATTATTTTGGTGGATTAATGGCTAGATCGTGATGATCAAGGATTATCCCTGTGCAGGGATGAACTTCACAAGAGATACGGAGTTGAGATTACCACTTGGCACTTAGTGTGGGCCAATAGGTAAGAATATAAATCAACTTCTTTAAGTATTTTTTTTTCTTTTGAATATATATGAATTTTTTTTGTTTAATGGGTGAAAAAGACATTTTACATGAATCACATTTCTTTAAACATATGTGGCACCTATCTGACCTATTGGATCCCATCGTTATGCATGAAAAGGAATGAAACTACCTAGGGCTATAGTAGCAGTAGCAGAGGTTGCGACAACCATTGAAGAGTGAGAATATACACGCAGTTTAGATGAGGTTGCTAGGAACCTCGAAGGATTGAGCATGGGTGTGTTGCCTCTTCCCATTATGGAGATCCTGATTCATCTGTAGCGAGACACATTGGGTGTGCGAAAGAGATTCTTGGTGCCTCTGAGGAGGTTATCCAGAGCATTTATCTTCTATCATAAGCAGCAGGCTCAACAAGAGTAGATATAGATGTATAGATGTCAGATTGAGGCTTAGCAAAGACTTTTTTCTATAAAACACCCAAGTTTTAAAGAGTTTTTTTATGTAACCGACTGGACACGACATATATATATACATACATATTTTGGCGATTTTGATCTTATAAATTTTATGGTTAAAAATATACACTCATCCATGACTCTTTCTATATTAAATGTGACAAATTCCAATCCAATACATAATTGGCTAACGAATTAGCTAATGCATTAGATTCTCTAGGAATGTGTTCAAAAGTAATGAATTGAAATTCACGTTCCAAAACTCGTACCCTCAAGTAATAACATAATAATATAGGATTTCATATGTGATAAAATTTGTTCAAATGCATAAGCACTAGCTAGGAATCTATCCGAACCACCAGATTGGAGATGTTGTAGGATGAAACTTCAATGAGGTGTTGGATAACTGTCAAACCAGGAGGTAACTCCTCAAAACTAGAATGTATATTAGCTGAAGAATGTACATGCTTATATAGATGGGAGGTGAGGCTATTGGGATTCAGCTCCCAATGACTCTTGGCCTTCCTTATTTCCTAATAATAAATCATATATAAAATACATATGCACACCCATCCATAGGATTAGGTGTCAACATTCCCCCCTTTAATCCGAAGGGATGTTGGTGAGTCCAAGCATCGCGATCTGAACTTTTCAAACTTCTCTCTTCCAAGTGCTTTGGTGAAGATGTCAGCAGTTTGCTCATTTGCGGAACAATGATGTAGATGGATGGTCTTGGCCTGAACATGATGTCGAATGAGATGGTACTTTGTATTGATGTGCTTTGTTTGATCATGGAACTTTGGGTTCTTGGCCAACTTTATTGAAAAAGTGTTGTCGATCATAAGTGGAGTGGAATACATCTGTTTCATCTGCAAATCTTCCAGGATTTTCCGGAGCCACACAATTTCCTTTGTTGCTTCAGCTGCTGCCACATATTCTGCCTCGGTCGTGGAATCTGCTGGAACTGACTGTTTGCGTGATCTCCATGAGACAGCTCCTGATCCAAGACTCATGGTGTAACCTGTAGTAGACACCCCTGTTTCTTTGTCGCCATCAAAGTCTGAATCAGAGAATCCGATCAAGCTGAAGTCGCCTACCTGTGTATATTTGAGTCCAAAGTCTTGAGTCCCCTTCAAGTACCTTAGTACTCTTTTTGCAGCAGACCAATGTCCTTCACAAGGTTTCTGCATGAACCTTGAGAGGATTCCAACAGCAAATGAGATGTCAGGTCTGGTGGTGGTCAGATAGATAAGACTTCCTACAAGCCGTCTATACTTAGTTGCATCCTCAAATTCCTTCCCTTCAACAGATGTGAGCTTCAAGTTTTGTTCCATTGGAGTGCCTAAGGGTTTACAATCATCCATGCCAAATTTGTTCAAGAGATCTCCAATGTACTTCTTTTGAGAAAGAAATATGAATTTAGGATGTTGAATTACTTCAATACTCAAATAGTAATGAACATGACCCAAATCAGTCATTTCAAAACCTTTCTTCAACTCTTTCTTCATGGATGCAATATAGCTCTCATTATTCCCTGTTATCAAAATATCATCTACATATACCACAAGATATACAACTGTTTTTCCAACTTTCTTAACAAACAAAGTTGCATCATCAAGATCAAAATGTTTGAAATCAAGTTTCAGAAGATGCTCGGTCAATTTCTCATACCAGGCTCGTGGTGCTTGCTTGAGGCCATACAAGGATTTCACAAGTTTGCAAACTTTGTGTTCTTGACCCTTTATCACAAATCCTTCTGGCTGGGACATATAAACTTTCTCCTTTATATCTCCATTCAAGAAGGCTGTTTTTACATCCATCTGATGGACTTTCCATCCACTCTGAGCTGCTAAGGCAAAGAGAGTCCGAATGGTGGTCCATTTTGTTGTGGGAGCAAACGTTTCTTCATAATCAATTCCTTCCTTCTGTGCGAATCCTTTTGCCACAAGCCTGGCCTTGTGCTTTTCAAGTGAGCCGTCTGCTTTGTACTTGTTCTTGTAGGCCCACTTACAGCCAATTGGTTTCGTTCCCAAAGGCGGATCAACCAGCTTCCAAGTGCCATTCTTTATCAAGGCATCATACTCCTTCTGCATCGCTTCTTTCCATTCATCATGAGAAGCGGCTTCTTTGAAGGAAGTTGGCTCATGATCTGTAGACAAACTCAATTCACAGTTATAAGCAATATCCATATCAATAGGGGAATCAGAATTATCTACATCACCTTCGATTTCTTGAGTGGAACTTCTTGTTCCTATTTTTCCAACCTCATCAGGATGAACATCCTCCAGTGTCTTTGTCAGCCATTTGGGAGGACCTTTCTGAGATGGCCCAGGCTGGTCACTTGACTGAGTTGGGATTTATTCAAGATTCAATCTCCCAATTCTGTCAATCACATCATCCAATGTGTCATCCGTGGCTGTTTCTTCATGCGGGGGAGAGAGTGCTTCAGGACATGATTCCACAGTTTGATTCAATATCGGAATCCCCCCTTCAAGGTGTGGAATCACATTATCAAACTCTTGGAAAGACTTTGCATGTGTGAATCTGTCCAGGCAATCAAGTTGCCGCTCAACAACCTTGTCACTCTTGGAAGATTCAAGAAATATGACATCTCTTGCTATCAAAAACTTCTTATTTGCTTCATCATAGAGACGGTATCCTTTGGAGGTATTGGAGTACCCCAAGAAGATACATTTTCTGCTTCTAGCACCAAGTTTGTTCCTTTGACCCTTGGGTATCAAGGCATAACAGGTGGACCCAAAGACCCTGAAATGCTTTACCGAAGGAATGTGGCCATGCCACATTTCAAAAGGAGTTTTGTTTCTAATTGAGCTTGAAGGACACCTATTCTTTATGTAAACAGCACATAGAACTGCATCAGCCCAAAACATCAATTTTACATTCTTGAAAAATAACATGGAGCGGACCATATTTAAAATGGTTCTGTTCATTCTTTCAGCTACACCGTTCTGTTGTGGATTATATGGCACAGTGGTTTGATGTTTGATTCCATGTTGACGAAGATAATTTTCAAATTCGTTTGAAGTGTATTCTTTTCCATTATCAGTACGTAGAGAGCCAATATGTGTTTGTGCATCATTTTCAATCCATGCATGAAAATTCTTGAAAGTTTGAAAAGCATCACACTTATTCTTCAGTAAGTATATCCAACACATTCTGGTGTAGTCATCAATAAATGTCATCATGTATTTGTTTCCATTTGCAGAAGCAATAGGCATAGGGCCACATAAATCTGAATGAACAAGTTCAAGTTTCCTATGTGCTCTTGAGTGTGAATCATGAAATGCTTGTTTGCTATGCTTTCCTAGAATACAAGCATCACATTCCTTAGGTTTTCTAGGAATTGTAGGCAGTCCATCAACACCATTTTTCTTCAACAAACGAAGGTTGTCATAGTTTAAGTGTCCAAATCTAGCATGCCATAAAAGACTTGATGGAAATGTACCTTCATCATGATATGAACTGAATGCAAAGTTTTGAGCATGAGCAGATGAACCTTCCAGCTTCAAAAGTCTCCCTTCTTCTATTCCCTCCATGACAAGTGAGTGTTCTGATGCTGATATGACCTCTGCCTTGCCATCAAACAAGTGAACTGAGTGTCCTTGCTGCCGGATTTCGATTAGGGCCAGCAAGTTTCTCTTCAACTCCGGGAGGTATAGAACCTCATGTAGGATATGATCAGGAAGACCAGGCAGTTTAAGCCTGACTGTGCCAAGCCCCGATGGCTTGAGTTTGGATTTATCTGCGAAATATACTGCTCCATCAACTTTGTCAGTGAAATCTTCAAAAAAATCTTTTCTAAATGTCATGTGACATGTTGCTCCCGAATCTAGCAACCAATCATCTCTCCATGAAGTAAATGAAACATCAAATAGGTTTTCAGTTACTCCATTGTTACAATGTGCTAGAACATAGTGAGCAGATTCAGGTGCTTTACCTTTGTCTTTGTCATTGGTTTTACCTTTGTCTTGATTTCTGTGCTGCTCAATTTTGTTCCATGGTGTTCTGCATTTGGATGCATCATGTCCATCTCTATTGCACCGTGTGCAATGAAGATTGGATTTGTCAGCTTGTCTGCCCCCCCTTTCTGTGAAGTTCCTTCTTCCTCTTCCTCTTCTGCCACCTCTTCCTCTAGATGAATCTGGAGTATGACTCTTTTCTCTATGTGCCAAGTATGCAGCCTCTTCGGAAGATGAAGGGACCGTCATCTTCCCAAAAGCTTTCTCTCTTTCTGCAAACTTTTTCTCAAGTTTATCAAAGGTGATATGCTCAAGGTTTCCACTTGCTTGCAAAGACTCAAGATAATGTGAGTACGTCGGATATAATGCCTTAACATATGCTATGAGAGGTATGTCCATTTTTACACCAGTGTTTTCAATGTCATGCATTATAGATCTTACTTCTGAAGCTAAATCAAGGGGATCATCATTCTTCATTTCAAGACTGAACAGCTTAACCATCAATTGAACATTTTCTAATTCTGAATGTGAGTCATAGAGTTATTTTATTTTCTTCAAGGCTTCATAGGCATTTGAGAATGATGAGATATGGCGACTCACCTCTTCACTCACTGAGGCTGCAATCAAGGCATAAGCCTTGCAATTCTTGTTTTCCCAAATGGCAAGCTCTTTGTCTGAAGTGGGCTTCTCTGGTGGATTTTCTACTTGTCCTTCACAGATTCCTTTCCACAGCTCATTAAAAATGAGTGTGTGTTTAATCTTCCGCGACCATTCAAGATAGTTTTGTTTTTCGGAGAGAACTATCCCAACAATGGAGATGAGAGAATGCATTAGACTGCTGGAAAAAATATTCTGAAGAGGAAACAAATTCTGCTATAAAAACTTCGAACTCTTCAAATATTTCAAATAAAGGGGCAAAAAATCTTGTTGGAAAAATTTTTTCTGAGTTTAAAAACTCTTTCTGGAAACTAAATCTGCTCAGAAAACTTTTGCTGAAGACTGAATTTTAAACAAAGACTCTTTGCTATAAACTGATTCTGCATAAAAAAAATGTATTTTTTTGTTTGTTTGGGGAATAAATGTATATAAAAAGATGATATGGAATGGTGAATGGGGCGTATGGGCAGTGATACAATATGAGGGGCGAAATTTGTGAAATGGTGATTGGGAGGGGTGTATTAGAAAATGGGTAATATTATAAAGGAGGCGGTGTGGATTATAGAAGGGGGCGCATATAACAAATAGAGGCTATGACAACGTTTTAAACATAATAAAGCACAGCGTTAAAATGAGTGGGCTGTATGGTCGATGGTAATATATGACAGCGTGGTGATATATCAAACCAGGAGGGGCGGTGTGGATTATAGAAGGGGGCACATATAAAAAATGTGAAGGGCGAAATTATGAATGGAGTGGGGCGTAGGGGCAGTATGGGTATGGCGTTACAAAAGTAATGGGAAATATGAATACCATAAGACTTGTATCAATTTCGGTCAATGCTGATGTAATGGGACGGTGGTATTAAAACAAATATGAATGCCATACGACTTTCATCAATTGCTGTCAATGCTGGTGTAATGGGACGACGGTATTACCACAGAGCGTATTTAAAAAATGTCAATACGATATGAGAGGCGGAGGTATTATAAACGCAGGTCACTTATACGGCGTTGAAATGAAATTGTATGACTGCGCTGGAGATGTATGGACAGCGTGAATTGAATTTGCTGGAGTGAGCGTAACAGTGAGGAGTCTGCGCAGAATTGAATTTGTTGGAGTGAGCGTATAACAGAGGCTTAGGAGTGGGAGCCGAAAGGCTATCGATTGGGGAGCTTGTGTATGGAGAGGGCAGTATATGCGTTGGGTAAGGCGTTGGGTAGGGAATAGGGAGAGGGAGGTGAGTGAGGGAGAGGGCGTAGGGCGCAGAGGGAGAATGGAACAGGGATGAATGGAGAGGGCGCAAGGGTGGATGGAGAATGGTGGAGGCCCAAAAGGGCTGTTACAAAAAACAATTTGAACTTGAATCTGCAGAAGACAGAGTTGCAGGACTGCTGGAATGGCAGAGCCTGCAATTTGCAGATTGACAGAGCATGTAGTCTGCAGGAGCTGGAGCTGCAAATGTCAGTGCTATCTAGGGAAAAAAAAATGCAGAATAACAGTCTAGCAGTTAATGAGCAGCAAAAACATTAAAAAATATTGACTGAGCAAAGGGTAGGGAGTTACACCACAGGGCAGAAATGCCAAATGTGGGGCTGGCTCTGATACCATGTCAAACCAGGAGGTAACTCCTCAAAACTAGAATGTATATTAGCTGAAGAATGTACATGCTTATATAGATGGGAGGTGAGGCTATTGGGATTCAGCTCCCGATGACTCTTGGCCTTACTTATTTCCTAATAATAAATAATATACAAAAATACATATGCACACCCATCCATAGGATTAGGTGTCAACAATAACCAACATGTACTCAACAATATTTTTGGTGGCATTTCCAAGTAAGATTCCCCTGGAACCAAGTAGTTCTGACTCAGGTGTATGGAGGACCCAAGCAGTTGATGTAATTTGTTGTCTGTGATGACTAGCATGGTCCGCATATCCAACATATGGAAAGGATGATGAGGACATCTGTGTAAAAGAAGAGAGCCTATATTATAAAAATAATCAAAAACACAAAATATTTTGGACACACAAAGGAAAATACAAAACTTATATAAGTAAAATTACAAAGCAGATGCCTAGTGAGACACTAGGTGAAATACTTCTTTAGATAAAGCATGTTGTGGGGCTCGGTGGGAAGGATTCCATTAAAGTCCTGAATTTCATAGGCCCCTTTATAAAGGACCTTCATGGCAACATATGGACCGAGCCATAATGGTTGAAGCATTCCTACCCCCAAGAGGTCGTGTCTCTGATCGTAGAGTAGAACAAGATCACCTTATTAGAAAGAAAAAGGCTCGACAGCTTTGTCATATTGAACTTTAACTTGGTGCTTTTGGACTTCAAGGGCCAGTGTGGCATCTGGACGAGTTTTGTCCAAAAGATTGAGTGAGATCAAAGGCTCTTCTTCGACAATAGTGCGAGGTTGGAGTTCAACGACCAATTTGAGTGATGAAATCTCACACTTGATTGGAAGAACTGCTTCCAAACCATATGCTAAGTGGAATGGCATGAAGCCTGTAGCAGTCTTCACTGACATTTGTTATGCCCTTAATGTAGAGTATAACTTTTTATGCCATGTGGTTTTATGATTTCTGACTAACCGACGAATCATGGTCTTGAGGATGCCCTTTATGGGTTAGAATTTACCATTAGCTTGCAGATAGTAGGATGAAAACTGATCTTGTAGAAAACCTAGCATGGAAGTTACCTCCGTCATCATTTGGTTCTGAAATTGTGAACCATGATCTGTGACAATCGAGCGGGGTACACCAAAATGATAGGCAACCTAATTGAATAGGAAAAGAGAAGTGGTTTCTATATCAGCCTAGAAAGTGGGAATGGCTTTAGCCCATTTCGTGAAATAATTGACCGCAAATATGAGGTAGTTGTGTCCATCAGGGGAAGTGGGATTCCATGTTATGAAATCTATTCCCCATTTAGCGAAAGGACTGATGGAGATGACTGGATGTAGAGGGGTAGGGTGAGCTCATTTTCTTCGTAAAAATTTGACATGGATGGCACTTCTAGACCACAGTGATTCAGTCTTTAAACAAGGTGGGCCAGTATTATCTTACATGTAATATTTTATGGCAGCAACTATGCCTAAAATATGACCATTGTACGCCCCACTATGGAAGTCATTTAAAACGTTTTCGTCCTCATCATCAGTGAGACAACATTGAAGAACTATATCGGCACCATGAGAATATAGAGTATATTTCAACACGAGATAGTGTTTATCTTGTTGACGAATGTGACAACAGTCATATGACATGATATTTGAATAGAACCATTGATTTTGAAGGTAGACAAGAATTTCCCCATACCAAGTATTAGTATAATCAACCAGATAGACATATTCATTAGGAAATGGATCATGAGCTACTTCCTCTGGGTCAATTCTGGGAAGATCTGATAGCAATTCGGTGAATACTAGAAATTTGTTAGCTTTGGTAGTAGAAAAAGCCAAGTCAAATTGTTGGAGGATTGCAATCCATTTGGAATATTTTCCTGCAATGACCTGATGAGATAAGATGTGTCACAAGGGATTCTCCAAAGAAATGATGGTAGTCTGTCGCAACAATATGTAGTGTTGGAGGCTAGTGACAGTGAAGACCACCGCAAGAGATAGTTTTTCCACATGTAAATATCGTAATTTAGGTCCAATGAGACCTTTTGATAGATAATAAATCACATGCTCACTATCATCATCATGAAATTGAACCAAAACCATTACTAGGGAGGATGGTGAGGATGCCATGTAGAGGAGAAAATCAGGCGAATAGTTGGTGGCACTAAGAAGTGGGGTGGAAGGCACTGCCCATTTTGGGACTTCAAACAATATTTTACCTTGATTATCCCATAGATACAGTACCCCTTTCTTGAGTAAGAACTTAAATCCTTTCATCATCTCCGCATAGTTTACAATGAAGCGACGTAAGAAGTTTTACTTCCCTTGCAAACCATGGAGTTGTAGAATGGATTGTAGTGCAGGTAATTCAATAATTTCCTTGAATTTATTGGGATCAACCCTAATCTCATGCTTGGAGACAATCAATCCAAGAAGACGTCTAGACTAGACAAAAAATATGCATTTATGTGGATTCAGACGGATGTTGTAGAACCTGCACTGAGAAAACATTTCTCTAAGATGCACAAGTTGATGAGCTCGCTTCTTGGAATGATCAGGAAGATCATCTAAGTAAGCTTGTACAATGTGTATGATATCATGAGATGCATAGTCCATGGCCCTTTGAAAAGTGGCTCCAACATTCTTCAGAATGAATGGGAGTTTTTGATATGAAAATGTGCCCCAAGGACAAATGAAGCTGGTTTTATGCTTACCATCCTTTTTAATCGAAATCTAGTTATATCCCGAAAAGCCATCGATAAGGGAAAGATTATCATCCAGCACAATCATAGATATTATAATCTATAAATGAAGTATGATAATTATCTTTTTGGACAAGTGGCGTTCAGATTGCGATAGTTAACACAGACTCGGATGGTTATTTTTTTATTATCTATGGGAACCAGATTGGATACCCATTCCGTTAAAGGAATGAGATATATGAAAGTAGCGTGTAAAATTTTTTCGACCTCTATCTTGATAAATGGTGCTTTGCGAGGGTGGACAGGTCGGAGTATTTGCTAGATAGGCTTGGCATTGTCATAAATCTTGATTTCATGCTCGACTATAGAAGGATCCATGTCAGTAATTTTGTCGTAAAACAAATCAAAAACATTGTGAAACTCCTTAAAAGGTGATATTAAGCGTGTAATTTCCTCCAGACTGCAATCTTCTCCAATATGTATATATTCCATGATACCTATTTTGACTGAGATATCTATGAGCATGGTCTTAGAAATATTGCCCATGCTACCTTCCGTGTCGATAGTTTTAATAGTCGTATAAGTGGATGGAACAATCTTAGGTGGGTCGAAAGATGGGATTTGTATAATGATCACATTTTAATCAGACATTGAAGCGTGATGGTGAAAATATTCCCAGGGTCGTTCCTTTAAAGACATTATCTCTCGGGTGGCTTCATCTGTAGGCAGGACTTCATTGAGGAGATCGTTAGAAGGGGCTGTGTTGGGAGAGAGAGTGGTACCATTGGTCGAAAAGAAACTAGCGGAGGGTTCAAATGTTGATTGGATGGCTTGATAAGCCAATTAAACCGGTGATAGTGGCATTTGATCTCCCTAGGAATCAATTTCTGAAGGAGCTAGTAGGATCCAAGGGTTGATAGATCCAACCAAGATGGTGGATATCATTGAAACCATGTGTGTAACCTTAGGTGTTAGGAGAGGAAATAAATCCATCAGGGAAGATGCCTTCAAAATATCGGTATCGACGCTGACATAAGAGTCAGGAACTCTTCCTACTAAGGGCACAATGCTACTAGGTAATGTGGAATAATTAGGGGTGAAAAAGGATAGATGGTCCACTGTAACTATCTTCCCATCCAATGTAAAAATCATGATTCGAAAAACTGAAGAGACAACAACAATCATTGCATAAGACCAACTGCGACCTAAAAGAAAATTATAGTCGAGATGACGATCTACAACTTCGATTTCTGTAGTTATCATTTTCCCACTAAGTGTAATGAGGTAGCTAGAAAGGTAGCCTTTTGGGAGGAAGGTGTGGCCATCGAATTCTTTGAGGGAATTTGAGAGCAAAGAAAAATTAGGAGAATCCAAAGAGAGCTAGCATGCAGTTGACATTACACAGGTCGAAGGACCTTCGTCAATGACAGTGCAATAGATTGGCCTCCCTTTCGATAGAACTTGAATCTGGAAAGCAAGTTGGTATGAAAGCCGAGGTTTACATTTTTCCACGTCGAAGATGGCTAGCATAGAATCCTGGGGCTCAATTCCACCAATGGCAGAAAGTAGAGCTTTCCTTTGCGCTAGGCAAGTTTGCAACACTTTGAGTGCACACATATCTGACGGTGATTGCGCCAAGTCTTCTACAATGTTGTAGTTCTGGGCAGCATGTACATAGGTGTTATGAGTCATGTGTAGAAGGGTCCCTTTAGGGGGACGACTGACAGGGTCAGCATTAGGCCTTTCGATATGGGGATTATTAGGTGGCGATAGATTCGAACTTGAACCAGGTATGTGAGCATCAACGACTAGATTTCCATAGGTTTTAGCTCAGGTTTGGATTTCAACAATCTCCTTGCAATAAATGGCAGATCTTCCTTCATCAGAAGGATGAGCACCACCATTGCCCCTTGGCGGGGGTTGTGGCAAGTTTGAAACCATGTGTTGTTGCTGTTGCAGGTTAGGGAAGGGATTGTGAAGGATGACATGTGTCCTTCCAGAGTCCTTTTGCGTGATAAAATCTATGCATTCCTGCAGCGGAGGAAATTTATATGTCGAGTGGTCCTCAGCACAAATTTTTTAAGGGAATATCATAGGTTTTGTTATCCCAAAATTGCACCTAATAGGCTACTAACCAGACAACCTCATGTAACTATTTCAAACCAATATTTTGACTGAAGCTTAGCCTCTTTAGTATGAGAGGGCTCTCTCAAAGGGTTAATGATATTGAATAAAGATGTATTTAGATGGCTAACTCTAATTTTAAAACAACTTTCTTATGATGATTGTAGGTTCAAAATAGTATCAGTATGCAAACATTGGTCTTATGGAGTCAACACTTTCAGTGATTTAGTAGTGAGTTCACTTGACATGGAAGCTGAGGTAGGTAAGAGTTTTTAGCAGTACTACACACACACATGAAACAGGAAAATACACAGTAAATTTATTTGTAATGGAATTCAGAGCATTACATGAATGCATTATGAGTATTATAAATAAAAACCACTACAAATGATACAGATAAAAGATATAGATAAGATATGAAGGCACTAAAAACTCAATCAGAATCTCAGGTTGGTCAAGGAACAAGTTTATGTATTACTGAAACAGTGAAATTACATAAAGATGTATTTTTGCCAAAAAATCTCCAACCATTGACAAATTCTACCCTTTTCCCTTTAATAGACATGTTACATCAAGAGATGATCTACCTCCTGGCTAGATTCATCGAATTTTTTCCTAATGACACCTTTCATAGCCATAAAACATCTATTTAATGAGAAAATGACAACTATCCTACTTGAGAGTCATTTTCCTAATAGGACTTAAACTATTCATTATTACCATAACAACCTTATATCCTAAAAAAATTACATATTTGATAAATATGAATTCACATATTCGAATTGGATGTGATGGGACTCATCACTACATGACCTCTTAATTTATTTCCTCTAAAACTGGAAACAAACCTTGTTTTTTAGGAAAATTGGTCTTCATCTTTAATGAATAGTTTGGCTGGTATTTTGTCTTCATTTCATGGTCTTTTAGTCTTGAATAATTTTTGTCATGGTCCTTTAACATAGTACGCTAGGAAAGTAAGACAGTTTCGTAGTGGTGCAAAAAAATGTCTTTTTCCATAATAATTCTTTATTCTTTATTTCTTCATGTTGTTCATTATGCCTTGATACATCTCCCATCCAAATTTCACCTCTTTAAAGCTCCCAAAACTGGTTCAAAAATTAAAAAACAACTACAGTAGTTTCCTAGCGTTTTGTTGTTCTTCAAGCCCAGGCACACTACGAAACTACTGAAAAATATGGGTTTTCCAAATTTTTGCCTTGTTTCAAAAAGGAACCTTCCAGTTGTAAAAATTTGATTTTCATCATGCCATTGACCTTTCAAAACATAAACCAACTCACCCTAAGGGTGTTGAGGTGTTTCTCCCTCAAAAAACATCCTTTCCAACTTTAGCAAGTCTTTTAATCACTAAAGTGACTCTGTTTTTTCTAAAAACCATAGGGTTCAGAGATGAGCTATTTTATCTTTATCCTTGATAGATATTGAAAACCTGAAATTTTTTTTTGTAGGAAAATATTTCTTGAAGAAAAAGCTCTCTTGTTTTTTTCAAACACATCTCTAGCTATCCACAATCTTCATTCGAAAAACATGTATAAAATAGGAAAATTTTGTATTCTGAAAAGAGGGCTGAAAGACATCGCTATATCTCCAAATTTGTAGCACCTTTGAGAAAAGTGAAAGAGTTTATTGTTGTTTGATATGTTCTTAGAAATATATCTCTCAGTTTCTTAAAATAATTCTCCATTTGCCCATAAACCGCCCTTGAACTTGACTGCTCAAAGTTAGAAAATAGAGAAATGCTTCATATTCGCTACGAAACTTTCAGTAGTTTTGTAGCATTTTCTTCCTTTTTTACACTGAATTCACCACGAAAGTAGGGATTCTTGGCTAAAATGACCATTTCAGATTTAAATTCTTGGGAAATGAGAACTAACATAAAATTATGACTAATGTGATATGATGTGACCTATATGGAGGTGATTTTGAGATGAAATGAGGGTGGTCTTAAAACTTAGGATAGGTTAAATATGAAAAAATGAGTTTTCCTATGCCAATTTGAAAAAAGGTTTAAGGATTACTTACCCTTTTGAGGAGTGAACCATATTACCATGTCAAGTAATGAATCACAAAATTATGAGTGATAATAGTGGCTCCAATTGGGATGGTGTGCCCCTAAGGTACAGTAAAGAACATGTAGCTCCAGTGCCATCCATCTTCTTGGAAATAAAAACTTTGAAATTTATGAAAACATTACCAAGCTCTTATGGCCTTCTCCTTGGGCTCAAGCTTGATGATTACTACTGAAAAAACAACTCTGTACCTACTGAAAAGATTCTTAGTCATATTTTAGCTTAGTCACATACTCCTACCTACCCTAACAGCTGCAATCTCCATTTTTAATTCAAGCAACATGAAACTTCCAATGAAGCCAATCATTGATCTGATCTGAAATTTGAACCTCTTGACTACAATTGAAACCAAAGTAAGAATGATACTAAAATTACCAAGGAAACATAAAATGTATCTGATCCTCATAATAAAAATATAAGTGGAAATATGGATTGTAGAACTCTTCCATGTATTTAGCTATAGGATCAAAAAACACATGATTTTTTTGATGATTCTCATGACATTATGGAGCTTTCGACAACTCATATATGCTTTTCTCAACCACACAAGATTTCAGCTGTGCGCTATCAAACTGATTTTCAAAATTAATTTCAAGAAAAAGGCTTTCTTGCTCAATCTCAAAAGAGAAAGGTAGAAACACCCTCTCTTTTTGTTTTATCATTCAAAGAATTTAAAAAGACAGATCTTGATCATGAAGACTATAAGATTGAATTTGATCTTCTAAAGCTTCAATGTATTTTTGAATATTCTTAGCAACTTCATCCACAAATTGAATCTTATCTTCTGACTCACACTCAAATGATTTCAAATTACAAGACAAGGATAAAGAAAAATTTCATCCACTTCCTCATTAATGTGAACATTATTTGATGTAGGCTGATGCAAGGAATGACATGAAGAATAAACTACTTCCTTTACCTGAGGATTATAGAAATTATCTTCCAATATTTCCTCTTGTTGTTTGAAATGATTCTCATATTTCTAATGATCAAGAGACTCACAAGTCTGCTACAACATTTCATCAAACTCAGAAGATGTAACATGATTTTTATAAATAAACTCCTACTAGGTTTCATTTTCATCCAAGAGAGATTATATCCTTTCTTCTTGGTGATTAAAGGTATTGTCATGAAGGGCCTCTTAAATTTCCTCATGAATGAACTCATCATCTTCATAACGATTCTCCAAATATTCAATAAAACTCACACAATGTTTACAATAGTCTTTGACCAACAATAAGGAGGGATGACACTCTTCATACATCTCATAAAATGCAAGATGGAAATCATCAAGAGAATATAATGAACCATTTAGTAGGCTTTCATACCAAAACTTTTCCTTTCCTTCTAAAGTGGCCATAAACATCTTCATGAGACAATCTTTAGGGAACTTAACCTTAATTTTTCATACATAAATATGGAATCTAACCAAATGAAGAGCAGCGTTTATTTATTTTCATATTTAAATATGGGAAGATCATTTAGCCATTAAAACTTTGGCATAGGATTTGGAAAACCATGGATATGAGACTGATTCATAGGAGCGTACCTGGCATTTATTCTTGCAATGGAACTCATCTTGAAACTTCATCAAGCTACCGATATTCAAGCAGTGGAGTCACCTTCCAATTGATTACTTGATGTGTGGAGTCACCAGAGCAGAAAGAAAGCCAATATTTTCCTAACTGTCTATTGTTCTTAGACCTTGCAATGAAACTTTGTCGTTCTTCCCAGAGAAAATTTACACCTTCGGTCCCTGACAATGACGCCAAAATGTTATCACAAAATTGCACCTGATAGGCTGCTAATAAGACAATCTCATGTAACTGTTTCAAACCAATATTTTGACTGAATCTTAGCCTCTTCAGTCTAAGAGGGCTCTCTCAAAGGGTTAATGATATTGAATAAGATGTATTTAGATGGCTAACTCTACTTGTAAAAAACTTGCTTATGATGAGTGTACATTGAAAATAGTATCAGTATGTAAAAATTTGGCTTATGGAGTCAACACTTTTAGTGATTCAGTATTGAGTTCACTTGACATGGAAGCAGAGGTAGGTAAAACATTTTAGCGATACTACACACACACATGAAACATGAAAATACACAGTCAATTTATCTATAAAGGAAGTGAGAGCATTACATGAATTAATTTTGAGTATTATAGATAAAAACCATAGAAAATGATATACATAAAAGTTATATATAAGATATGAAGGCACTAAAAACTCAATTAGAATCTCAGGTTGGTCAAGAAACAAGTCTTTGTATTACTGAAATAGTCAAATTACATAAAGTTGTAGTTTTGCCAAAAAATCTCCAACCATTGACAAATTCGACCCTCTTCCCTTTAATAGACTTGTTACATCATGAGATGATTTGCCTCCTGGCTAGACTCATCGAATTTTTGCCTAATGACACCTTGCATAACCATAAAACATCTATTAAATGAGAAATGACAGCTATCCTACTTGAGAGTCCTATTCCTAATAGGACTTAAACTGTTCATTATTACAATAACTACCTTATCTCCTAAAACTATTACATATTTGACAAATATGACTTCACATTTTTGAATTTGGTGTGATGGGACTCATCACTACATGACCTCTTAATTTACCTCCTCTAAAACTGGAAACAAACCCTGTTTTTTAGGAAAACTAGTCTTCATCTTCAAAGAATGGTTTAGCTAGTAATTTTTTCTCATTTCGTGGTCTTTAAATCTTGAATAACTACTATCATGGTCCTTTAACACTTCAATAGTATCCAGTTGTACAAAGGTGCCCAAAAACCTGCTTAAAAAACTCCAACACAGTACTCTACGAAAGTAAGACAATTTCATAGCGTACTTTCGTAGTGCTGCAAAAATGCCTTTTTCCATCATCCTTTTTTATTCTTTATTTCTTAATGTTGTTAATTATGCCTTGATACATTTCCCATATGAATTTCACCTCTTGCAATCTCCCAAAACCGGTTCAAAAAACAAAAAGAAAGCTACAGTACTTTCGTAGTGTTTTGTTGTTCTTCAAGCCCATGCACGTTAATTAAAAGAAAATTTTGGGTTCAAGGGTAGTGAAATGAACCTCAGGTTGTAGATGCATCATATTTGTCCCTCCATCCAGTGAAAATGGTGGGAATGTTTTCTCCCTTACCTTAGAAGCAGTTACCCTAACGTTCTCAACTCACAGCCATAGATTTGGTAGTCGAGCTCTAGATTGTTGATGTTGGAAGAATCCAAAGGTGGTAACCCTTGTCCAAATATTAACCAGAATCGAGAACCCTCGTAAGGGTGAAGGTACATGGAAATTAAATTTGATACAATGCATGATCCTTCCTATGTTACCATCAAATTATGGATGATTAAATTCCAAACATATTCTTTGTGCAATACTTAATATCATATGTAATATTTTTATTAAATCCAATGACATGTTATGTATAGTAAGCCCATCATAATAGTAGATTATCATTATGTTGAGGGAGAAGTATGAAAGTTCATTATAATGATGTGTGAATAGATCCTTTAAATGTATTATATGTTGTAATAGATAAGTTGTAGGATCATCGGAAGAATGAATGTTTGATAAGGTATATATGCCATATCATTGTAAGCATAATCAAGGGATATTCATATCACATTATGCATGTAAATAGTAAAACTATATATATATATATATATATATATATATATATATGCTTACACATTTGAGGATATATATCTACGGGAGTCATTACAAATACTATTGGAGCACATTTTCCAACATTGTGGCCTAACTTGGAATAAAGGTAGTAACATTGTGTATTTTTGTACACAGAGTGGGAAAGAGTAAGGAAAATCGAATATGAGAAGGGTGAAAATACCATCACGGTCCATTGGAGTAGGGGATCCTGTGCCAAATTTTGCAATGACCCCGAAAGTTTGTGTGAAATTGGGTGAAAAAAGTCAAAATAAGAGAAAACTGCTACTTGAAACTCTGAAATAGCTACAAAATGAGATTGAGAGACTTAGATCAAACACTGAAATACTGATGAGGGAGCAGAAGAAAATTTTAAAAAGTTTGGCGGATAAACAAAATCACCAAGTTGTGGGTCATAGCCTGGAATATAGAACCATGAAAGAGGAATAATATCAGTATATAGGTGAGACCAAACCAAAAGAAATCCAAACTCAAAGTTTTGAGGGAGATAGAGCTAATAGTGAAGAACAATCGGGATATGCCTCAGACCAAAGGAGGTAAAAAATCAAGAAAAGGAACTACGGGGGGAGTTTAGAAAAATTAAAACCCCAACCTTTGATGGTGAGGTGAAAGAGATTCTTGATGCATGGATCATTGAAATTAATAAATAAGTTGAATTCTATGAGTACAAAAACAATCTTAAAACAATTTATCAGCTTCGGGGAAAAGCTCCTTTGTGGTTGTAAGAGACAAAACCATTAAAGGACATAGAGGAGTAGAATGTGACCTTGAAGGAGTTCAGGAAATATTTTAAAAGTAAGTATCTAACCAAATGATTCTATGATGAAAATTACAAAGAGTTTCATGATTTGAAGTTGGGATAGATGTCCATTGATGAGTTCATGACCAAATTCACATCCTTGTTGCGATACATTCCATACCTTAGAAAGGAAAAGGCCGAGGTATAACGATTCTTGAGTATCTTAACTGTGTTTATAATGGAAGTAATAGAATTTTATACACCTAAGAATATGGATGAAGCAATATGGAAGGCTCAACTTTGCTATAAACAGATGAAGAAAAAAGGGGACAACAGGAAAAGTTGGACAAACCAAAAAGGACAATTCGAGAGTTTTAAAGGAACAAGGGTGGGAATTTCTAAAGAATCGTATAAAAAATTCCATAGTAATGGAGCTAGAAGAGGGAAATTGTGGGTTAAAATATAAAATTAGGTGAAAACAATAGAACAACCCAAGAAAACAAATTTTGATCCATCTAGCAGACCCCCACTGCAGTTTTCGAGTTGTGGGGAACCTCATTACATTAAGAATTTCCATTACAGAAAGAGGACAGAACCAATACCAAATGTTCAGGAAGCATATAAAGTGGGTGAAGTAGCGAGGAGTCTACCTAAAATAAATTCAATGCTCGAGGTCCATCAAGAAAAATATCAACCATCTATGGTGGAATTTGAAGGTAAGGTCTTTAAGCAAACTGTGTATGTTCCAATTGACCTTAAAACAAGTTTGATTTACATAAGTCTTAAAGTTGTGGAATCATGCCAATTAAAGAAAAAAAGTTTAAGAATTTGTGGCTAGTACAACTAGCTATAGGAGCAAAAATAAGATTTTTGGCTGAGGTTGGAGATGTTTCTATCATGTTGTTTGAATAGCCAATAAAATTTGATTTAAATTTCCTACCTCTAGGATCATATGATGTTTTAATATGCATGGATTAGCTTGAAAAACATTGGCCTTTGATGAAATGTAAATATAATATTGTTACTTTTGTTAATAATGAAGGAATCAGGCATGAAATCCAAGGAATTAGGAAACCCTTGAAGTTAAGGCCTGTCACCACTACCTTGTTGGCCAAGTGCACTTGAAAAGGATGCTAAATATATGTGGTGGAGGTGGGGTATTCTAACTATATAATTAAATTTCCACCTGAGACTATATACTAGTGATTACGGAAATTTTTGATGTATTTCCAGAAGATATACCTATTTTACCACCTAAACGATATATATATTTCATAGTTTAATTAATTCTCGGAGCTGCAGTGGTGTCAAAGACCCCTTATTGTATGAGTATTCTTGATCTTAGCCAATTAAAATTACATATTCAGGAATTAGTCGATAAAGGCTTACATTTATCCTAGTGTTTCACCTTGAGGAGCCCCTGTGTTATTTTTTAAAAAGAAGGATTGCACCCTGTGACTTCGTATAGACTTCCGACAACTTAATAAACTCACAATCAATAATAAGTACATGTTACCACGAATATATGATCTATTCGATCAAGTTATAGGTGTTGCAGTATTTCAAAAATAGACTTACGATCTGGATATCATCAAATCCCCATCAAGAATGGGGACATATGCAAGATAAAATTCTGAACGCACAATGGGAAATATGATTTTGTGGTGCTACTTTTCGCCCTCACGAATTCCCCTGCTATGTTCATGTGTCTTATGAAAAACATCTTCCATAAGTATCTTGACAAATTCATATCGATATTTATTGACGATATTCTCATATACTCTAAAAACATGGAAGGACATAGGGAACAACTTCGAATTGTGCTCCAGACCTTGGGGGAGAATCAATTATATGCCAAATACAGTAATTGTGAATTTTATAAAGATAAAATTAAGTATTTGGGACATGCAATATCCCAGGAGGGAATTTTTGTTGACCTAGAGAAGAAAACCATAATAGATTGGATGTCCCTAAGAATGTCTCTGATATCCAATCCTTTTTGGTATTGGCTAGATATTATAGACGCTTCATAGAAGGTTTTTCCAAGGTGGCTTATCCTCTCACCTCCCTGTAAAAGAAAGGGGAAGAATTTATTTTGATATTAGAGTGTCAAAACCATTTTGACCACATAAAGAATTTACTTACTACAAATCTCATGGTAAAAGTGGCTGATACATAAGTGGAGTTATTGGTTTTTACAGATGCAAGTAAAGAGAGAGTAGGCATATTTTTAATGCAAGAAGGTAAGGTGGTGGCCTATAGGTCCTGAAAGCTAAAGGAGCATAAGCATAAATACTCTACATAAGATTTAGAACTAACAGTTGTTGTGCATATTCTAAAAATGTGACAGAATTACATCTTGGGTAGGAAATTCATTTTGAAAATAGACCACAGTAGTTTGATTAACTATTTTATTCAACCTAACCTTAATGCTCAGAAATCTCGATGAGCTTCCTTCTTAAGTTATTTTCATTTTTAGATCAAACATTTGAAGGGTTGGGAGAATAGAGTAGAAGATGCTTTAGGTAGAAAGCTCCATTGTTTCTATGAGATATCATTTAGCCAAGGAAAAACTATTTTTACAAATTAATTAAAGAATCCAGTATTAAGGACCCAGAATATCATTTTTTTGTGGCAATAGGAAAACAATCAAAACAAAAAGGAAAATTAGATGGGGTATGGAACTGATGCTAAAGGAATACTAGTTTACAAGGGCCGAATTTATATCCCAAACAGCAAAAATCTCAAACATATTATATTTTATGAGTGTCATAAGAGTCGTTGTATTACCCATCCCGGGTACCAGAAAATGATAACCACCTTGCAGAAGGATCATTTCTAGCTCGGTATGAAATCATAAGTTACTTATTATTTGGCTAGATGTATAGAGTGCCAGTAAGTTAAATCTCAACATCAACATCCTGCTTGGATTTTGCATCCTTTACCCATTCCTGAGTGGAAATGGGAAGTAATTACCTTATATTTTATTACTGGGTTATCAAAAACTAAGAGATACAATGATTCAATAATGGTAGTCGTTGAAAATTTGAGTAAGTCCTCCCATTTCATACCAGTGAAATGAACGTTCAGAAAATGTGAAAATTGTTGCGATTTTTAAGAAATAAATTTTCCAACTACATGGGTTACCAAAGGTGGTAATATTAGTTCGAGATGTAAAATTTACATCTACCTTTCAGAAGATTCTATTTGTTGATTTAGGCACTCAAATACAGTTCAACACAGCATATCATCCCCAAATGGATGGACAGACAGAATGAGTAAATCAAGTCCTTGAAGACATGCTAAGGATGTTCGTGATGCAAAAACCCTCTAAATGGGAAGAGTATCTACTCCTAGTAGAGTTTTCTTACAACAATAGTTATCATTCATCCTTAAAGATGAGCCCATTTGAGGTTTTATAAGGATGTAGGTGTAAAACACCTATTAACTAGAGTGGCTCGGAGGAAAAGTTGTTGTTAGGACCAGATATTTTAAGAGACATGGAGGGTACTATAAGTAAAATAATAATGAATTTGAATTTTTCCCAGGATAAAAAGAAGGGTTATGCAGATAAGCGCTGAAGTTACCAGTAATTTCAGGTCGAGGATCATGTGTATGTGCAGATGAAGCCCAAGAGAAGCACCTTGAAATGGGCAGGTTGTACCAAGTTAGCTCCTCACTTTTGTGGAATTTTATAGGTTTTGTCTCTTGTCAGACCTATAGCCTATAAACTAACACTACCTTTCCATATAAGAGTGCATAATATTTTGCATGTATCGTTTTTAAAAAAATACATATATTTTCTTAAGCACATAATTAATTGGAAATACATTTAGGTAAAAGTTTCCTGAAAGTATATATAGATGTTGATGGTTCACTTGAATATATATTACTTAAAGTTATATATTGTGTATTATAATTAATGGTTGACTATTGATACATGGGTGTTGGACAAGTTGAACTAGATGGGGAATTTCTAGTTGAGCCTCTACATATACTAGATCAAAGATAAGTAACATTGCATAGGCAAGCTATCACCAAGGTTAAAGTGAAATCGAAGCACTTTAGGCCAGAGGAACATACATGCAAAGACGAAGGGTTTGTGAGGGACACTTATCATGTTTTATTTGAGGAATAGAAACACCAGGACAATGTTTCTCACTAGGGGGGGAGATGTAATATCCCCTTTATAAAAGAACAAAAATTACTTTTATTATTTTACTAGGTTTAATTGTTTAAAATTACTGAAGATACAAATTAATTAGTAGTTTCATTGTTGAAATTATTTTATTACATTGTAGAGTGATAAATATATATGCATGAAAAGGGATGCATGATTTTTCCTGAGGAAAGATGCGTTAGAAACTCACACTGGGATATGGACAGTTATGGGTAGCAGGCAGGGGAAGTTACCTACATGAACCCTCTCACTACTTTAAAAGAGAAAATGTCAATAGTGCTCAGGGAGAGGAACCTGACGTAAGAAATTATAGAGAAAAAAGAATACAGCACAAGGGAATTGGAATATGAAATTAATAGTAAAGGGTAGGAAGGGGTTCTTGTCTGGTATAGACTAGTGGGCCAAGACCATACACAGCTAAATCCTAAATCCCAAGTGTGTAGTGGCTCGGGGGGCGATCTAGTAGAAACTATTCTCATGGTTGGGTGGAGCATCACCCTCAAGTGTGTGTGTTTTGCATTTGTTAATTAGAGGATAGATAAGTATTTAGATAATTTTTTGTAAATAATGAAACTGTGTGCTTCATGAATAAAAAATAAATATCAAGAAATATTGAAAGTAAAATGAAATACAAGATGCGAGGAAATAATAAGTCTAATACAATGTTATTTATGTAGTGAAATACTATATTTTATGAAAAATAATAAGGTTTGTGTAATGTTAATTTATTGTACTGTAAATCATCAAAACCTGTGTATGCATTTATAATCAGGATCAAAATATTTGTAACTCAGCATCCAGAGGGTAGATTAGCCCCATTCTTGCCAAGAGAGTCTCGACAGGGTAATTTTTTCCATGGGGGAGGGCTTCATATTGAAATACAAGTGATTTGGTTAGAAAGGGACTGAAGTAGTGTACCAAGATTAAGAGCATAAGTATAGTAATTATTACAACAAACACAACATTATTAGTACCAACATCTATGCTAAATATAAAATAGGAACTAGGGTGAAGGAGAATTAGTTCAAGACCCGTGAACATAAACTAGTCCTTAAGATTCACATCATGATAATTATCGATTTAACAGAAAAATTGAAATCATAAGGTTATATTCATGTAATAAACAAGAAATTGATACATAACGCATATGGTGAAAACCATCGGTTGTTAAACTTGTTGTATGCTTTCAGAAAATAAATAGTGGCCATAGGAATTACTGAGAAACTGTGACAACTCAAATTTATGGCACCACAGGCACATGAAAACAAGAACAATACGCATTTAAAGGGACAACATTATGGAAATTACATATTTATAAAAACAAGAAACCAAGAAGGGCCCTTGCCCAAAACTCTTTGCAAGGCATAGTTACCTGTAACCATAAACAATTGATAACTGTATGAAAACCACCCCATTGCATTTAAAAATGGAGACTCTAAGTGCATGTACTATTCAGGGATGGTGCTGAAATATGGGTTGCCACCCAAAATCATTAAATGATTTATACAATCAAATAAAAAGAGGGTCTGAGACCTTATCAGTAAAATTGGCATAGATATAAGCTGCAATAATCCTCATTACATCCTTAAAACTAGTTAAACTGTCTCTTAACCCAATAACAGGGTTCAGTAGATGTTGAATAATCAGGGTACCTATGTTAAATAAGGTTTTAGTGTCAGAATATGAATTCTACCATCAATGATCAATATCTCTCTTTTCATTCTCATTTTAGGTGTCCCACTCTGAAATTTTTATAACATTCCATTAGGTCATGCTAAAATTTGTTCACTTACGGTAGCCCTACTCAATAAAACTTAACTGTCCCTCAGAAAATCACATTGTCTGACTCACCTTCATGTCTTGCTGAGCATCATAACACCTATGAAAAGCTCATTTCATCATGTATTATTGCAGTTAAAGCCAAACATGGAATTCAGGTTATTCAAAGTCCCATTAGGTCATTAGGGTTTTGTTTTTCAAGGACCAAAAATACATCATTCCATCCTAATAAATTCAGCAAAAAAATGTGAGAATGACTCAATGAAATTCTATTTCCATCTTCAGAAGATCATCAATATGTGAATATTTTTTTTTTAAGTTGTAATTTTGTTTTTATAAGAATTTCATATCAAATAGGCATTTTGATATGAAAACTAAGATGTAATTTATTTTTCATTTCCTATGCAATTTTATGTTTTCTATATGTAATATTTCACTCCCTAGCTGTCAACTCAAAGCACTCATAGCCAAACTAAATGAAAGAAATTTCAAACTCCATCAACTGATCAACCTGCAAAATAAAAAGTCAGAAGTTAAAGAGCATTAGTCTGAAAATTTTAAAGGTAAAGTGAAACATAAGGAAAGTGGGTTTTCAAAGCAGAAATTAAATACACTTAAGTATGAAATACCTCAACACATCAAATCAAAGTTCATTTTCTTCCTACATCCTCAAGAAAACTCAGCAAAGGAGAAATTTTGAAATCTTAGGGTGAAATTGTGCAAAACAGGGTCAGAGGGCACGTTTTCCATTGGTGTTGTGCGTTTTCTAGTGGCGTTGTGCATTTGGCTGAAATCGTTGTTCATTTCTCAACGATGCTACACATTTTTCAGGAGGAGGGCACGTTTGCCAGAGGTGTTGCACGTTTACCTAGTTTCTTCAAAAAAATTCTGCAAGACCTCAAAACTTCACAAATTCACCTCTAGTCCTTCAAAAGTGATTCACCATGACTCTAGCAAGCCAATGAGTAACAAATTTTCTTCACTCCACTTTATCAATTGTCATTTTGATGTGTGAAGTTTCCTTAAGGGAATTTGGTGTCTCTTTCTAATTCAAAACCTTAGTTTTCATTAAAAACTAATTTACACTTTAATTTCCGTCATATACCTTTCCTCATATCCTAAATTTTTTTCCCAAATCCCTACACTGACATCCCATTTCCCTAAACAATCATATCCTTCAAACCCTAAGTCCTAAGTTTCCATTTTCCTAGGCTCCCTATACCCTAGCTACAATTAAACCTCCTATTATAAAACCCCTCATAATCACTACCCATGTCACCTCCCTCATATTACAAATCCCTATTCCCATCTCCTCCAATTTCATCACACCAACCCTCACTTCATATACTCACATTCCATTCCACCATCTCTCTAGGGTTTTGACACCAAAAAAATTATGGCAAAAGAGGAGAACATAAGTCATAGTGAAGAGGAATTAGAAAGAGAGGAGAGAAGGTCATATATAAGAAGAGGGATAATTATTATACATGAACAAGAAAATACCAGAGAACTCATGGCATCTCCCATCACTATGAGATGCTTTAAGAAAGTGGGTTGTTTTAAGTTCTGTGAGAAAGTACAAAGGGTCCAATAGCATCCTATGTTGTCCATATTATTTATTTCCAACCTCCATGACAACCATGTAACCCTTGCTGGTATTACTTTCACTGTGTCCCCTACCATCATATCAGCTACCACTAGGATCCCAAACATTGGAGAAAAATGGTTTAAGCAAGGACATTTGAATCAGTTTTATTATGAGCGATATATTAAACCAAGGTATGATAATGAGAGAAAAAATGATTTTTCCTTTCTCTTATCTCCTAGCCAGATACGTACGCATGATGAAAATTATTGAGCTACCTTACTTGTGAGGGTAGGTTTTCTAGACTCTAATCTTATCATATCTAGCTACTCATGCACTTTAAAAGAGTCAGAATGCTTAATATACCTTACTATCTCTAGCATAGCATTGAGCCCCAGGTGTTGCAGCTCATCTTAAATATTCCGTCGCTTTTACTGGTGCTATATCTGCACACCATAAGTTTAAGAATCACTACCACATACATATTCTAAAAAACTTCACATGCAACCAGAATTATAGTAACTTTCACTTACCATCTAGACCCCATGCTCATCCTAGTGGTAGGGGAAATTCAGGATCACCCTGATAGTTCATCCCACTGTATGGATACTCATCTATGTAGAGCGACATCTAATACAAATGAGAAAAAAAATCTAGTCAAAACTATCGTCTGAATCACCCTCCTCCACCTCGTCGTAGTAGCTACCCCCCATGCTGCATCCTCGGCTTTTGTGGGCACCCATCCAAAATTTGCACATGTGGAAGGATGGTAGGGACCTTCTCAAAGAATAAGGAGCACACAATTTCCCCAAATGAATAGTTCTCATTGACACATCACCTGCATAGTTTCAACTATCATTTCAATGATGACAGTGTCATCTGGGCCCACCCATAGTAGGTTCCTCCAAAAAAAATTTCTACCAATATCATCTTCCCTCTAGTGATGTGATGAAAAGAATGACTGCCCAATATTCACACCACTATTGTGGCTACAAGTTGTGTCTCTAAATGCTCCAAGTCATTTATCGTAATGGTTGTGACCTTTGTATGACCACCACGTCGACAATGGCACTCCACAAATTCTCATATATGCCTCGAATGAGGAAACACTAAAGGTATATCGCCTACCACCCCCATGGGGGGAAGTCCATTCAAAAAATTGATATCCTGGATTGTGAGCTCAATCCTATGCCCCTACACTAAAACTTCCTCCTATTTTGAATCCCAATATCTCACAATGCTCGATAATAAGGGCTCACCTTCCCTCAACAGTGGGTTCTTTAACAACTTGGGAACCCCATAATGAGCCAATGCTCCTCTCCCTTCCTGATTTCCCTAAATATCAATCCAAATAGTGTCCAAGTCACGCTCACACCAGTTAATCTTTCGCACTGCCATAGCTGCATGCACCATAATGTTGTTTAGTTCAGAGATATATACAACCATCAAAACAACTTATTCTCAACTCTCACTAGGCTAACATACCAACCCACATCTTCAATCCAAAATGGATCTTCTTCGTTTAGAACTGCGTGAACGTAGCTCCTAGGCCCACACCTATTTTCCAAAATGCAAAAAAAGGCTAGAAAATTATGTTTCGACCGTCAGGATGGGAATCAGTCTCCTAAAAATAGTTGGGACCCTAATATAAAAATGTAAACCGATGGAAACACATATTAAGGTTAGGATACCTACCTCCAACTAAAGGATCGTGATTCTGACAATCAATTTTTCTTCTAAGATCTCCCCAATATTTAGGTCCTCTTCCTCCTCTCCAAATTCACCACATCTCTCTTAGAAAATGAATTAAAATTGGAGTAACATAGCCCTTTTATAGGAAAAACTCCATTTTTTTTTCTCCCATTGCAACCAAACTATAGCTCTGTTTGATGAACCACCATCACCATTGCAAATATCTCACCAGGTTCTATAATGGGACTTTCCTCATTTTAGGTAATTTGACACTTCACTCGGAAGCCATGTTTTTCATGAGGTTTCACTTTGTCACCAATTCAAAAAACATTTCTTCATATGAGCCACTTGTACTTCATTACCACTTTTCCTTGGCACTTGTCACCTCGTGTGTTGATTTTTTTCATGAGTAACCATTATTTTCTTATGTTTTTATGGTTCCACTAGGCCTATCCTATGAGGAAACATCATCGAGTCACCCTTGTTAGAGCATCCGAGATAAGTCATCCTAGAATTCGTGGAGTCTGCTATGAGTCCCATTATGTCACGTTATAGTATTCCATCCACCTTTGTAGCGCATTGATCCCATGTTGCCGATTTTTGGCCTCCAATTATAATAACCATCATCTTCACCTCCAGAAGAACGATCTAAAGGGTGGTGTACCTTGGCTTCGCCTTTTATCATTGTGCGATGCCTCAGATCAATAAAGGGGAATCATCATTTCCTTTTGAATTCATGGTTTATTTTTCACGTGCTCAACCCCAGCTCATTATCGAACGATTTGGAATCACACAATTGATGGTCTAGTGATCTAGCAAATTGTACTAGTCATTCCTAGGCGTGTGTGACATGTTTTAGACCTCATGAGGGGTGGCCTTTTAGGTAGCACCCAAAATTCTTGGATGAACTCAGATGTAGTTCCACATATTTGATGGGTTGGGTTCCAGCTGCTTGTAGTGACCACAACATGCATGTCTCATTCAGATAATACGATCAGATCTTCAGAGCCTTTTCATGTTCAACCAAGCTTCTTTGGTTTTGTTCTACCAAACAAATAAAATATGGAGGGGAATTGTGTCTCATTTACGCATATGTTATTGTATTTAGTCTTGGCCTATCCTTTTCTAGGTGCATTATGTATATGGGATTCATATTATTTTTTGGTCCATTGATTTCAGCATCTCATGTATCATGTATCATGTACTTTGCAGCTTTGTCCCACATTTTTGGGCTCATCATTATTATTTATAATCACTTATCTTGGCGGGTATGTATATGCCTCCCCATCCTCACTGAGATCGTGTACTTCAAAATAAACAAAGACTCATATCAATTAGTAGGTTTTGACTCCTCTATTTCTATCCTTCCTCACTTTCCTTCAGTTATGTCTCTCTCTCTCCGACTCCACTTTGGTTTTTAGTGATTGTGTTCTTACAACATATTTCATTCATATTATTTTTTCCTAATACTGGTACGTTGGGGGGAAATATTTTATTTCCAAAAAATGATCACCTAGCCATTTCTAACTAGGGGGATCGAAATACTCCATGTAAAACAAATTTTACCATAGTAAAAATTTTTTCATTATACGAAATAATTTGATAAACCTTATTTTATTAAATTATTTCTTGTTAAAACTAGAAATACAGTGAGGAATAATTAAATAAATCATTATTTATTTGATTTTATTGTAGGAATAATTAAATAAATCATTATTTATTTGATTTTACTGTAGAAATAATTAAATAAATCATTATTTATATGATTTTCCTATAGGAGTAATTAATTAAATCATTATTTAGTTAATATTCCTTGTCACAATTGATCCAATCAATAAAAATAATTAAATATTATTTTTTCTCTAGGAATATTTTTTTTTCTATGTAAGCGCAATCTATTTATCAACAAAAATATGTACATCAGGTCTCTTCCAGAACCATGCCCGAGTTAGAGGCATATTGAACAAAAGATCAGAGTTGAGCACTGCCCTCCCCGAGGGAAACCAGTGCTGAATGTTTTCCAAAAAATCCCACGCAGGGGAGGCTAATAGTTCAGAATATATATAGCATAATTAACAGAACCTAGAACCTAAACCTGAACAGAATAAAAAACATGAAAATTTTCATAATGACTGACAGAGACAGAGCAAAAAACTAGGAAAGGAGGGAGGTGCTACTCGTCAGGTGCTTCTTCATCGACCCTGCACCAGAGTTCATCTGGTTCGCCTTCAGCCGTGTACAGGTCCTCAGTTGAATGAATCACCTTCCCAGTAGCAGAGGGACCCTTCACCTCGCTCGCTTGATTTCCATTTCTCTGCTGCTTGCTCTCATTCCCATGATCCGATTTTTCATTGAGTTGCTCGTCCTATACATAACCAATGTCGATATTCATCTCGTGCGACTCCGAGCTAGGAAAAACAGCTTCGCCTTGGCTGGCACCGTCCTGGTTGGCATTAACCTCCACGTCCTGCAAGTTCAAGATGCCCGCACTATGCGTCAGAGTTTTGAGATATTCCAGATGTTTCCACTCTAACTGACATTAGAATCACGCTCCAGGAGTTTCCAATAAAATCGTGGACGGAGGCCACAGTCTTTACAGCTTGAGAGCCACAGCTCAAATTTAGTCTGGAATGAATGGCAGATCATAGAGGTGTAGGGGATGAAGTCGCCTTAACGGCGGAAGACGGCCCCATGCTTGCTCAGCGCCGTGCCTGGAAGTAGGAGAAGTCTCACAGTAGGTGTTGAGGAGGTGGGGCACCTCATCTGTCATTGAGAACCTCTTCGCACTCGCCTGCAGGTTCAAGACGCGGCATGTCCTCCGTCGGTCCCAAAGAGCGGGGGAAGTGGAGCAGGGAAGAAGCTTGGGGCGACTGCGAGGTCCAATTCACTGTGGCAAGTATGCAATTCCTGGAAATTGAGTAGTGGAGACTGTCACTAAGCTCCAAACAGCAGTGGAGCTTAGTTCGTTTGCCTGTGACAGTGCGCTTTGAAGAGAGCCTAATATATGGGGAGCAGCAACTCATTACAGGCCTAGGAAGACTGCTGGAGTTATGATCGCTCTCCATCCTGTTAACGAATAAACCCATGCTACTGAAAACCTTCGGCATTAAGCCATCATAAATTTGAGTAAACAACATGTCCAGGTAGCAGCGTGTGGAATGGTATCGAGGTTCGAAGGATTCGTTGTTATGCGCGCCAGGCTGTAAATGCATTAAACTCTGCTCTTGTCTGTAGATGTGCCGAAGGAAAATTGCAAGGCAGGTTGGCATATGTCTTCCCATAATGCCGCCGGACCATCCCATCACCTTAATGCTCCTCAGAACCACCCGCATCCGGGATCTCTACGAATAATTAATTAAATCATTATTTAGTTAATATTCCTTGTCAAATTTGACTAAATCACTAAGGAATGATTAAGAAAATCATTATTTGTTTATTATTCATTTGTTTGTTAATTATTTCTAAATAAAGGTATTTAACAAATTTAAATATCTTTTCCTTCCAAAAAAAATAATAAAATATTCCAAGCAGTTAAGTTCCATATTGTGGTTAATAATATTTTCTTATTCTCCATTTTCGAGAGTAACCCAATATTTTGTTATATATAAGAGGGTTTTCCATCTATTCCTCCCCATGATCACTATCGTTGTCGTTATTATCATCTTTTAGAAATCGATTTCCCATCTGAGTTCAACACACATTTTTTTGTTACATACATTAGAGAGAGAGAGATCCAATACTGAAGGAACGAGGAAAACCAAAGGACCCATAACATTGAGGGGGATTTGTAACCTTCATACAATTCTCCTTTACGAGGTGTAATAATAATGACATTTTTATTTTAAATCACTCTATCCATGGTTGGGGTTGTACATTAGTTTTTATTTCTTCTTTTTAAATCTTTGTGTTGCATAGATTTATGGTTTTGTAGGTTTTATTTTAAATTTCTATTGTAAATATGAAGTGTCGAATAGCCAAATATATTGTTAGGATAATTAGTCACTTGTGGCTTAGGTGAAGCCTTTTTGGTACACTTTATAGAAAACTTGACACTAACAACATACACCTCTGACATACGTGTTAAGGTTATCCTCCCCTCCTTAGTTTACTATACTAGAGTGATAAGGATTAACATAAGAATGCAAACCAATTACAATAGGAGGAACATATTTTCCATCTAAGTATCATCAACCAAAATAATGCAGGATTCACGCAAACTGGGGGAATAGATAGAAAACAAATTGTTGGTAGAAGAAAAAATTTCCCCATGGATTTCACCATGCTTGTTTTAAAATCCAAACATGGTCTCATGCAAAAACTAGCCTAAGACTGAAAACAAAGAAGGGAAAGGAGAAAAATGGAAAAAAAATGAATGAAATAAAATCAAAGAAAATAACAACGAAAAGTAAAGACTAATCCTACTCCTAACCTAACCATAACAACGGTCAGCCTCACGTGAAGTGATACTTGAAATGAATTCACTGATGCATTGCTTGACCTATGTGGCCAAGGAAATACATGTCAATAAATATAAGAAAGAAAAGAATTCAATGATAAATATAAGACAATGTAAACCAAAACGTTCAAAGTTTAAAAGAATATGTGTAAAAGTAAGAATAAAAAGCTCAAGTAAGACATTCCATAGTTGTGTCATGGTGTCCTAACACACTACGAGCCAAATACTTACACATCCAAAATTTGAAACTGCGAGGTTGAGAAAACATAAAGAAATACTGAAATTTTTGTTTCATCACGTTTCTCATGAAGTAAGACTCCTCCGAATATTCAACGATGGTATAGTGAAGAACATATGGAAGATGCTAAAATTGTAAAAGAGAAGGTTTTCCAATATGTGTGGTATATTGATGAGGAGCCTCGATAGATTCAACATTCTTATGATCAGAGATGGAACTGACCTTAAGGCTACGAGAACCTAACATAGCATCATCTCAGGGAGAAGTGTCTCGAGATCATGAGGAAATTCCAACTCATTGGAGTGTAGATCATTAGAGATAGGTGGCTTTGAAAAATCACTAGTTGAAAATTCAACATCGTGACCAGCTAAATTGAGGAGTAGGTCACAACAGCCATGATCAGAAAATATGAGATCACCAATGGGGGTATCCTCATGATCTGATGAACCATATAAATGGGAATATGAAAAGCGATAAATTTCACCCTCTATGTTTCCAAATATGTAAGATGAGGAGTTGGGAAGATCCGTGATAGAAAACACATACTCTCCACATTTAGATGAAAAAATCACATTCCATGAATTCTATGAATGATTTGAAGCATGATTGGCATCAAAAAATGAATTCTCACGTGACTCAAATGGAATGAAAGAATCATGGAAAATGTCAGGATAATGCGGAAGAGATGTGGAAGGAAGAGAGGCATCCTTCATTGCATATTCTTATTTGACTCTTTACTGCAATGCATACTCATCGTAAATGACATCATAGGTTGGTGGCTTAAAAATAACTCCATTTGACACCTAATCCTCATGAACATCAAAGGATAGGTTTGAAATAGGAAAACACGCAGACTCACAATCTAAAGAATCAGTCAACCAAAGGAGGGAGGATGAGGGGAAAAAACTTCATCACAATCATCAGGCTTGTACTAGAAAATTGCATACGAAACTTGAGTATGTGGATTGGGAGGAGATGGTGGTTCATGAACATGTGAATTTGGAATATTTCCCACCACAACCTATATAACTAAATTTTTCATATAAAAATCAGACGGAGGGTTGCTTGGGATAGCACCATTGTTCGTTGCATATTTAGAAGCTTTACGAGAAAGGTTTGATGGGTTTTATTTGATAGATTATAACTCGTGCGGAGAAAGTGAAATATGAACAAGATATATAAATATTCCAGTCTAGAAATCCCATTCAACTTAATCTTCTTTAAATTCCAAATAGATATGAAAAAAATTATTAAGAAATGATGCGATGAATCATCAAGTGATTTTCACAATTCTAAAATTCCCTTTCACAAAATTTTATAATCAAAGCTGTCAAAAGCGTAAAACATTTCTATGACAAGATGTTTGAATGAGTGAATAGAGTGATCATTCAACGTGTGACACCATTTCCTTGCATGCCCTTAGATCGTGTGAATGAAAAACCATTATCCAACGTCCTCAAGGTGGATGTCACGCTCTTCACAAAATTTAATACAACATTCAGTGTGCTCAAGGATGGTTGTTTCACCCTCACCATTAAATCTACAATGTGATAAGTCAATAATGATATCCAGAGGCACTTGGAAATTTATTTTTATGGAAAAAAATGCTGGGAGTAATATTTTGGGAGAAGTCATGGAATGAGTGAAGAAATTCAAAACATAATTCAAGAGCTCATTTTTTCATCTGACCCTCATTCTAGCACCAGAAATGTTGATGGATATGGACCCACCAACATTGATGGGATCTCCCTGGTATGAATTCCCAACTAGACCTCAGACGGTTTGGGGTAGGAGTCTTATTACTCGGGTCTTTAATGATGTTCCTTGGATTTCTAAACACATAGAGTGGTGGATGGTGCCTTTGGATAAAGAGAGTGTGTGACCCTACAAAAAGTCAATATGATGCATGAGTGGTTCCAGCACACGAAGGGAAAAGAAGCACGCTGCTTAGAAGGCTGTAATAGTATGTAGCTTGAAAGGAACAGAGGAGTTGTAAAGACATCACAGGAACAAACAAGAAAGGTAGTCCACAACTTAAAGGTGATGGGTTAAAACATGAGCACACAATCAACAAGATTCATACAAATGCAGACAAAATATTTCATAATCATATGCGTAAGTTAAGAAACATACATCACAAATATAACAAGAACAGTCCTACTACATTTACAATATATATATGAATATGTGTTGACTCATATTTTTTTATAAGTGAAAGTTCAATTCATACATACAACATGATGAACCACTTGCCCCAATAGTGGAACGTGAAGTCAACAACACCTTATCCTCCCAAAGAAGTATACTCCCTTTATGATACAGAGAAGCCAAGGCTAGCACAAAACTCCCAAGCCATTTCTAAGCCTAATACTATCCAAAATATTGGCTCCCAAAAGTCTTCTACAAGAGTTATGAGGATGTATATATAACCAAAGGTGGGTAACTCTTGGCATGCCCTGTTGGTGAGCACTGGAATCCCCTCATGACTCCTCATAATACTTATGACTCTTCACATTCCATCATGGAAACATTGAATTTCACTTATACAATAATTACAGAGAATATACATTTTCCACTTATACCCATATAGGACAAAATAGGGTAGAGACAACATGACAATGTAATAGGACAAAACACTATGATTTTGTAGTTTGGGTGAACTGAAGCAGGGAAAAATCAACTTGATTTATATCATTCACATACTTATAACAAGCTTGGTATTGTGTGTTGACATCCCCAAACCATGAGATGGTGTCAGGTGCTATCAATTAGAAAAAATTGAAACATCATTTGACAAAGTCTTAGAAGTTCTTATGTCAAAGGTGTGGTCATAGAATTCATTTTTCATTACTTGGTAAAGGAAAATTTTAAATTTTTATTGTTATCCTATCCTAAGGTCTAAACGCACCCCCATTCAAGTCTTTTCATTTCACATCAGTCATTATTTTTTGACATATTTCATTTCCCAAGCTTACAACTCTAAAAAAGGTCATTTTAGCCGATAATTCCTACTTTTGTAGCGAATTACACCAAAAAAACGCACTTTTCGCTATGAAACTGCTAATAATTTCGTAGTGAAACGACCCAAAAATACACTAAGTACGCTACGAAAGAAGGTATTCCTCTCTATATTTTCAAAACAGGTGCTAGGTGTCATTCAATGATTGAAAGGGTTAGGGTGGATTCCATTCGAGTCAGTTAGGGTTAAATCAACATACAATGGTCATGGCTGAAGTCATTATTACCATTTTAAGCATGTATGAGTCATAATTATGCCATGAGTTTTCATTTAACTTTAAAATATTTCCCAATTGAGTCATTTTTCATTCTCCACTCCCTCTTTTCATGTTATTGAGCTCTGAAGATATATTTCACTAAGCCCAAGCTATGGCTAGCATTTTCAAAAGTTTGCAGGTATCACTGATCAAGCGAGGCAGAGAAGACACAAAAGTACCATGGCTGCAAAGAGGAAGACCAACAAAGGTGGCCACTATCTCGGATATCACACATTAGACATGAGCTTGATAAATGAAGACCCAACAGCTTCAGAAGTTTTGAGAAGAATAGGGTGTTTGCAGTTTTTCCAAAGACTATAAAGATTCCATGTATAGGTTTCTAAAGAGTTTAGCATCAATTTCAATGGGACAACTGCAAAGGTGGGAATGTTGAACCTCACTATAACTCTAGAGACCATTGCAGCAGCAACAGGAATTCCAAGGGGAGGATAATAATGGTTCAAAGGTTTCAAATTCAACATTCAGGATTGTAAGTAATTTATTAAGCCAGAACATAGTGAGGTTGACATTACAAATTCCATTCCAAGGAGCTACATGAAAGAAAATTTCTGAAAGTTGTTGCTTATCATTTAAAAGTAATTCACTTGTGAAGGGAGGTATCATAAGGTTTATTCTTACCACTTCAGGCTTCTGCTACATTTTTTTGGTAAGAAATCTCTTGATCTACCTTTTTACTTATATAGAATCTTAGAAAAAATGGCAGATAAAGTTCAAGATAAATCTGAAGGAAATGAAACCTCACTCTTTCATCATGGATTAATCAAGTTTCTAGTTTTAGAGGAGTTAAAAATACTAGGCAGAGACTGGTCTTCTTTTCTATTTGTCAACGGTTTTGAAGTGGATGCCATTACCCCTAAAAGAAATCCTAAACCTAGAAGTATACCATCACATTCAGTGGAAGAGCAAAGTGAGCCTATAGGGGCAAAGTAAAGTGAACTAGTAATCATGGAAACAAAGAAATTGTAGAAATTTGATATACATGTTGCTTCACCTGCAAAACAAAATCCAACTATGAGAAAACCTACAAACCATGAGCCAAATTTGACTAAAAATGGCAGGAAAGGGATTAAAAGAAGCCAAACAGTGGCTAAGGGAAATTTAGAAGACTTTCTTCATGCTATTGATATTGAGGAAACCCCCATAGTCCAAGCTAAAGATATAGATGAGGGAGTAAAGAAGCTCAAGAAAGCCAAATCAGCAAAGAAGTTAGAGTTTGAAGGTGAGTATGCATGTTTCATGTTTTAGGCTAGGAAACCCATGACAAGACATGCTAGAAAACTCTTGGAAAGTAGTAAAAAAGTTCAAAGGGTCACTGGCACTGTCCAGCCACCACTAAGTATCATTGACCTACCATCACCTGCAAAAGAAGATCCAGTAATCAAGAAAAAGAAAGGAAAGGAGAAAATCATTGAAAATATAGAGATTGAGGTCCTTGAGGAGCAGTTGAAGTTAGAAAAACATGAAATAAAAGTCTTGAAGAAAGAGGAAAGCAAACATAATGTTCAAAAAGTGTTGTTTGAGAAAATGAAAGAGATTAGGAAGAACGGGTTGATAGTGTGTCAAATACCTTCGATGATACACAATAATTAATCAAATGGACTCAGCCATTGAGAAGAGAGGTGAAGCATGTTATAAGAATGAATGTGCACTTGAAATATAGCAATAGAAAACTGAAGGACCAAGTCAAAGATATCCAAAAGTAGTTGGAATTGATCCATGAGGCACTGGAGAAGAAGGGCTTAAAGATGACTGTAGTTGAGGAACCCATAGCTCAACTTGTCATTAATGAAGAGGAAGCACCTCAAGGCTCTTAAGTTGAGTTTGATTATGTTTTCAGAGCTTAATGGCATGTTGAAAACCAAGTTTCTATAGCTAGAGGTTACCTTTTTGAGACATGGCCAAAATATGGAAATTTCACAGTTTTCCACAGTTTCGTAGCATTTCCTAGGCTTGAGGCCAGGAAAGCACTATGAAAATTTCTGCAGCTTTGTTTTTTCTTCTAAAACCAATTTTTTCATTTTTCTAGGAAGGGAAAAGGTAGTGATGATATTTTAGGTCATGATGAACACTATGGAATAGCGAAGAAGCATAAATTTTTAGTGCAAAAGCCATTTTTTGGATGCTACGAAATTGCTTTGTTTTCATAGTGAGCTATTTTTAAAGGTTTCTGAGTAGTTTAAAATAATTTTTGGAAATTTGGTCACCTCCAAAAGATCAAGGGACCTTTCCACCAAAAATTTATGACTTGAAGACTATGAAATTGAGACGACTCATTAGTGGAAGCCTTCGTTGAATATAGGGTCCGATTTTCCTAAAACATATGGTTTGCTTCCATATGTTGAGGAGTATATTTAAGATGTCAAGTAGTGATGAGATATGTCATATCCTATTCAAACATGTGAGGCTTAGTTGTCAGATATGTAACTGTTTTAAAAGATAAGGTAGTTCGATGTAATCAATAAGAGTTTGAGCCCTATTAGGAAAAGGTCTATTCTAGAGTATTAACTGTCATTTTCCAATTAAAAGACATGTTTTTTTGTTATGTAAGGTGTCATAGGAATATTTTGATGAATCTAGCCAAGAGGCATATCATCTCTGATGTAAGAAGTTCTATTTAAAGGTAGATTATCGAAATTGTAAAGGGTTGGAGATTTTTTGCACCATATGTTGCTTTATGTAATTTGACCGATATCAGTAATGCATAGGACTTCTTCTTGATAGACCTGAGATTTTCATGGAGTTTTTAATGTCTTTCTGATCTATATATTTATGTGTACTAATTGCAGTATATTTAATCATTATTACTCAAAATTCATATATGTATGCTCGGATGTCCTTTATTGATGAAATGACTGTGTTGCCCTATGTTATATGTGTGATTGTCCTTTGTTAAAGACTCTCGTCTGCCTTAGCTTCCATGTCAAGAAACCTTGCCACTAAATATGATGATTTTTTGACTCCATAAGCCCAATGGTTGCAAGCCTGCATTCTTTTCAACCTACATACACAAAAATCAAGTTATTTATCAAATAAAGTTAGCAATCTAATCATATCATTATCTAATATCATAAACCCCTTTCAGAGAGCCCTCTCAGACTAAAGAGGCTAAGCTTCAGTCAAAAGTTGGTTTGAAATAGTTACATAGATTTGTTTGATCAACAGCCAATCAATTGCAATTTTGTGATAAAATCAGGTTGGAAGCAGGTTAGACTTGCCTCCATAGAATTTGGGTACAATGTATTGGAGCCGATATGAACCTCTTGTTCAATTAGGAACAACATCATTCAAATTTGTACAGGGCCACCAATATAGTTATGCATGTTCTACATGTTCATATTTAAGTCCTCCTTGGTGGCGATCTGCTTCAGCTACTCCAAGTACTCGTCAACCTCCTATCACACTTGGAAATTGTGCTAAGCTTCGGGGAGTGAACCAATTGATCGAATCTTTTGGTTTTTGACCATGAAGTATAAAATATTGTACAACCATGCACATTTGGCCTGAATGATTGTGGTAAGCGTGGCGAGATAGTTTTTTTTATGGGTGAGTATCCAAACCTTCGCTTTCTCTAGCTTTATCTGCGGCTTCATCATCTTTAACAATGTGAGTAGCATTTCCTTGTACCACATTTTCCAATCATGCATATGAGTGACGGAACCTTGCACATTATGAAGGATAGTGAGAAAATCTCTGCAATGAATTTTTGTGCTATGAAATCAGAAAATTTCCTTATGCACGATTTTGGTCTCCTCATATAATTCCTACATAGTGTTTCCAAGTGTGGATACTTCAGCAAGCATTACTACTCTCATATCTTCCAGGTAAAATTGTGCAGAAGCTGCACTCTGTGCTGTTGTCTGAAGTTGTTCAATTTCTTGGTGAGTATCCTTGAGGTTATGTACCAAATGTTTGTTCTCGGTCGTCAAGTATTGAGTGTTTTATTCCACAACACCTATGAAAGTCAAGTTGGCTTTGGAAATAGTGTTTGGATTCCTGCTACTGTTCGCCACAATCACGCTTTCTCTCATGAATGTAGAAGACACATGATCATCTAAGAAGTGATTTATTTGTGCGTGTATAATATTTTTTTGCAATTCATGAAATGATAGATTGTACACATCCATAACCAGATCATCATCAAGGGTAACTACATACCCTTCCTTGTTCGGGGCTTGTTGTGTGGCTAAAGGTGGTGGAGTATGAATAGCAGCAAGAGGAGTGTTGGGAATCATGTCCACATATTCATCTTATGGCTCCGACCCCACTTCCATGTCTGTGACTTCAATAAATTATTCATTTTTTTAGCAAAATCCCATTCCTGCACCTATTCACTCTCTCCTTCTATTGTTGGTTGATCCTGTGAAAAATCTTCAACCTGTATGGGTGTCGTCTCTTTCATTGTGGCACCTTTCATTATTTCCTCTTCTTGCTTCTTTATCTTCTCTTGTTCTCTTCTTATAAGCTCTCATTCTTCCTTCGACTCTTGTTCTACTCTTGTCACTCTATCCACTGATTCTTCCAAGTATTTCTTCTCTCTATTCCTCTACATTGCTCTCTATTGCCTCTTCTTCCTCTTTGATCTGATTTCCAAAAAAAAATTCTGACTCAAAATATATTCTTTCATATTCCATCATTTTTTCTCTTCTGCATTGTCAACTACCTTCCTATATTCTTTTTCCTACACCAGAATGTTAGGGTCCTATAATAATAGGGTTCATAATTTTAGAATTGACTTTGATAGTCTTCTAAATATGTACATACCTTTCCTTTCACAAGTTGTTTTCCCATATTTGAAAATAATAATAATAAAAAAATGAAAAGAGGGTAAAAGTCCTAAAATAAAGATCAAAGGAGTTAGAAAAAGTATAGACCCCAAAAGAAAAAGAGATAAAAATAAGACCTGAAAGTGAGCAAGTCAAAATTCCATAATGCATGATCAGTTAAATAGTTTAATCTTAACTTTTCATTCTTTGAATTTCATGTTTAGATAGAGAATAAAGATATGTAAAATAGTTTAAACTTGAAAAAATAGTAGATAGTTAGAGAATAAATGAGGAGCTGAACAGTTTAATCTGAGCCCTCGGATGAAATAAGATTAGACTTAGATAGCTTTATGCTTTGAAAGAAAAATGGATTTATGGTTCCAAGCTTAAATGCACCCATGAAAATGAAGTTAAAAAAGTTAGAATAATGATGGGTAGGTGGAAAGAAGTTGTGCAAGGCATGTAATAAAGCATCATCGGGAAAAAATTACTAATTTCCCCTCCCCCACAATGATCCATTGTTCTAAACTTTCAGTCAAAGAGGCTCAGAGCATTTATCTAACTTCTGTTGGGACGAGACCCAAGGCTTACTGACTGATTAGTTAAAAATATTGGATTCCCTCCATAAAACCCATTTCATCAGCATATTCACCCTTTTCCAAAACTATGATCCCTTTCCTAAGTAAAATACCTTTTTTCTTAGTGAAAGTACAAACCCTACTTAATTAATTTAATTTTTATTCAAAAAACACTCAAAAACCTACAAAATGCATTTTATCCTAATTTTATGTGTAAAAAATTGAAATGGGAGAAATTATGCTTAAATGACCTAAATTACTTAGTTTAAATACTATGTATTTTGATTCATTTCATTCATTATTTCTCCATTTCATAATAATTTCTAACCTAAGTATTAAATCCTTATAAAATAACCCTTCTCGTATATATTAATTTCTTTATATATTAAATATTCCCAAAACACCCACTTATTTTAAGTTAAACCTATGTTTATTTATCCCACGTGGTAAATAAACCCCCACCTTTTTTCCCATAGATTTGACATTTCTATATTATAATCCTGTTGTTAGTATGAATATTAATCGCAAGCATACAAAAAGGGCTCACTTTAGCCATGCATAACAAACAACCCTAACAACAAAGATGGTTGCCAATATCTTTAGATCTGCAATTAGGTGACCAAGATAAATGCTGCAAAATCTACATCTATGCATTAAAAGACATTAAGCAGAAAATAAAAACAAGAGTTTCTCCACGCATCAAATAGACAAGACAAGAATATATTTAAAGAATGTTTTGTATTTTTTGACACCTGGGATGGGAACATAGAAAGATGTTACCAGTCCCCCTCAATGGGATGGGTTCTTGTAAGTCCTCAGTACTTCAGATCTAAAATCCCTCTCTCTTGATGGTGAAGGAAACCCAGAAAAAAAAATGGAACTCAAAGGGAGCTCACAAGAAAAATGGTAGAGAAATATGACAATGATGGTGGATCAAAGTTAGACCAAAAGTATAGATCTAGAGTGATCTTTAGGCAACAAAAGGTAGTGAGTGAATGGGAAAACCCTTCTATTTATAACAAAATATTGATTTAGTCTAGATATTGGTGCATAATTAAATATTATTAACCAAATCAAGATCCAACTTTTATGGAATATTTTATTATATTTGTTGGAGGGAAAAATAATTTGACTTGGGTCAAACCCCTTCATTTGTAAATAAAATATAAATAAATGATTTATTTATTATTTTAAGGATTTGGTTGAATAATAATCAAATAAATGATTATTTATTTAATTATTTATGCATGATTTAGTCAAATTTAACAAGGAATATTATTTAAATAATGTTTAAATAATTATTCGTGGAAAATAATAAGATAAATAATAATTTATCTAATTAATTTGCTTGTTTTGGGTTAAATATGACTAGGAATATTAATTAAATTAATGTTTAACTAATTATTCCTTGAGTAAAATAAGGAAAATGTGGATTTATTTAATATTTCCTCATGGGGTTTCCTCTTTAGACCATAAACAAGTTAATAAAGGTGGTTTAATAAGTTATTTTTCATAATGAATGCAATTTTAGCTAGGGTAAAATTGGTCTTACATGGTGTTCTTAGGTCCATCTAATAGTAACAAGTTAGAGGACCAAAAAGTGATGTAACGGATTTCCCTCAGCGTGTGAGCATTAGGAGCCAATCGTATGACCAAAGTATGTTGTAATAACTTAATCACTAAACACTGAAGGGGAATTCAGAGAGAGATAAATATAAGGTAGACCAAAGTGCTAAAGGACTACAACTTGAGGAGGTGAGACTTACAGGTGTGAAAAGTATCTTTTATGACTAAGTACCTGTGCTATGGGCAGTGGGGGAGGCATACCTATGCCCGCCGAGACAAAGTGCAAAGAATCATGTGTCCAATAAACAAGCGACTAAGCTATATAGTACATGCTGGCATAAACATGAGCTAGATAAAAATATGATAATGAATCCCACGTACATACTATGCATGGGATAACAGCCAGACATTAGACAATAATATCTGAGTAGACAAGATACAAATACAACCCAAATTCCCCTGTAAACAGGAAAGGGCTCTGAAAATCTGACTCATACATGCAAACAAAAATGCGTTGCAAGCGGCTCAGGCCGACATCACCAAATCTATGGAGCTGCATCAAAGGCTGTAATGAAAAGGTCATCCTAGCATGTCGGGGGCTACCTGTAGGGCCACCCCCTCATGAGGGCTAAAAAATATCACATACACATGACAAAAAATGGTATCATCAATTATACGGATCTCGATCATGCTGAAAGGAGCTGGAGCTAAGAAAAAATCAAGTCAAAGGGAAATAAATAGTTCCTTTACCTAATTTGAGGCACCTAACAATAGTGGAAGCTGGAACCAAGGTACACCATTCTCTAGACCTGTCTTCTGGAATGAATGATCTGATGTCGACAGAAGGAGGCCTACCATAGGTGAGGCAATAAGGGATCCTCAACTCAGGCACGAGAGAAAATAGTAGAGCGACTCACGGACTGACACCAGGGATGATGATGAAATGAGGGGTATTGAGTAGCGGATGGATGACTATATTATATAAAGGCATATGGATGTTTGCGACAGTGCAAATATTATTTTGTAATGTAATATTAGAGTTGTTTCATCACTAGGTAGGTGAATAAATGGGTAGGGATGCCCATTACCTCTTTAGAAGGGTCATTAACACTCATAATGAGAAAGGAGTAAGAATAAGCAGCTTATTTGAGCACCCTTGGGTGTGAACAGAGATGGAACAGTTGATTCAGTCAACTTTGACCAAGTCAACAAAGCTGTCTAGATACATTGAACCACCTTGATGGATAACGCAGTTTTGGTGGAGGAAAACTTGCATGTGCTTGATGAAACATGTGGATGGGACCCAATGATGAGAGGTTCACTTTCCATACATGGAGAGGATGGAGGAATTTGTTATTCATGATTTTTTATTTCGATCCTTTTATCTCGTTTGTTTATACTTGGCTTCCTCTTGCTGTTTAGCAGGGTAGCTCTGGGTGTTTTCGAGCGGGAATCCCACCTCTTTCCTTGAGAGGCCTCTTGGGAGAGCTTGTCCTATATTTCTCCACATCGAGGCTTAAGGAAAAGCATAATTATTCATCCCCGGTGTTATTTATATAGCAGAATATTGCTGAGTTGCAGGGTGTTGCAGTGGAGGATTCTTACACCACTTCCGTGTCTGTTTCTCAGTAGAGAGTGCCTTCCTTCTCTTAAGAAATCAGCTAGGGAGATTTCTGGGCACATTTAATATATTGGCAGTAGGCCAAACTATTTCTCATCTCCTACAATGCATTCCCTTTCAGGAACTGCGTCATGTTATACAGAGTTTCTACAGCAGGGTTAAGACCCTTGTTTCTGAGCTAGTTTCCTAGAGAAAGGGCCAACCCTTCTCACAGAAAGCTAGAGGAAGGGATCCTGATCCATATTTTCTATTATTCAGCTATATTTTGTAATGTTGCAGTAATACTACATTTTCTGAGCTGAATAAATCAGATCTACCCTTTCTTGTACATGTGTCTCAAGAAACCCTTGCCGGGTTAACTCTATAATACAGTAAGGAGGCTAGTTCTCTGTTTTGTTGGCATATTATTCCACATAAATATAGATGCATGTTATTTCATCATTATACTATAGAAACCTTCATAAAATAATGTTTTACATGCTTCACTATTTTTCTGCATAACTCAAGTCATGGGATTTGGCCATTTCTAAGCTATTAGGTAGTCGGGAGGTCTGTTTAACATATCAAAATGGATTTATTTCTGATCCAATTTTGTGTATGAGGGCCTAGTATCATATGCTAAGGGAACCAAGCATTATTTCACCCAGTAAAAATGCATATCATCATAAGTAACTTTTTCATGGTCTAATTTCTGCATTTTTCCCACTTGGGAATGTGTAGAGATTCTTCATTTGCTATTGTTTCATTCATTTTAAGGCTATGTGTTTTTTAACACATCATATGAGTCTATTTGTTGGATCTCCACATTTTGAATATCTTAAGATATTCCCAATAGTGTAGAAAATCCCTATTTTGGGATATTACACTCACACAATACCATAATGGATAGGGGACAGTAGGAATGAAGGAAATAATGTGAAAAAAGAGAGAGGAATCAAGAAATGAAGGATGGAGGACTATAGTGGGATACAAAGGGACTCGGGATACACTCCATGGATGTGATGATGACTCAAATCGGATGCTCTAAACAAGGGCGACTCGATGATGCTACCAAACATAAAAGGTCTAATGAGGACAATAAAGACATGAGTACATGATGGCTACTCACGATGAAAATTGACACAAGAAAGGACAAGTATGGAGGGAAAGTGGTGCCCCAAGTACAGGTGTTGCAAGTGAAGAAATTCGATTTTGAGGAGGGGTGAAGTGACCCTTCTTGGACAAAATGTGTCCTAGGGAAGTATCAAATCACAAAAAACTAACCAATACCCATTTTAGGGCTTGGTGAGAGCTTTCCAACAGTATGGATAGTTTTTCAAACTAAGCTATAATTTTGTTGTAGCGAGAAAAATAAAAATATGGATTTTCTCTTTTAATAAGGAATTTTCTCTCCAAATTCACTCATTTGCAAGTGTAGTTGTGGTGAATGTAAAGAGGAGAGAAGGCCCTAAATCTTGCGGTGATCGTAGTGGACAAACTGACCATCGGAATCGAGATCTGCCAGTTGTAGGTAACAAGCCTAAACATACTCTTTCAAGTAAGGGGATTAAAATTTCAGTTTAGGCACCCAGAGCTCATGATCAGGCTAGGTTGCACTTTTTGGGGTCTATTCTACGACCTGGGTAACAGGTACTGGGCATAAAACTGCGACCTATCCCAGGAAATGACCTGAAAAGTGTGACCTATCAGAGAAATGACGTTTGAGTGTTGTTTTTGGTTGAGATCTGGGATTTTTATGGTTGAGGGGCATAGGTGCCCCCAAGCATGTTATGGTCATCCCAAAATGTATTTAGAAAGGGGGATTCTAAGCACATTTTATGATGTGGTGCGCCATTTGTTTTCATTATGGTTATGAATTTCGAGAAAGGGAATGGAGGATTACCAATCTCTTTTGGTACTGCATGTATGAAGCGAATGGACTTAAGTTTCTGGGTTGGCATACATGGTGTCACTATCCCAAAGAGTGGATTTGGATATAATGAACTGGTGCTCTCCTAGAAAACCCATAGGTTGGTCAACCACAATGTCTACGGGACTGGGTTGTTGATGTAAGATGAAGGAATGATGAGTGATATCATCCCTAGAGTGATCTAAAGTGATATGAGTGGGAATGTCTATGGGAGTGGATCTGCCCTCTGGTTCTGCTGAAGAAAAACACACAAATAAGGGAGCAGTGGACTCGATGCGCTTGGCCTCGAATAGGTGAAATACCACTAGAGAGGTACGAAAGTCCTCACGGTGGGGACAGAGGTGGGTATAATGGCCATGGATATCACAAAAAGCACAAGGGCTAGTTGATGTGAATAGTCTTGGGGTTCTTGGCTGCAGTCAAGGAAGAAACAGAGGTTTCCGGGACCATCGACTTAGGGAACGTGACATTAACCATCTGCTTGATGTGAGGCAACTCAAGAGAGGTATGGATGGCATGACCGATGACATCACACAAAGCACAAGGTTTTGGAGGTGGAGGAGGAGTAGGGTCAGTCGGGGAAACCTTGTCTTTTGATGCCCTCTTACGAGCTTTTCCCTTTTTACCTGAAGCTTTCGCAATAGGATAAGGTCCTTGTTGAGGTAGTTGAGGCACTGTAGCAGCGGGAGAAGTCATGTGGATGGGTTGAACCGGGGTCAAATCAAGATAAGATTTGGGTTGACTAGGCGGGGTAGCGACTGGGAGATCGAGGTACCAAATGGGAATCCCCAGGGTTAGGTTAGGAATAGATAGGGTAGCAATGACAGGTACCGAGAACACTCCAGGAGGGGGAGCTAGGTAAAATATCTGACCAAGGGGATAATGGCTAGGCGGGATGGCTCCGAGATGGTTAAGGCTTGGAGGAACCATTCCAGGATGGTAGAGAGGCTCATGGATACTAGTTTTAGGTGAAGGGCTAGGAGAAGGGGGTCTAAAAGTCTGAATCGAAGGGCTAGGAGTAGGCTACAGAGGGCTAGGCTGTTGACTAGCTAAAGTGGGCTTCTTGAGGGAAGCCTAAGACGATTGCATCGTGCAAACATTGCATGAGCTGGGATTAAAGACATGAGGAGGAAGACCAGGGAATGTACCAAGCAAAGAGGGGTATTTGTAGACTCTGAGTGAGACACTGGTGAAGGGGTTGATGGTTTTCTTATTTGCCACCGAAGATATGATGGACTCAGGGGAGGTCTGAGACTTTGGTTCGTAATATGTCAACTGGTCAATGGTGACTATATTTCCATTATGGGGAAAGGACATCTTACAGTGGACCATAGATGGTACAACAAACATCACATAGGTGTAGCTACGACCCAATAGAATGTTGTAATCTAAGGGTGCATCAATGACTTCTACATCAACACAAACAGTCTTGCTGAAAGAGTGATAAGACAATTGTGGAATAGTCCAATGGGTTGGGAGGCATGGCCATCCCACAATCGAAGAGTGATCATGGAAGGAGCCAAATCAGGTGATCCGAATTGCTTCCAAACTGAAGCAGACATCACACAGGTGTATGTCCCCTCATCAATGATGCATCGAGAAACATTGGCGTTCCAGATCTTGACTGGGATTTGGAAGGCGACGGAAGCAAGAAGAGGAGGATGTTCTGACCGGTCAACATCGAAGATGATCAAGCAATCATCTGAAGGATATACAACACCCATGGTAGATATTAGAGCTTTCCGTTGTGAAGTGAATGACTGGAGGAGCTCCAACGTTGAGATGACAATAGGAGATTGTGCCAAATCATCTACTATATTATATGAATGGGAAGCTTTGCCAGAAGCAGTGTTTCAGTGTAGCGGTCCCTTAAGGATCTTGGTATGAACCTCTACCTTAGGATGAGGGATATCCAAAGGATAATTAGCTATCGAAAGATGCTCTGTAGAACCTGAAGAAGGTGGCTCGGAGAAAGATGTAGCGGGAGGCTTGTTGTATTGACGGGACTGAGTCTGAAGGTCGAGGTTAACGGTTACAGGTTGGTGAGAGTTCATCATGAGAATCTGGTAATCGGAGGTACCAGATAGAGAAGGTTCAGTGGCCACTTGAACTTTAGGTGGCTAGGTAGCCACAAATGCTTGGTGAGGGAAAGGATTAGTAAACACAACTGGTTGACTAGGCACGGGATTGGGAGGGACGAAAGGGGAGGCTTGATGTCCTCGCAAAGCTGTTTGAGACTCCCACATCTGCTTCATCTATGGTAAAAGAGGACAATAGTGCATATAATGACCATAAACACCACAACAAGAACAAGGCTTGTTAGTCCGAACAGGCCTATCCTTCTTGGGATGAGTGCCCTGCTGCTGGTTAGTAGTGTTAGGTGCATTATTTTGAAGATTAGGTCCAGGATTACCAAAGGTAGATTGATTTTGAGTGCCTTTCCTCTTATTTTTGGATGGAGGAGGATGAGTTGCGCCCTGTTGTGCATACACCTGCCCCTGAGGGGGTGGTGGCTATTGTTGCGGGGGTTGAGAAGGAAAGGGAGGGGGAGGTGCTAATGTTGTAGGAGCTAGAGAACCATGCTGGGGATATGGATAATAATGAGGTTGGCTAACATTGTGGTAAAAAGGGGGTTGGGAAAAAGGAGGAGGCATGCCATATCCTGGATACATGCTACCGGGAGGGGGAAAAGTGTAGGAGGTGCTGGCCCCTCCCTGAGGAAAACCATAGGCCATGGGAGGCTAAGCGTATATATGAGAAAGAGATCCAACGATACCATCGGCAGCATGAGATGCCCCTGGTGTGTTGGCACCACCAGGTCTAGGAATATTAGGTAGAATAGTATAAACATAAGCCGATTGAGCATAGATCAACTTATATTTTAATGCAATTTGGACAACGGCTTCTTCAGTTTGAGGGAAATGTGATGTGACATCCTTGTCGATAGTAGGCAAGAGAAATCTAAGGAACCAGTCCATGTAGACATGGTATTCAAAAGTAGGGGCTCGACATAGGCTCTTTCTTCTCCACCATTCTTGGACATGATCGGATAGGCGGGTCGGAGATAATTGATAGAAAGAAGTCAAAATTTCGGTACCAGTGTCATAATGAAGGGGAAGCTAGAAATAAGACAAAAAGGCCCAGGAAAGATTTGCAAAGGAGGTATGAGAGGATGAGGCATAATCAACATACCACTTAGAAGCTTTTCTATTAAGCATATGTTGGAAAAACTGAAGATGGACAAAGTCATCGGTAATGGAGTTAGACGAACACCACATGTGGAAAGATCGAACATGGTTTGTAGGATCTTCTCCAACAAGATCTTGAAAATTAGGAATGTCGGAAGGGAGCTTGGTTTGCATAGTAAGCCAACTAGCATCATGGTGTATAGGGTCATCGATCAACTAGTTAAAATCAGGAAGACTGAGGCCTGCCATATAGGGGAGCAAGGGAGCAGCCAGGGTAGTTCCTGTTGCGGTCCCACTAGTGGTATTCCCAGGATTAGGGGCGGGCCTACCACTAGTGTTAGGTCCTGAACCAGACATGGTGAAGGTGACAGGGGGTGAACCGCGGGTGGAACAAGAAAGGGGAACCCAATGAACCAAAAGAGGAGTTAGAGGTGGAGGAATAACTCAAATCCTATGTGGAGGAGTAAGTCTTCCTACTGGAAACTGAGGATGAAGGCTAAGAAGTCTCCGGGATAAACGCCTTGGTGGCGCAATGGTGAAGGCACAAACAGAGAACAAAGGAAAGAGGGACCAACAAGGCCACAGAGGTGCAGGATCAACCGATTACAATGTCGAAAAAAGGGCAGAGAGGTGCAGGATCAATTGATTTCAATGTTAAAGTCTTTGCTTGGCGGTGTTAATCAAGCTTTTCTTTGCTTAGGGCGTGTGTGTAAAGTGTGTAAATTTTGGTTTTTAAACCTAGATGTTTATAGAGAAAAATAAAAAGTGTGTTGTATAACTATAAATAAACCTACAAATAACATTATATGAAACTGAAATAACATAAAATAAAAAGCTAATAATGCATTAATCTAAACCCAAGGAGGCGAGCCTCTCAACAACTAGTCTGTAGGTGGGAAAAAATCTAGTAAAAACACACCAAAATAGCCAATAGATCTAAATTCGGGAGGGATAGGGATCTAAAGGTTAGATCTGCTCGAAATAGGTGCAGAAAACCAACAAAAAAACAGAGGAAAAATTGTTGTAAATGAGGTGGCGAAAGGCTATCTCCTGGAGGGAAGCAGAGGGGACCCTAGAGGAAAACCCGAAGAAAACTGGAAAGAGGTTTTTTGGATGGATAAATAGGCAATATGAAGTGGATTTGAAGGTAAGGTATTAGATCTGAAAAAATACTAAACACTTTGAAATTTCAGACAACCTGCAATAGCTAAAACTCTTCCACAAATGGTGGAGGGTACTGAAGCTCTTCAAATAAATAATTATTTATTTAACTATTTATGAATGATTTAGTCAAATTTAACAAGGAATATTATTTAAATATGGTTAAAATACTTATTCCTAGAATATAATAATATAAATAATAATTTATCTAATTAATTTTCCCGTTTTGGGTAAAATATGACCAGGAATATTAATTAAACTATTGTTTAACTAATTATTCCTTGAGGAAAATTAAAAAAATGTGGATTTATTTAATATTTCCTCATGGAGTTTCCTATTTAGACCATAAAAAACTTAATAAATGTGGTTTACTAAGTTATTTTTCATAGTGAAAGCAATTTTACTTAGGGTAAAATTGGTCTTACATGGTGTACTTAGGTCCATCTAATAGTAACAAGTTAGATGACCATAAAATGGTGTAACACCTGCACCCTATGGTTTTAAAACAAGTAAAAACATTTTATTAACCATATAATATATATACTACCAATCAAATAAATTAATGCTTTTACGTTATGAATACCCATTTGTAACATTAAAAAATATGCCAGCGCCATTGGTTAAAACATTTGTTATGTTTTAATTTAAAACCATATAACATTACCCCCCGCCAGTCACATAATATAAGGTTTTTACATTATAAATATATATATTTATAAGGTTCAAACCTATCTCGCCATATATCAAACCCCGAACCCCATATAATATCACCGAGCACACCATTAGCAGATGTGGACTATAAAATAGTAGATCCAGTAGTTGAATTTAATTTGTTAGAACTCCATTTCTGGAGCTATGAAAAGTCCTTAGATCAGGTTGAAGAAGTCCAAATTTGGGAATCAAACCTACACAAATATTTTGTTCCAATCAATGATCATTTCCCAGAGGTTATTAGGTTATGTTAGAGCTATTATTCACCTGAAAATAGAGCAGTGATGAATGCAAACAAAGAGGTATTGTTTACAATTACTGCTAATTCCATAAACCAGATGTTACAACTCAAACATGATCCCAAATATATTCCTTTGTCAATAGAAGCACTTACAAATTTGTACATTGGTCTTGTTTTTCCCAAAAGGTTTCAAATTTTTCAAGTGTTCATGCCTTTACACGTTGAAATTCCACAAATTAACCCTCCATATTCTACTTCAAAATTTCGAGAAGGGTCTAGCCATGTCATTTCCATGATGTCATTTATCCTAGGATACTTTACAGATGAGCATACTGATGAGTCCATCCTAGGATTTCTATCTAATTTTACACCAGGATAACCTCCCTATATAATTTTCAATTATGATATGTATATAGCTGAAAATATCCATGATTAGCTGGTCAAGTTTCCAACTGAAGGAGTATTTAGATATACATCCTTTCTTCTACATATGTTCTTGTATTTTCAAGCAGACAAGTTTTAGTCATCTTTTGGTCTTCTTTGATCATAAAAGAGTCCACAGAGCTCACATTTGCAGAATTTATAGATAATTTTGTACACCCATTGATAAATATGTTGATCAACATAGAACAACCAAGGATCAGTGATGAAATGAAGAAAATTCTACAGCTATCAGAGCACACTACAACTGGTGATTGGTACCTATATGAGAAACATAAAGAAATTAGAGTTTTTGGGTCCAATCTATTACCCTAAAAACTACCTAAATATGTACCAATGAGAATCTTTGCCTTGGAGTATATCAGGCAAATCTTAAATTCTAATTCTATCAACTTCCTAGCAGCTAAGAAGAAAACACAATTTAAGTTGAAGAATCAGGTAGGACCCTTTATTTGTAATCATAGAGATGGAGAGACAAAAGCAGTCAAATAGTTACTTGAGTACATATTTGAAGAGAGTTTCTCATGGAACTATGATCCACAAGGAATATTAAGAAAATGAGGGTTAAGTGCAAACTAACACACATTCATGAGAAAAAACCAGAGATTGAGAAGTATGTCAATCAAGATGAGTGGCTAGAAAACACTTTAGTAGATGTAGTTATGCAGGGTGATACTATTCACACCGTACAAACTGCAAATCAAGGAGAGAAAGCTACTAAAAGGGTCGCAGAAGAAAGAACATACATTGTTGAAACCACAACTAAGAATAGGTTCAAATTAAGATACAATAAAAAGTCTAAGATCAATCAAGTGGATAAAGAGAAAGTGACTGTTGAGGTAGAAGATACAAATGTTCCAAAAAAAAGAAAAGATGTTGCTACAGTCAATACAAATGAGCCAACAACAGAGATTTTAAATGAAGGACAATTTGATAATTCAAATACACAGGTCATAGAGAAAAAACAGAATTTGGAGGCATCTTCCTAACAGACAGTAGAAGAAAAAGATCTTGATATTAGAGAAAAATACAAGCAGATTAAAACAAAGAATGAAGAAATCAAGAATGAGATTTATTCTCAATAGTTGAAGAAAACACCAAGCATTCAGAACAAACTTTTATCAGCTTTTGACTATTCAAATAAAATTTTGTTTATGTCAGTGATACAATTGATAGTCAAGATTCCTTAGATAGTTGCATACTACAAGAAAATTGATCTATAAGTGCTAACATAAAGCATTCATGCACTAGATAAGATTGAGTTTCATAGGCAAAGTTCAATGATGTTATATTCTACTATAACTACCAAGGCTATGAGTATCAAAAAGCTTTAGAATACAATCATAAACATGAGGGATCAAATAAAGGTTGAAAAGGCATCATCATATGATAAATATCTTAGAATTAAGTCTTTAGAAGAGTTAATTATTAAAGTAGGATATGATCCTGCAAATGTCAAGGCTGCAAAATAGTTAGTGAAGTAAAATAATGAGGACATTGCATCATTGAGAAAACATCTTAAGCTACCATTAACTGAAGATCCTCAAGCCACAAAAATAGTACAATAGAAAAATCAGAAAAATGATATGATGAACTTAATTTTTCAATTAACAAGATAGATAAAAGAGATGGAAATTCAAATGGACAAGCTTGTCCATGAAAGGGAAACTACAAAAGCACGGGAAAATCCTACAGTAATTCCCATGGTTACTACTGTAGTGCCTTTAACTCTAGATGAAGAGTTGGCACCAAAAGAGCCACGGGCTACTATAGTGACAGTGACATTATCCACAACTTCAGCCACAAAATCATCTACTACAAGAGCTCAACATTCTGATGAGGCTATTAAACTAAAAGCCATGGAGGAAATGTCACTTCAAACAAATGATATTAATAGATTGAAGAAATTTATTGACAATCTTGAAGACACCAAAAATATAGCTGAAATCAATGCCAAAACTCATGAACAAAGGGCTAACAGATTAAATGTAGAATTGAAGAATCTAGAAAATGATTTGACCTTAAAAGATCCAATTTCTTGTGTAAAAAATCAGTTATGGAGTAAAACCATTGAGGCCATCAATGATGTTTGGCCATCAATCCAGGTAATATATGAACAGAGGGATTTACTGGAGGCAGCACAAGAAGAGATTCATAAAGCAAAGGAAGAGATAAGTGACAAACTTGAACAAGCCATAGAATTGATAATGTTTCTCAACAATAAAAACAAATAGGAGTTGGAAGAAATAGAAATCACTGATAGGAAAATCCTTGAAATAAGGAAAGTCCTTTCAAACAAGAATCTGATGAAACAACTTGAAGAGAAATGTGAAAACATGCACATAGCCATAACCAAGTTTATGGTTAAATTTTAAAATTTGAGGCAAAGAAGTTTGTCTAACATTTTGGTCATTAATGATAAACTCATGCCACAGGAGGACTAAAATAAGAAAATCAGAGAGTATGCAAAAAAGCAGGTGGAAAAAGTATATGGACAAGGTATTCCTACAGGGAAGGTCTTACTCAGAAGTGTTGAAGACTTATTTTATCTGCAACATGAGATAAGACATTTATTTGTCATAAAACCAACATTTGATAGATATACTAAGACAAATGAGAATTTCAAGAAGTTGAAAAAGATACAAATTACAAATGATGAAACTTCGCAATCACTCACTGACTTACTGTAAAAGTCAAATGAAAAATGAGAAAGCCAAAAATAGTTTGCTAAATTTTCAGCCAAAATAGAATTATTATAGCAGTAAAGGAGTTTTTACAGAGATTAAAGAGTATCCGAGTTAAAGAGTATCAGAGGGTTTAGATAAAAAAGAGTTAAATAGTATAATATAATGAAGAGAATATTTCAAAACAAATTTGAAATATCTATGCCAGCAAAGAGGATACCAAGGCAGCCAGTGACACCTAATCCACAAACGGTTTTCTATTTTATTTGGATAAATAGAACAACTTGCTGATTTTTTAAGAAGCTGTCACTATTTTGTTGTAAAGATATTTTATTTCACCTTATATAATTCCTAGAATCATTCTAGGATATTTTGTAAACATTTTTGTATAAATACTTCACCCTTTGAAATATTAGTGTTGAATAAATTGTTGAAGGTTTTTATAGTCATTTTTGTTGGACTTGAAGGCTTTTGTTGCAAATTTTGAGTAGCATACTGGATCATATCATCTAGCATCATATTTCAGGGTTCATGTGATGTGCCATTGAAGTGAAGTACTTTCTACTTGTCATTGTTTATATTCTCATGTTTTCATGCATCCATTTTCTATTCTAAATTTGAATGAATAAACAGGAGTATTATTTCAGGATTTGTTAAAAGCACCCTGTCTTTACTATTTATCATTTCTTTGTTTTTTTTTTATTTCCAGACTAGCGAACCCTTAATTTCTCCCTCTTTCGTTTTACCTCTTTCAACTCCTTAATTTTCCGGATCAAAGAACCCTTCATTGCTCTTTATCCCGATCAAACCACTTCACCAAAAAATCCTTCCAAGGTCTTCAAAGACTTATCTATCTTACCCTGAAAACATTTGACTTTTGAGCTTGATCCTAGTTCTGTCTACTTGATTTTTGACTCCTTAGCCCAATGGACAAAAAAATTTCCCACTATCCATCTCATTAAATGATTTTTCCCACCAAACCAAACCAAATCAAAACCAAATTGCACAATCATAACTAGCCTAATATCTTATAATCAAAACAAAGTTAAATCTTACAGAGAGAGCCCTCTCTAAACCCTAGGAAGGGTAGATCCTAGAGTTTAAAAGTAGGTTTGTGGTTACCTCGAGTGTTCTTAAAATTTAAATCAAAATCTCACAACTTGAGAGTTATTAGAGTGATAACATACTGGCGACCGTACTGGGGACTAATCAATCCTCAGTTTTAAAATAGATCTTAAAGGAAATCATTTTTATCATCCTTTTTCCTATGAAGATTTTTTTATAATTTGTGAGTATTAAAAATTGTAATTCTGGATTTTAGAAAAATTTACTATACCAGGTCTAACCCAGATCCTAAACTTGTTGTTATAGTAGACAATCTAGACAGAATTTGGAAAAATAATAAATAGATAGAAGATTTAGATGCTAAAGTTTCATTAATTAGAGCTAATTCATTACCACAGGAATTAGTAAGTTTACAAGATATACAGTTTGATTTGAAATTTGAACATTCTTTATTCAAGAGAAGATCTAAAATTATTTGAAGTATTGTTGTTATAGACCCTGTTTTTATTTCATTCTTGGAAACAAAACAGGAAAATATTGCAGTAGATTATGAATTAAAGAAAGTTAGAAATGAAGATAAACTTGAAGAGATAAATGTTACTATTCTTCATGAAATAGATGAAGCTATTGAATTAGCCCAATTGGTAGATTACACATCTAAAATTATATTTCTCATTTAGATACCACTACATCATCTATAGTTTCAGATACCATCCAATTTATAGATCCATTTATCCCTAGACAGCCCTTACAACCTATAATATTATTTCCATCATCCACTAGTTTACCTTCTACTATTTCAAACACATCATTCTCATTTCCTATTAGTTCCTTATATATTCCAGTTTCATTTCCTAGTACTTCCACTTCATCCTTTAGTTCATCTACTACATTTTCTAGATCACCATCCTGTATTCTAGTTTCATCAATTACTTATGTTACTACATCAGGTACTGCTTCTAGTTTAGCCCCAAGCACTTCCAATCTACCCCCAAGCCAAGCTAGAATTCAAGCTCTAGCTACTAGATATGCTCCCCTAGTTCTTCTAGGATAGTTACATGACATGCCTCAGTATTACCAAAGTAAGATACCACAATTTGATGCTACTACTCAGTACACTGCCCTGCATCACATAAATAAAATGACAAATTACTTTGAACTCGATAAAATAGATGATTCTGATGTATAAATGATATTGTTTGAACAAACATTAATAGGGGAATTCAGAAAATGGTTTAAAGGTCTTACTGCTGGTAGTATAGCTGAATTATAAATTTTTCATAGAGTATTTTTAAATAAATGGGAAAAGAAGAAAAATCCACTCCAAATACTATCTGAATTTGATGTAATGAAAAGAGCTCCCAATGAATCAGTCCAAGACTACTACACAAGATACAACAGTGTTTATATCTCAATCCCAGCCAATCTTCAAACCCACTCCAGACTCTATCCTACTCAAATTCCCTGATGGATTTGACACAAACATGGCTTATCAGTTGAGGGAAAGAAATGTTGAAACCTTAGAAAGAATGAAAACAAATGTTTTTGGTGCAGAAGTAAACATTTTAGCTAAAAAAACTAGATTAAGGAATGAGAGGAGAGTAACCATGAAATAAGAAGCTTCTAATTTAGATGGAAAATTAGATCAGTTAGCTAAGAATTTATAGAGAACGATGGATATATTAGACAACATAGGAAGGAGACCTCAAGGGGATAATCAATAGCAAATCAAAAATCCCAATTTTGGGAAAATTACAAATTTAGGAAAATTAAAAGAATCATCTCTAGATCAGACAATAAGACCCCCATTTCAGGAAAGCTATGCTTAAATTTCTCAAAACAATGTAGATGATGAGGATACCATAAATATAATGAGAATAGATGATAATAACACTATCTTTCTCACTCAGGAAGACCAAGAGTTATTTGAAATGCAACAAATTCAATTATATTCAGGTGAATCATTTGATTACAAACAAGGTTATGATTATGCTATAAATTAAGTACACAAGCAATATAACTTTAGAAGTAAGAACAATACTGAATACTATACTAAGAAATCTGCACAAACTGACAATAAGAAAATAGTAGAACCCCAACAACAAAACTTCTGCAAATTATCCCCAGGGAAAATAAGCAAAACTCTAGTTCCTCCCAAAAAGTTTCCAGCCCCAAAATTTTACCAAGTACAAAGATTGCTGATATAACAGATGAAGCTGATCAAACAACAAAAGATTCACAAAAATGTGCTACTGTTAAAACAGCTAATTCTACTAAAAGATCAAACTTAGAATCCAAAATCAGCAAATCCAAAAGCTTCCACTGAAGAAACATCTTCTGATAACTCAAAATCTGAAAAAAACATCTATTGCTTCTCAAACCACTCCTGAAAAGAAAACGAGGAGCAGTAAGACACAACAAACTCAAACAGAAAATGAAAACATAACTGTAGGAAAATAATATAAACTCAATCAAACTACAGTTACCAAGGAAGATTTAATTCAATAAGTAAATCACAACCTTCATTCAATATACAAACTGAAATTGCAAAGTTAAAAAAACAAATTCCTTTAACAGAATTGGTAAAGCATGATTTGTATAAAAAAACTATCACAGAAACTTCAAACATGAATGATGGAGAAGACTTTATAAACTTGAATGATGTTCAACCAGAGTTGATTTTTGGCCCTGATGTGAATGGAATGCATCAAGATGTAGTAGTTCCTCCATTTTACATCAGTTTAACTATTTGTGACCCAATTTTACACAATGCGATGTTAGATTCCAGAACTTCACATAATCTAATGCCCAAAGCAATAATAGGAACTCTAAATTTAGAAATTACAAGGCCTTACAAAGATTTATTTTCATTTAATTCAAGAAAAGTAAAATGCCAAGGTTTAATTAAAGATTTGTTTGTAAATTAGTTCAATATCCTGGTAAGAGTATACTCATGGACATTGTAGTAGCTGATATCCCACCCAAATATGGAATGTTATTATCTCGCTCATGGGGAGAAAAATTACAGAGATCTCTACAACTGGACATGTCATATGCTACTATATTAGTTTTTGGTCAACCAAAGAAGCTTTATAGGGAAACATTGATGAAATATATGGTAATTAGTGCAGCAAGATCAATAAATTTCCAAATTTATGCTACACCTACTGATCTAGATTCTTTCATCTTATGTAACTTTGAAACTGATAATGAAATCAAAACTAAATTAAAAGACAAAAAGAAACACAAAACAATGATAATATCTTTTATGAATATTTATGGCATTTAATTTTTGATGGCTCAGTAAACAAACTAGGAGCAAGAGCAGAAGTTTCAGTAACTAACATTTAAAATAATCATGCAGAAGGCCATGCTTTTACACTGAATTTAAAATGCACCAATAATATGGTTGAGTATGAAGCCCTCTTTTTAGGACTGCAGATAATCAAAAACTTTGGAGGCAAAAGAATAGAAATAATGGGAGATCAGAGTTGATTGTAAAATAAATTAATGGTGGATATTTTGTTTACAATCCTAGATTAGGCCGATATAGAGAGGTTGTATGAGATTTGATTGATGATTTGTTGGAATGTAATTTCTTTGAAATACCTAGAAAGAAAAATTTACGAGCACACTCCTTAGCAACTTTTGCTAGTACTTGTAATTTACCTTTTCAACCCAATCATAAATATACTGCAGAAGTAAAACATGGACCAATAATTCCAGATAACCCAAAATATTGGCATATTTTTTCACAATACCAACATATTTACCATTTTATGAACAATGAAGGTGAATTTTAGAATTGTAAAATAGACACTGATTGTACATTAGATGATGATTTAGTTAGTGAAATAGATTTGAATAATGTAGATGTAAATAATGTAAAGTTTTCTAAATCAACTAAGTTTAGTCAATCAGATATAGATAACTTAGAGAGAGTAGAAATTGATGAGATAATTGATGATGAATCTAAGATATTAAATCTCAAAGATAATTTTTGACCAAAAGGTTTAACTCCTTTAGAAGATTTATTTGACTCGATAATTGATGATGAATCTAAAATATTAATCTCAAAGATAATTTCTTACCAAAAGGTTTAACTCCTTTAGAATATTTATTTGACTCAAATGATATTCCTAGAAAACCAAAAATGGAGCCACTTATATATGACATTGAGGAATGCAACATAGGCACAGGGTTAAAACCCAAGATGATCAAAATTTCCAAAGCCTTACCTCAACGAGAAAAAGAAAAATATATTTCTCTTTTTAAGGAATTTCAAGATGTTTTTGCTTGGAGTTATGAAGACCTAAAATCCTATGACACCAACATAATTCACCATAAAATCCCTATAAAAGAATATCAAAAGAATTTTAAACAAAAGTTAAGGAGGATAAACCCTATTTTGATTCCCTTGATTGAAAAAGCGGTAAAAATAATGCATGATGCACAAATAATTACACTAGTCAGATATATTGATTGGGTTTCTAATTAAGTTCCAACCAGAAAAAAGACAGGAGAGATTAGATTCTGTGTTGATTTTAGGAATCTAAACAAATTATCCTTAAAAGATAATTATCCTTTAACAAAAATGGATCACACTTTACAAAGGGTAGTTGGGTTTTCTAGGATTTCACCTTTAGATGGACTTTCAGGATACAACCAAATTTTAGTCGAACCAGAGGATCAAGCCAAAACATATTTTAATACTCCTTGGGGCACTTTTATATATGTAAAAATGTCTTTTGGTTTAATGAATGTAGGGGATACCTTTCAAAGAGTTACGGATATAGCCTTTGTAAAGGAAATTCATGATTTTTTGGTGATTTACTTAGATAACATAACTGTATTTTCTAAAACTGATTATGAAGATTTGGATCAACTTAGACAAGTCTTTATTAAATGCAGAATGTTTGGCATCTCTTTAAACCATAAGAAAACCTTATTTGGATTATAATAAGACAAGTTACTAGGACACATGATATCTAAGGAAGGAATTAGAATAGACCCTGCCATAATAGAAGCAATTCTTAACATTATTCCTCCAAGAAACATAAAAGAGTTACAAATTTTTCTAGGAAAAAATAACTTTTTAAGAAGATTTATTTCCAATTTAGCTGAAATAATTAGAAAATTAAATAACATGCTTAAAAAATATTCATTTCTTAAATGGACTATTGAGACCAAACAATTATTTGAATCTATCAAACAGGACTTAACGAAAACCCCAGTCCTTATAAGTCCAGACTTTAAAAAGGATTTCATCATTTTTTCATTTGCTTAAGAAAAGACCATAGCTGCAGTTTTACTGTAGAGAAATGACCAGGGTTATGGAGATCCCATAGATTTCTTTATAAAAACACTTAGAGATGCCACTTTGAAATACAATATCATGGAGAAATAGGCCCTAGCTTTGGTAAAGGCCATTAAAGATTTCATAGTGTACATTCTCTATTCTCACATCATTGCCTATGTCCCGAATGAAGTAGTAAAAGACATTCTAACTTAGGATGGTCCTGATGGTGGAAGAGGTAAGTGGATTGCCACAATTTTAGATTATGACATAGAGATAAAACCCATGAAATTGATAAAACGTCAAGGTTTAGCCAAACTTATGTCTGAATCAAATTGTCATGCCCTAGACATAAATTTTATTTCAAAAGTAGATGATTAGGAAGAGATGGTGACTCCAAATATCAATGAAGCCTTTCTAGACTCACCATGGTATGCATATATCATATTTGTATTACTAAACTTACAAGCTCCTCCTATATTATCAAGAAAAAAATCTAGATTCTTAAAACTAAAGGCAGTAAGATTTTGTATATTAGACAATGTACTTTTTTGGAAATATCATAGTGGGATTTTGTTAAATTTTTTGTTAAAATAAGAAGATGACAAATTATTACAATAATTTCATGTAGGTGACTATGGAGGACATCTCTACTGGAAGACTACTGCAGAAACAATGCTAAGAGCTAGTTTTTACTGGCCTACATTATTTGCAGATGTTAAAAGGTATGTGAACTCCTCTCACAAGTGTCAAATGTTTGAGGGTAAGAAAAAGTTGTTACCCCTACCCTTAAATCCCATTTCAACTAAAATTCCATTTCAACAATGGGGTCTTGACTTCATTGGAGAAATTCACCCCCCATCATCAGCCCAACATAAGTGGATTGTGACAGCCATTGACAATTTTACCAAGTGGATTGAAGCCATACCCTCTAGGAAAGCCATAGATACTGTCATTATCTTCTTTTTAGAAAGCAACTTACTTTCAAGATTTTGATGTCCCCAAAAGATTATTACTGACAATGTAGCTGCATTCAAATATAAAAATATGATTGAATTTTTCCATAACTATCACATTACCCTAGGCCATTATACTGCATATTATCCACAAGGTAATGGTGTAGACGAATCTTCAAATAAGAGCCTTGTAAACATCATCAAAAAGTTACTTGAAGATAAAAAAAGGACTTGGAACAAGAATTTAGTCAATGCCTTATGGGCAGATAGACTTACAACCAAAAAATCTATTGGTACATCTCCTTACTATCTTGTATATGGAATGGATATTATTTTTCCATCTTCCTTAGGAGTGCCAGTAATGAAAATTATCCAAGAATTATAAGTTGAACGAAATGACATTCAAAGAAGGATAAATTAAACCATTCATTTACAACAAACAGGAGAAGAGGTTTACAGTAAGTCTCAAGTTATCTAGGATAAGATAAAGAAATTTTTTGACAAGAAGAGTAAAGAAGATGATTTTTACATTAGAGACAAAGTGTTAAAATGGGATTCAAGAAGAGAAGACCAAGGTAAACATGGAAAATTTGATTTTCTATGGAAAGGACCTTATGTTACTTATAGTTACAGAGGTGACAATGCTTTCTATTTGAAAGAAATGGATGGATCAAATATGTTAGATGGACCATTAAATGGCAGAATGTTGAAGCACTACTACTCCTCAAAGATAAAAAATAGTTGTTTTCATTTACTTTGACCACTGTATATATACATTGAAGATTTTAGATTGGATTGGATGTTTTCTAAACAAATTTGAAGCCCGAAGAGACGGCCCTAAACTTTGAGAGGTATAATATCATAAGTATGAATAATTGCATAGATGAGGAGACACTTACAGGATCATCACAGTAAAAATTCAAAGGCTACTAGTCTTAAAAGTTCTTGACATTGCACCAGGAAATGCCATCCCATGTGGATCCATTGTTAGGGTCCTATAATAATAGGGTTCATAATTTTTGAATTGAATTTGATAGTCTTGTAAATATACATACCTTTCTTTTTGCAAGTTTTTTTCCCATATTTGAAAATAATATTAAAAAAAATAAATGAAAGGAGGGTAAAAGTCCTAAAATAAATATCAAAGGACTTAGAAAAAGAATATACCCTAAAATAAAAAGAGATAAAAATAAGACCTGAAAGTGAGCAAGTCAAAATGCCACTACTATTTACTTTCACTACAAAAATAATGATTATGTGCAGATTGTCCAAAATGCCATAATCCATGATTAGTTAAATAGTTTAATCTTAACTTTTCATGCTTTGAATTTCATGTTTAGATAGAGAATAAATATATTTCAAACAGTTTAAAATTAACAAATTAGTAGATATTTAGAGAATAAATGAGGAGCTCAACAGTTTAATATGAGCCCTCGGAAGAAATAAGATTAGACTTAGATAGATTTATGCTTTGAAAGAAAAATGGATTTAGGGTTGAAATCTTAAATGCACCCATGAAAATGAAGTAAAAAGTGTTAGAATAATGATGGGTAGGTAGACAAAATTTGTGCAAGGCATGTCATAAAGCATCATTGGGCAAAAATTACTAATTTCCCCTCCCCCACAATGATCCACTATTCTAACCTTTCAGTCAAAGAGGCTCAGAGCATTTCTTTGAATTTTGTTGGGACGATACTGAAGGCTTAGTGAATGATTAGTTAAAAATATTGGATTCCCTACATAAAACCAATTTTATCAGCATATTCACCCCTTTCCAAAAATATGATCCCTTTCCTAAGTAAAATGCTTTTTTTCTTAGTGAAAGTAAAAACCGTACTTAATTAATTTCATTTTTATTCAAAAAACACTCAAAAACCTACAAAATGCATTTTATCCTAATTTTATGTGTAAAAAATTGAAATGAGACAAATTATTCTTAAGTGACCTATTTACACTTTACTTAGTTTAAATACTATGTATTTTGATTCATTTCATTCATTATTTCTCCATTTCATATTAATTTCTAACCTAAGTATTAAATCCTTATAAAATAACCCTTCCGATATATATTAATTTCTTTATATATCAAATATTCCCAAAAAACCCACTTATTTTAAGTTAAACCTATGTTTATTTATCCCACATGCTAAATAAACCCCCCTCTTTTTTCCCATAGTTTTAACATATCTATATTATAATCCCGCGCCCTATGGTTTTAAAACACGTAAAAAAATTTTACTAACCATATAATATATATACTACCAATCAAATAAAGCAATGCTTTTACGTTATGAATACCCATTTGTGACATTAAAAAGCTATGCCCGCGCCATTGGTTAAAACATTCGTTAATGTTTTAATTTAAAACCATATAACATTACCCCACGCCAGTCACAAAATATAAGTTTTTTACATTATAAATATATATATTTATAAGGTTCAAACCTATCTCACCATATTTCAAACCCCAGACCCCACCTATTATCACTGAGCAACTCCAAGATGCAATCATAGCCATTCACATTGGCCCTTCGAAATCCGACGATACAAATCCCATATCGCAAATTAAGTTGCTCGATCCTAACACTTTCCTAACCACACAAAATAGATGGTTTCACATTTTTCTCTCTCCTCCATGCGAACAAGTCTTATTGGATCGTATTTCATTCAACTAATACCATTTACTACTTTTTTCCTACGTGATAACCACTTGTGGTTTTTCACCTTTGAAGCCCAAAACCACAAGTTTTTTCGATGTGATCGCCACTAATTGCAGGTTCTTTTAGACCCAGAATACCAAATAAACTTGAGAATTGTGTTATTCAACACTTTTCTGCACTATCTGACTGTATTCATCCTCCTTGTTGAAGAAAACGAAGCCTGTGCTTTGTTTTCAAGCCCATAACCTACAAAAAATTGTGTTTGCTACAAAAAGACTTGAGAAAGATCCTAGACTACTGAAAAGTCCCAGAAATCTACCAAAAACCTCTCAGACGCCCAAAGAACTATTACAAATACCTATACCTATGCAAACAGGTATTTTCCAAGAAAAACGAGCCTGTTATCATTTGAAAAGACATTGCTAAAGGAATTGAATACAATAAAATCCTATTTGCCCCACGAAAGCTTCTATTTTCCTGAAAAGAGTCAAATTCATGTAAAAATTTGATTAAAAAAAACTTGTTTTAATACTTCATTTAGTTTTAAATGAGAAACTCGAGTTTATTTAAGCTTTAATACACTTATAAAACTCCAATCAAACCCAGAAACCCTTTGCAGGTAACCCCAACCCTTTGCCCCCAATTTGAAATAATTTTAGCCCAATATTCACTAGAAAAGGTATCAGAAACCACTGCTTTTTATTTTATAGACATGTGAGAGTCTGAAATACAGTTTGAAAACCAAAATTGAAGGTTAATATCCAAGGAAAGAACAAAGTTGTGCTTATTTTATCCAAGAACCTCTGTCAAAGTCAAGAAACACTTATTTAAACCATTTTATCTTACAGAAGAATCCAGAAAGCCCTAAAAACAAAGTTTCAGTTATCCAAGCCAAAAAATGTCAAAATCCAATTCAGCTATGTCATCCAAGATCGCAATCGTCGTGAATCCTTTACAACCTCCTCTTCTAGACATTGAACACACACCATTAGTTGATGTAGACTATAAAATAGCATGTCCATTAGTTTAATTTAATTTTTTAGACCTCCACTGCTGGAACTATGACAATTCCTTAGATCAGGTTGAAGAAGTCCAAATTTGGGGATCAAACATACCCAAATATGTTTTTCTAATCACTCATCATTGCCCAGAGCTTATTATGTTATGTCAGAGCTATTATTCACCTAGAAATAGAGCAATGATGAATGCAAAGAAAGAGGTATTGTTTATAATTATTGTTGAGTCCATAAACCAGATGTTACAACTCAAACATGATCCCAAAGCTATTCCTTTGTCAATAGAAGCACTTACAAAGTTGTACATTGGTCTTCATTTTCCCAAAAGGTTTCATATTTTTAAATTTTTCATGCCTTTACATGTTGAAATTACACAAATCAACCCTCCATATTCTACTTCAAAATTTCTAGAAGGGTCTAGCCATGTCATTTCTATGTTGTCATTTATCCTAGGATACTTTACAAATGAGCATACTGATCAGTCCATCCTAGGTTTTCTATCTACTTTTGCACCAGGACAGCCTCCCTTTGTAATTTTCAATTATTCTGAGTATATAGCTGACAATATCCATGATCAGCTGGTCAAGTTTCCAACTGAAGGATTATTCATATATACATCCTTTCTTCTACATACATTCTTGTGTTTTCAAGTAGACAAGTTTCCAATAACTCTCTAGAAGCTTGATATAGAATAAAATCCACTTTTAATAATCTCTTGGAATTATTTGATCACAAAAGAGTCCAGAGAGTTCACTTTTGCACAGTTTATGGACAATTTTGTCCACCATTGATAAATATGTTGACCAACACAGAACAACCAAGGATCAGTGATGAAATGAAGAAAATTCTACAGCTATCAAAGCACACTAGAACTAGTGATTGGTACCTATATAACAAACATACAAAAATTATAGTTTTTGGGTCCAATCTGTTACCCTACAAACTACCTAAATATGTACCAATGATAATATTTTCGTTGGATTATATCAGGAAAATCTGAAATTCTGATTCTATAAAATTCCAAGCAGCTAAGAAGAAACCACAATTTAAGTTGAAGAATCAGGCAGGACCCTTTATTTGTAATCAAAGTGATGTAGAGAAAAAAACATCCAAACAGTTACTTGAGTACAGATTTGAAGAGAGTTTGTCATGGAACTATGATCCACAAGGAATAATAAGGAAAATGAGGGTTAAGTGAAAACTAACACCTTACATTCATGAGAAAAAACCAGAGATTGAGAAGCATGCCAATCAAGCTGAGTGGCTAGAAAACACTTTAGTAGATGCAATTAAGCAAGCTTATACTAGTCACACCTTACAAACTACAAATCAAGGAGAGAAAGATACTAAAAGGGTCAGAGAAGAAGGAACATTGATTGCTGAAACCACAACTGAGAATAGGTTCATATTAAGATACAATAAAATTCCTAAGATCAATCGAGTGGATATAGAGAAAGTGACTATTGAGGTAGAAGATACAAATGTTCCAAAAAAAAATACAAATGCTGTTATAGTCAATACAAATGAGCCAACAACAAATATTTTCAATGAGGGACATTTTGATAATTCAAATACATAGGTCATAGATAAACATCAAAATTTGGAGGCATCTTCCTCGCAAACAACAGAAGAAAAAGATCTTGATATCAGAGAAAAGTACAAGCAGATTAAAACAAGGAATGAAGAAATCAAGAATGAGATTTATTCTCAATATTTAAAGCAAACACCAAGCATTCAGAATAGAATTTTATCAGCTTTTGACTATTAAAATAAAAATTTGATTATGTCAGTGCTACAACCAACAGTCAAGATTCCTAAAAAAGTTGCAGACTACAAGAAAATTCATCTAGAAGTGCCAACAAAAAGTATTCATGAACTATATAAGATTGAGTTTCATAGGCAAAGTTCAGAGATGTTATATTCTACTATAACTACAAAGGCTATGAGTATCAACAGGATTCATAATACAATCATAAACATGAGGGATGAAATGAAGGTTGAAAAGGCCTCATCATATACTAAAGATCTTAGAATTAGGTCTTTAGAAGAGTTAATTATTCAAGTAGGATATGATCCTGCAAATGTCAAGGTTGCAAAACAATTACCGAAGAAAAAGAATGAGGACACTGCAGCATTGAGGAAAAAACTTAAGCTACCATCAAATGAACACCCTCAAGCCAGAGAAATAGTACAGGAGAAAAATTAGAAAGATGGCATGATGAACTTAATTTTTCAATTAATAGGACAGATAAAAGAGATGAATATTTAAATGGACAGTCTTGTCCATGAAAGGGAAACTACAAAAGCGCAGGAAACTCCTATTGTAATTCCCATGGTTACTACTGTTGTGCCTTCATCTATAGCTGAAGATTTGGAACCAAAAGAACCATTGGCTATTGTAGTGCTAGTGACATCATCCACAACTTTAGCCACAAAATCATGTACTACAGCAGCTCAACATTCTAATGAGGCTAGTAAACTAGTAAAAGCCATGGAGGAAATGTCACTTCAAACAAATGAGATTAACAGATTGAAGAAAGTGATTGACAATCTTGAAGACACCAAAAATCTAGCTAAAATCAATGCCAAAGCTCATGAGCAAAGAGCTAATATATTAAATGTAGAACTGAAGAATGTACAAAATGATTTGACCTTAAAAGAGCCAATTTCTTATGTAAAAAATCAGTTATGGAGTAAAATCATTGAAGCCATCAATGATGTTTGGCCATCAATACAGGTAATATATGAATAGATGGATTTACTAAAGGCAGAACAAGTAGAGATTCAAAAAAAAAAAAAAGAGCTAGGTGAGAAACCTGAGCAAGCCATAGAATTGATAAAGTTTCTCAACAATAAAAACAAACAAGTTTTGGAAGAAATAGATATCACTGATAGGATAGAGAAAATCCTTGAAAAAACGAAATTCCTTTCAAAAAAGAATCTTATGAAACAACTTGAAGAGAAATGTGAAAACATGAACATAGTCATAACCAAGTTTATGGTTAAATTTGAAAATTTGAGGGAAAGAAGTTTGCCTAACATTTTGGTCATTAACGATAAACTCATGCCATGGGAGGAATACAATACGAAAATCAGAGAGTATGCAAAAGAGGAGGTGGAAAAAATATTTGGACAAGGTATTCCTACAGGGAAGGTCTTACTCAGAAGTTTTGAAGACTTATTTTATCTGCGGCATGAGATAAGACATATATTTTTCATAAAACCAACATTTTCTAGATATACTAAGGAAGATGAGAATTTCAGGAAGCTAGAAAAGATACAAATTCCAAATGATGAAACTTGGTAATCACTCACTGAGTTACTATAAAATTAAAATGGTAAAAAGTAAAGAAAAAAGTAGTTTGCTCATTTTTCAGTCAAAACAGAATTTGTTACAGCAGTAAAGGAGTTTTTACAGAGATTAAAGAGTATCTGAGTTAAAGAGTATCAGAGGATAAATATAAATCAGAGTTAAATCATATAAGATAATGAAAAGAATATTTCAAAAAAGATTTGAAATATCTATGCCAGTAAAGAGGACACCAAGGTAGCCAGCTACACCTAATCCACAAATAGTTTTCTATTTTATTTGGATAAATAGGATAGCTTGCTAATTTGTTAAGAAACTGTCACTATTTTTTTGTAAGGATATTTTATTTCTCCTTAGATAATTCCTAGAATAATTCAAGGATATTTTGCATAAATAATTCACTCTTTGAAGTATTAGGGTGGAATAAATTGCTGAAGATTTCTATAGTCATTTTTGTTGGACTCGAAGGCTTTTTGTTGCAAATTTCGAGTAGCAAACTGGATCAGATCATCTAGCATCATATTTCAGGATTCATGCGATGAGCCATTGAAGTGAAGTACTTTATACTTGTCATTTTTTATCTTCTCATATTTTCATGCATCCATTATGTATTCTAAATTTGAATGAATAAATAGCATTATTATTTCAGGATTTATTAAAAGCACCCTGTCTTTACTGTTTATCATTTCTATGTTTTCTGTCGATTTCTAGAGTAGGGAACCCTTAATTTCTCCCTCTTTCGTTTCACCTCTGTCTACTCCTTCCTTTTCCAGATCAAAGAACCCTTCATTGATATTTATCCCGATCAAACCACTTCACCAAAAAAACCTTCCAAGATTTTCAGAGACTTATCTGTCTTTCCCTGAAAACATTTGACTTTTGACCTTGATCCTAGTTCTGTCTACTTTACTTTTAACTCCTTAGCCCAATGGACAAACAAATTTCCCACTATCCATCTCATTAAGTGATTTTTCCCACCAAACCAAACCAAATCAAAACAAATTTGCAAATCATAACTAGCCTAATATCTTATAATCAAAAAAAATTTAAATCTTACAGAGATAGCCCTCTCTAAACCCTAGGAAGGCTGGATCGTAGAGTTTAAAATTAGGTTTGTGGTTACCTCTAGTGTTCTTAAACTTTAAATCAAAATCTCACAACTTGAGAATTATTAGAGTGATAACACGGACCACTGCCTATTCTTGCTGCTTCTTTTGGAACTTTATCTCCTCTAATTTTTCCTGCAAGTACTTTGTGAACTCATCTTTGATCTACGTCCATGTCATTTTTTTTCCATTCTCTACAAAAAGTTGAGTGTCTTCATAAACTGTCAAGTTAACCAGAACTGTTTCAACTGCTTCCCTAGTACTTCTTTCGATGGTTTCCTTTGAGGAAACTCTCTTAGGTTCAATTTTGAAAGTGACTGTTGGAGAGACGCTCAATAACTGTTGTACCTATGGGACATAAAAGACACTTATGAAAATAAAATATCAGTTTTAAGTAAAATTACTTTTAGGAAATGTTCATGGAGTAAACCGGGAAACTGTATGGAAGGATTGTACAATTATTGCTGGGAAGAGGGTATGGATGGCTTAGGGGACTTCACACTAGACAATCCTAGCATTCATTGTCAAAGCTTGAGGCTTGACACTGCGCAATGCACAGTTCACCCTGGGCAATGAGATGGGAGAGACTACACATTGCCTAGTCTCAATGGCCAATGATGAGGGTCGAGGAATAGGAATGCATAATGCATAGTGGGGACATCCTATACTCTCCATTGTGTATTTTCATAGGCAAATATATGGGCTTTTTCCTCAATATTTCATAATTCCCAGTAGGGAAAAGTTAATTCTGGCCAAGGGAAAGATAGATATGGCCAAGGGAAATGTGAAAAATGATCGAACCTAAGAGATAGTGAAGGCTTGAGTGAAAATATGACTAAGTGTGATTGATAAAAGAAAAACCAAGTGCAGAAACTAAAAAAATGAGAAGTGAACGAGATCGGTGAGGAGATTCATCGCAAAAATGACCATCGATGAAAAATAAAGAGACCGATGCGACAGTTGTAAAAGGAAAATGATAACTTGAAACAACACTTCTATAGGCTAAATCAAGTTAGGAAGCCAACATACATGTAAAGAAACAAGAAAAATAGTGCTCACGCAACCCAAATGGAAGAAAGCAATAGAAAATTGACAGCAATCATACTAAAGGTTCCTTGAACTCCTCGATAAATGAAAAGCTCACTTGGAAAATGGACGAACATCATACCAAACATTCCTCTAACTCCTTGGGAATTGTAGAGCTCCAATATTGAGTGTGAGAATGAGCTCTAGGGGTGTCTATCAAATAGATTTTAGAAATTAATTTTTATGACACGCATGCCAAAAATCAAGGGAGAAGCGACCCATGGTGACAGTTTCCAATATAGAAGGTGTGCTTCCTTCGGGTTACTAAAAATAAATCCCTAGATTCTAGGGATTTTTTTCCTTTTCTCGGCTATTCTAATTTTCCTAGGAAAACCTGCCATGCACATCACTGAGAAGGTTTATGCATTTTCGAGGAACAGGTAGCTTCCAGCTCAATGCGTTGCATAATTTTTGAGCTCAGTGAGGGATTCCATAGTTTCTAGGTTCAATCCTAAGTTGTCTGCCATGAATTTGTAGTTTCTAATTTCAACGATCACTATCGGTCATGACTGCGTAATTATGAACATCAAGGTCAAGTCTGGCTCCATTTATTGTGGAGTTTCTAGAGGAAAACCCAGAACTCCTGCACAAGGCATAGACGGGAGGTTATCTTGTGACTTAGAAATATTTTATCAGTGCATAGAAAGTAAACACAAGCATAAATAAAATATAAACATCAGTCAAAGCATGAATACTTGAAGGAAACGCAAGGTAAGCTATGTGGAAAGAAGGAATTACCAAATTTTTAGGTCTAAAATGGGTCTCCTAAGAAAAATGTACAACCAAAATAAACTTTATAACGAAAAATCGGATTCAAGGTGATCATGTCAACTAGGGGGGATGATTCACTATTTTTGGGGTAAAAAAGTAAAAATATTAAAAAGTAACAAAGTAATAAAACTAATTTTTCAACTTGTATTCTCAACTTATCTCCCTAAGGTTTTACTCAAATTTCGAGTAGGAGTACTCATTGGATGAAAAATTTAATTCCTCATCCATGCAGGACCCATATTGTATACTTTATATGGACCCTGTTACACGAAAAATGAGAAATACAAGAAAAAACGTGATTGCAATTACATTTTTCATGTATTTCTCATTTTTCGTGTAGCAGGTTCCATATAAAGTATGTCAAATTATGCTTCCAATGAGTGTTCCCGATCAAAATTTGAGTAAACCCATAGGGAGATAAGTTGAAAATTCAAGTTGAAAAAGTAGTTTTTTTCCCTCTAAAATTTGATGATGTAATCTAATCTTATTTTATTATTTCCACTATTATTTTATAATATCCTTAGGAGGCCCATTTTAGACCTTAAAATTCCCCTAATGGTTAGGCGTCAAAATGTAAGCAATGCAAATATTATGGAGGGTGGTTGTGGATGCTACAACAAGCTCTTATTGATGATTTCATAGGCTGGCCATGTATTGGACTTCCACGAACCACCCAAACCTAGACTAGGATAAACCAAATATTTCTTTTAGCCTGTTGTGGCTCATTTTAATATCCTTTGTTTTAATTTTTCAAAAATACAAAAAAATGGAAAATTATAAAAATATATGTTAAAGTGCATGTTTATTGTACTTTAGCATAAAATATGTAATATTTTATAAGTTGAAAGTTCTGAGTTTTAAAAGGTTCATAAAGGTGCGTCCGAGCACTGAGTTATTAAATGAGCAAATTCATGAGTGGGATCCAAAGATTTGATCAACAGGAGGTAAAAGCAGCAACCCACAGGCACATTCAACACGTAGGTTAACGAGAAGGGTGTCTCCACAATTGACCTTGTTGACTATGGGGTTGATCAAGATCTGCGGCCAATATTAACTGCAGGGGCATGACCCTGGCGAGCTCTTTATACATTTAAGGCCTCCACAATGACATAAGCCACAGATTGATGATAGCTATTCGCCATGACACGATACCATTTAATGGTCTTTTGGCCCATCATCTTAGCATTTAATTCATAAGCCCCGTGCCACCTATTTAAATTGGTTTCTACATTCACAAGGTTATTGTTGTTCTTCTTCACTTGTCATTGTCTGTGTCTATGCCTTCCATTTTCTTTCACCACCTTGTCATTGCTCACCACCCGAATCAGAATTATGGCCAAGCGTTCGTCTCTATCAGGTTCATCAACGCATATTCCTCTCATGGAAATTGAGAGGGATATTCAAGACACTGTCTTCTCTTTATATCATCTCCATTTATATCAACAGGTTTTTCTAAATGACAAAACTTTTCCAATTCTCTCTTCCATGGCCAAAACAAGTACACTGTCTGCATGCATTCCAAGAATGCATATTTTTCCTGAGTTTGTGTATTGGCTAGTGTCTTCATGTACCCTAGCAAGTGTTTTGTAATGAATTGTCAAGGAGAGAATGTCTTACAAGTCTCGGCCCTATTAATTCTTCAAGCCCTGTGCTACCATGAGTCAGAATCCTATGTCCAATTCACTAATGACTCCTTGATAGCACATTATGATAGTCTTGCAGGTGAAGAATTCAATCAGTTTGTCTTTCTCCTGAAGCTAGATACGAAAGTAGTTTGTTCCTGACATCAATGAATTATCCATGGAGGTTTTTGACGAAGAAGTCCAACCAGTGCTGAGGTGCATTTCAAATATACTGGGAAAATAAGACAACAGTACAATTGACAAATTATTTTTGGGAATTTTTTCTTTGATGATGAGGCTAGGGGTGGTGCCGGATATTCCTTCATATTAGCAAGAATTTTTCAATACCCAACTCATGAGTATATCAGTCACTGGGTCATTCAAGTTCCCCTCTCTTATTATTTACCTCTTTTTATATCAAAATGTAGGGGAATTCTTGCATTTGGGGTTAAATATCATGGATGTAAATAAAAATAGGCAGTCAGTAGTGTTATGGACTAACCCAGTAAGAAAAGAACAGAATGAGGAGAGTTTGTTTGATTTTGCAAACCATTTGATGTCTATTTCTTCTAAAATTATGAATGTGGTTCCTCCCCCATGCTTCCTACCAAAGGTTCAAGAGTTCTTGTAGCTGGGAACAAATTGTAGGTTTGGTGATTGGTACGTTTTTTAAGACTATTCAGAAATTAAACTTTATGGGGTTGGGGTAGAACCATATAGAGTTCATGTATTTGTGCCTATGAGATTATTTTATTTGAAGTTCATTAGGCAGAGTTTAAATGTTGACCAAGTACATTTTGTACCTATGAAAAAGGGTCATATGTTTAAGCTACCTATGTCTGTGGGTTCATATATAGTCAATATGAGACATGCAGTTGATGAAGTCACTATGATGTTAGATGGAATGCATTTTCTGTTAGGATATAAGTGGGCTTATGACCCCCATAAAGTGATTTCAAATAGGAGAATTGAAAATGGTTATTCAACATTTATTCATGAAAGCAGACCTCATATAGTTAAGCTAACAAATAATGGTTGTGCAGGTTCTATTGGCTCAAATATACAAACTCCTGTCATATCTGAGAAATCTAACAAGAGGGGTAAAGAAACAATGATTGGTTGTAGGAAGACTACAGAGAAAAAGTTCATAGAGATTAAGGAAGCAGTCATCCGGGTTGACAATTTATATGACAAAAGAGCCAGGGTAGGTTTGCCATCATGCTGGGGCCTTGCAGGCAGTCTTTTATCATGGGATTCCTATAAACCACTACTAGCATTGGAAAAAAGCAAAGTTGACAACAGTCATGAAAAGACTCAGATTCTAAAAGGAGAAACAGTGATTAATTTTCTTCAGAGGCATTTTCAACTGCTATGGTTGGTGAAAAACCTGTTTACAGAGAGGCCAACATTCAATAGGATCAATGCCTTTAGATTGGAATATCACAGGCTGATTAATTCACCTAAGACAAACATCGAGGTTTGGAAGAAATGCAAAGAATTGATGATTGTTCTACCTAAAGTTCTTTCAATTTCAAAGAAAGACAAGTCAGCAAATCAAGAGAATACAACAGAAGCGGGACCAATTCATATTTAGCAAATAGATTAGGATTTAAGTTTTATTTTATATATTTTAAGAGAATGAAATTGTAATAAGACATTTCGATGATATGTAATAGGTAGTTTGAGAATTTTCACGTAGTTTGAGCAGTTAGGAGTAGTTTCAGCAGTTACAAACTCCTTTGCATTAAATTTAATGTAAAATAATTAAGAGGGAAAGGTTTCAAGTTTTGGACCTTCAGACTACTACAAATTTTGTACTCAACTTTCAAATGATTAATGAATGAAGATCAAGATTCTTGCATTTGTTGATATTGATCTATTTTCCAGTTTACATTCTGTACTTTCTGTCTATGAATAAAATGAAGTAATAAAGTTTCAGGTCTCTTTTTACATATGTGAATAAGAGTTAAAAATCCTTAATTGGCGCTGCTTCATTTTAACTATTCCAATGTCTTAAAATTATTCTTAAGTTTAAAGTGATAGATATTGTTTATCAACATATCATTTTGGTCTTCCTTCCTTCATTTTCTTCTTATCACTCCATTTAATATCAGTATAATAGCATTGTGAAGCATTTATTGCATTTTATTCTTGAGGCTTTAATTAAAAAATCTCTGAAGGTGATTAAAAAAAATACCATTTGACATAATATTTCTGTGACATATATATATATATATATATATATATATATATAATATATATATATATATATATATATATATATATATATATATATATATATATATATATATATATATATATATATATATATATATATATGGCTTGATCACTGATTCCTTACCATAGATAAGGGATTGCTTCTTAAGATAAAACATAGCCAATCACCGTCGTGCCATATTCAAAAGATGAATGTGGGATTTAATAAAAAAATCAATAAAAAAAAACCAGGGCTTCCAAAGGCCAAAACACCTCAACCATCAACCATGGATTCCACCTCACTGTCAGAAATCACTTGCCATCATTATATTGGTCTCTACCAAAGTTTTCCAAGGCTTGGGAGGACTTGTTCCAACCAGGTCTTCGAGGACTAGTAACTCAACCCAGAACTACCATCGAGCTTCCAAAGAATTTTTCTTGCCATGGCTTCCAAGACTAGTAACTCAACCCAAGGTATTACAAGGCTTCGAGAGTGTTTTTCCAACCAACGCTTCTAGGAACTAATAACTCAACACACAACCAAAAGCACATGAAAACCAACCATAAAAAAAAAGTGAATCCCACAACACGATGGTTATCCAGGAAATGGAAAGGCTCAGAAAAACCACCTTCAATCCAGGAAATCCTCCATGCTAATGATAGATCATAACCAAATAACCATATGCATATGCCATGCATGCCAAAACTAGTAAGTATATCATGAAACTTGGTACCTTAAAAAAAGACCCGTTGTATCTATTCATCACGATGTCCTCTTTTTATTTCCTTATTGTCCTTTTCCTTCTTGCTCAAAATCCTAAGTTTTCCACACTCCTCCAAGAGTGCTCCACGAAAACTCTTAATGTCCAAGAGTATGTGAGAGAGAGTGAAAAAAAAACAGAGCTCCAAAACTGAACTGACAAAAGTATGTGAATTGCCTCTATTTTCTTTAATTTTCCATTATTTTCCTTCATTTTCCTCCTCACATTCAACCTATGAACTTTCACCTTCCCTTTCTTATAATTTTCCATTATTTTCATAAACAAATCCCAATAAGTGCCACATTGCCTTACCAAAGCCTTTGCAAATTTCCATAGCCATAAGAAACCAAATGAACACCCACAATAGCATGTTTTTCTCAACATTCAGCTTGGAATACGTGTCCCATGACCAAGATATTATTTTACCTGTATGAACTTTTACATGTAATTTTTACTAGCGATGTTAAATATTCTTAGGGTACCACAAGCCAATTTGATAATTTGAAGGGAACCATAACATTTGAACTAAATATATTTTTCCAAATAAAAAAATATATATATATTTCTCTTTATAAAAATTCAATTTATTATTTGAATAATGTGAATACTTATTTTTGGGGCCAAGGGTTCTCTTTTGGAGACTTTTGTTTTCTTTTTTGGGAAATTCAACTTGACACTACCCAATTTTAACACTCCCACTCAACTAGGGAGGAATTTCCATTTGCTTCATAAGACTCATACAATATGTCTCATTATAATTGCATCATTACTTACCTTGAGTGAACATATATCAATCATAAGGGAGGTAGATATTTGTATCAATGATAAGACCTGTTATCACTCAATCATTTCTCAAGGTTAAACAAAGAATTTACTGACGTAACCACAAACCTACTTTTAAGCATTAGGATCTAGCCTTCCTAATGCTCAGAGAGGGTTCTCTCTATATGATTTATCTTTTTTTATTGTATTTTATTTTAGGCTATTTATGTAAGGTAAATTGGTTTCTTGGATTTTGATTTGATTTGGTGGTGAAATCACTTACTTATATGGATAGATGTAGATCTGTATTCCATTGGGCTAGTGGGGTCAATGTGTCAAGCAATCAGATCAGGATCAAGTTCTAAAGTTAAATTTTTATAGGGAAAGATAGCTGAGTTACTTCAGATCTTCAAGGCTGATGGTGAAAATGGTTTTAATCTGGATAAAATAGAAATTAAGGGTTCTTAAATCTGGATTATGAGTGAAAAGGCAGAGGTCAGTCGAAACCAGGGAGAAATTAAGGGTTCCCTAATCTAGATATCACTGGAAAACATATAAATGATAATAAGTCAAAACAGAGTGCTTTTAACATATTCTGAAATAACAGTTCCTGATTTATCATTTATATTTAGAATAGATTCAAGTATTGATTAAAAACATAAGAAATTGACAAAGAAACAAGTGAAAATACTTCACTGTAGTGGCCCAACACATGAATCTGGTAATATGATGCTTTATTGCTTTGATCCATTATGCTAACTTCCAATTGTTACAATCACCCTTAGGTTTAGAATAGTACAACTATAGAAATGTTCAACAATTCATCCACACTCAATACTTCAAATGATGAAGTATTCATACAAATTCTAAACTAGAATATCTTGAAAAACTATCAAGATTAGCTTACAAATATCTCAAACTGTATTACATAAATAGAACTTAAATAAAGGACACTCAAAAATAATGAATCTATTTGGAACTATATTTATGGATTTATAGTGACAAAGAAGAGAAATTCGAATTTGATAGCAACTCTTAGTTGATGATGAGGCTTCCAAGTTACTAACTATCTCCTTCTTTTGTGAATTTTGCTCCATAAATTCTACAAAATTGGGGTCGTGATATCTTTGTATGTCTAAATACGACATATATATGTAAAACATGAAAGAAGATATTGTAGATACATATTTTTTTCAGATCAACCTCTCTCATTTTCCCAAAATTCTTTTCCATATGTTCACAATATACTCTGCAAAAATATGTCTAAAACAGGATTTTCCACAATCTAAACATTACGTTGTGAATATGTAAATGTATTTCTCATTCTGTAATACCAAAGTAAAAAGTGAGATAGAATTTTTTATATTGGACTCTTAGGAACACAAACCTCCTTTTTTTTTTCAAAATTCATCTTGGATTGGCCACAATAGTTTCTGCAAAAGTATGACTTAAACAGAAAATTTCTGGAAAATGTCCCTTCCTGGTCTGTTTTCATCTTTTAACCTTATTGTTCTTTTAACTGTTTTTACTTTTACTTCGGATAAAATTAATTTTTTTTGGTGAAAATTTTTTCATATGTTTTTAACCATTACTGTCTCTGTGTTTAATTTTACTGTTTTACCTTGACTGCTCTGTTTTTACTTTTACCTTTTAACAGTAAGATGTATGTAACAGTGAGTAAAATATGTCCTGGAAAGTTACTTTAAACAACTTCGTTGTTACTACTATAGATGTTTTTACTCTCTTAAAACCTATTTACTGTGTAAATTATCATTTCTCCACTATATTATTAGTTTTATCTTAAATTTCCTTCTATGTATGAAACTTTTTCTTTAAATCCCGAGAATATGGATTAAATAGTTGTGAACTAGTGTCAACCGTTTATCAAATTTCTTAGTATGCTGATATAGCTGCAAAACAAAAAATTAGCTAATGAAATGGAGGTCTGAATGAAATGAGCAATGGCTTCATTTGAATTGGGATTTTTGTGGACAGAGTCCAGACTATGGATGTTTTGATTCTGCATTGGTAATGATCTTTTAATTTATTTATTTTTGCAAATTCATAGAGGTAGGCTATGAATGATATAATGGGGATTTCTTTGCGAGACTCTGTGGATTTTATTGTAATTTTAAATAGTCCTGATGCTTTACTTTAATTTCATAGTGTTTAAATGGTGTATTGATTTCAAATAGAAATGGCTTCTTACAATGCAGAGTGGGCATGTTTTTCGCAAATGGCGCAGGTGTAGACAGGCAATGTATCACACATTGGATGAGTGGACAAGTGGAAATTTTGTGAATGGATTGTAGCACAAAATAAAAGTATTTTTAGTATTTTTTGGATTAGTGGACAAGCCGTAAATGGTTTTGGGAGTGAGGATGCGATACAACGTGGGGCTGCCATGTAGTAGGGGAGTGGAGGAACTAAACAGCCTATTTCACAAGCTCTCGATGGTGTTAATGTTCAGGAAAGCGGGGATGTCAAATGTTTCGATGGCCATTAGATCAATTTTATGGATATTGGGTGGAAAATAGCTCTGCGGGGTTAGGATAGGTGGGACCCAGGACTTAGTAGGCGGAGGTGAAATAAACTAAAGGGTCAGGAAATGTATATGACGGAGTTTAATATTATGGGGAACTATATTTAATGGGGGGTTAATAAATATCATGTGGGATGTTAGACATGTATTAGGGGGGTTAATATGGTATAATTAGAGATACTAAAATATAATAATTGGGGGTTATTATAATAGCGGAGATTAGAAATGGAATTAGGGAGGAGGGTTTAAAATAATATCGAGGAAGAGTGTTTGGAGTGGGGCCCGATATATTATAAACGCTGCAAACTTTAGATAAGTGGTTTTGTATGTGTTTATTTGAATGTTGCAAAATTAGTGAAGGGGAAGGAGGAATGGGTATTAGTAATAGAAATGGGTTTTGAAAGCTAGAGAAGGGGTAGAGTTAGTTAGAAAAAGGGTTTTTGCAAAGGGGATGATTTCTAAAAGATAAAAGGGATTTTTAGCAAGGGGAAAATGAAATAGGGAAGGGATAAGGATAAAATGAAGGGTAAGGAGTATTTTTACAAGGAAAATGAATTAGTAAGTATGAAATGATCAATTTTTGCTATCCATGCCTTGTGAAAACTTCTTGTACCTACCCATCTGCTATCCTAACATTTTTTCTTCATTTACATGGGTGCATTTGAGCTTGCAAACCCTTATTCATTTTTCTTTTTAAAACAACAAACTAATTAATTCTATCCTTATTTCTTCCAAGGGCTTAGATTAAGTTGTTGAGCTCCTTATTATTCTCCACCTAACTACTAATCTGCCAAGATTAAACTATTTGCCTAGATCTTTATTCTCTATCTAACAACATGAAATTTAAAGCATGAAAAAGTCAAGATTAAGCTATTTGACTTATCATGGGTTATAAAATTTTGAACAAGTTGCACATAATCTTTATTTTGTAGTAAAAGTAAATAGTAGTGGCATTTGGATTTGCATCACTTTCATGTTTTATTTTTATCTCTTTTTTGTTTAGGGTCCATTTTTCTATTTTGTTTTATCATTTTTCTTTCAAGTCCTTTGATTTTTCTTTTAGGACTTTTACCCTCTTTACATTTTTTAATTTTCTAATATGGGAAAATAATTTTCAAAAAGAAAAGTATGTACATATTTACAAGACTGATCAAAGTCAATTCAAAATTATGAATCCTATTGTTATAGGGCCCTAACAAGACCCATATCATATCATCTCATAAAAGAAGAGGAATCTATAACCAATGGTAGTGGAGATCAATCCTCCAAACCCTATTGCTTTCCAGGTCAAACAATATTACCTCCATCTAAGCTATATTAAATAAATCTAACATATTGTCACACTTATTGTTTGGTCATCAAATGAACATTATATATCTAAAGAAGAAGATACATCATCATAAGGAAGTCTATATCAGCGAAAATTATAATTGGGGCACCGAACTCAACGCACATCATTGTCAGGGAGTCCAAATCAACCCTCTATCTAATAATTAGTGCAATTCATATCTCATCTTGAATCATCTCTTCTCATCTCCAACTATTGAAAAATCTCAAATATGAAGAATAGTATGACATAATAGGGGAAATAAAACTACCACGCTATATCCAATGACAATTGGAGGGATATGACCTACCATGTAAAGTAAGAATAGTATCTATCATATTTTCGAGACAATAGGAAATATAATACCCAACATTAGGTGAGGATCACAACTATCCCATTATTTTTTAACCTTCCCATATTTACCCTCAAGATTAAATGGTAGAACACCTACATTCACTACCTTAATAGGAGATACATACTTACCCTACAAGGTAAGGATCAGACATAACCAAAGGCACATGGGGGAGATGAACACTTACCTCCCAAGGTAATGATCCGACGTGCCCAAGTCAACTTCTCAACCCATCAGCCAAATGGGGAGGAAATATCCCAACAATCCCAACATTTGGGTAGGATTCATACTAGGATATACTCGGTTGGGTGAGATACGCACATTTTGTGAGGTAAGGGTTTGACACACCCTCGAATGAAAATAGAGGATATACACACTAACGATGAGGTGAGGATCAGACAAACCTATTATCCGCAAGTGCCCTCAACCGCAGGAGATCTCCAGCTCAGTTCCTCTCCTTAGGAGCTCATATAGGGGGAAAGAGAATATATAAATGTTCTCAATTAGCGCAAACCATTATTTTGGATGGTCAATTCCATCAATACAATCTCCTCTCCAAGTATCACAAATATATCAAAGTGCTCATATTAGTTACTTGATCAAATAACTAGTTGAAGAGGACCAAGAGAAACATTTCTCTATTTTTCCTATTCATATAGGACATCAGACATTAGAGAAAATATATTAATAAAGTAAATAATACCTTATTCATCCTTTCTCCATCTTATGAATGGATATAGTAACCATAAGCCTATTATTTTCTCATACAACAACATTATCTCAATTCATGGAGATGTCTTTGTCCCAGCTGTGACCAGACTCTGTCTAACTCGAAGCACATAGAATGATCCATCTGGCTGATACAATATAAATCTAGTAATAATAATCCATTGATGAAATCCAACATGCCATAAAAACACTCTTACATGAGGGGTGGATCCTAATCCTACATGTGTTAAACTCAAGTCCTGTTAGCAAAGAACTGTTAGCTTAACAATTGAGTATGAAATACATATTTTTAACAACATAACATGTTCATGAATTCATATCTATAAGACTTTTTTCTTTCTAAAATTATGTTACTTCTAATCGTCCACTATAAATAATAATAGATGTTGGGATGACATCAAGGGTGTCTCCACCTGAATGAGAATCCTCTTCAATGATCATCAATTAAGACATCAACATGTCTATCATATCATTGTCATGTATCAAACAAATTTCTAGATCATGAAATGAGACTATATCATATTCTCATATATATGTATATATCATAGTCACAACAAGTCACCATCATCTATTTAACTGTCATATATGAACATGTCATCAAAGATTCATAAAAGGTTTATGGTTAAAAAATAATTTTTTTATCACATTATAAAAACATTTTCCATCGGAGAGTTAACATCATCAAGTCAAGTAATCCATTTTTTTCATATTTTCAAATTTACTTGTCAAATTTACTGTGTTGTTAATTCATCATACTAGCAACAACTTATCAAAACCTTATCAAATATAATATAGTAAGAATATCTTGAGTATAAATCTTACTACCATCAGGGTTACCATGCTATCAAAATCACCAACAATAGTATCAAGTAACCATATATCAACATTAATAACCCTAACCTTGTTTTATATTTATACATGTACCAGGAATTGAACTTACTTACATATATATGTGGATGAATTACTCAATAGTACTATATCTATCAATACATCATGTATTCACTTATGATTGAAACATTGAAATAATACAGTATACATACATTGTAATATTCAGATACCTTTAGCAATTTGTAGCGATTGGAAACTGTAGCACTTACATATTATAGTTTCTTTAAAAACAAGTGTATTCGCTCCAATTCATTTTCCTTTCACCAACATTTCTCTTCTATCACTACCATTTCTCCTCCTTCACCATTTAGCATCCATATGATCCTCAAGAAGGTTCTACTTGTCATATATTCATCAGAGTGTTAGAAGTACTAAAATAGTTATTCAGGAAGGATAAGCAACAATCAAAACAAAACATCTAAAAAATATTAGTTTCATAGAGAAAAAAAATTAATATAGAAGGTACTTATCTTTAAGGTGAGGTGATCAACTCTTTCATGAATCAATCTTCAAGAGTTATTACATTCCGTTATCCATATATCAATGTTGACTTCAATATTTTTAATATTTTTCTTCACTATCTAGGCCCAACTGGGACTAGCTTATTTAGGGTTACATTGAATCTTCAAGAACCTAAACAAAAACAAGAAATATCCAATGGGTGATCCCAATAGACAAATATGATTGAGATCCTATTTTCCAAGTGTGTGGCCAATGATCAAAGTCTACAGTCAATTATCAATAATATATTAGGTCATAGGAGAATGGAGCTAAAGAGCATTAGTGTAGTTGTATCTCTCCAATAATAGGGGGCACCTTATCATGCGAGTAGTTGTGGTCAATATTTTCTCATCCCAAAACTACGACCATTGACAAAACTATTCACTTCACACATGCAATCTTGGGCCTTGAAATTTTATACTTCCACGAACCAATTTGTGAACCCACTTCAGAACTATGAGATATAATAATATCTAGGCCCTTCTTTAAACCATAATTAAGGGGATTCTTCCGAACCCTAACCTCATGATATTCACCAAAATATATCTCCTCTTACTAGAAAAAGGTTTCCTAGGGTTTCCTTCAAACACTAGCATTCTTTTAGGTCTCCATTATCTTCACCTCTTTTGTCATGGTGTCTTCAGCGGGGTGGTATCAATGACTTTCTTCTAGCATAGCTATGATTCCATGTCAGTTTTCTTAGTGCTATATTATTTTTTGATTTTTATAATTGCATTTATATACCTTTCATTATTTACCTATAAATTCACCCCATAAAATCATCACATTATTAGAAATTGTGTATAAAGAACAATATCATCATCAATGTAGAAAAATAATCAAAGGAACCTCATATGAGAAACATGCACAAAAAAAGACACCAAAATTTGGTTGAAGACCAGGGGAAAACCCATAATCAATTCTTTCTCTTTTAGTATATTTCATTAATTATTCAACTGAGATTTACAATATACAAATATCATCTAGTTTCTAATAGCCTATACATATATTTTACACAACTTTTTTTTTTAACAAGTTTCATTACCAATATTGTGAAGAAATACTATCATCAATAACTTACCATAAGGGTTGCAACATAAAAGTATCATCATTTCTTCTTGACTGTAATGTTGTTGTACATATATCTAAAAATATTTCCATAGTTCCAAGCTCAACCATACTATTGTTTTTCATCTATATATATAATTTCAAATCAATATAGTGAGCCATACCAACATTGTCTCATCTTTGCACATACAGAGGTTACTGTTTCTCTTGGTGATGCTGCTACTTCTCAAACATATATATTTTTAAATTTTTAAATATAACACTAAGAATAGACTACATGATCCATATTGGATCATTATATTATTTTTCATCCCTCTTTATTCATTAAGAGTGGAAAAAGTGGAGGAATCAACTCACGAGACTATTTTTACAGGTGGGACCTAGTTTGGCGAAACAAGGTATGAAACCTTCCGGGAGAGCTTTATGTCATAAAATTATGTTTTTCTAGGGTAAAATTTTGTTTCTTTAACATAGAAAATTTTAATGCTATTATACACACAAATATCTTTCCAATGGTGCAAGAAGCGCTTCAATCGGAGTCAGTATGCAAATGGTAAGCCTCTCAGAAGTTGACCTTCATGTTTTCACACCTATAGTTTGGGAGGATGTCGTGTCAACCCCAATTATTTATGGATAAAGGGATAGACACGTGTTTTTGATGTAAAAGTCTCTAGAATATTCTAGATTGTAACTCTAGTTAAGAGTTGATGTAGTCAAAATTAACCACTAGTAGGCTTTCAGGTTGTGTTATAACCGAGCCACTGAGAGGAAGAGGAATTCCATTCCTTCGAGAGAATTTTGTTCCATACCTGAGAAAAGATAGCCATGAGAGATAGGAGGCAGATCACATATAGAGTATATGTGCACTACAGCAGCCCATGGGCCACAATAATTACTTCCTTTTGCCTAAAACCATATTTCAAGATCGAGAAAGAGAGTGAAGCAGCCTCACCTTCCAGGTCGGTTTTCTCCTGAAAGGGTTTCCCATAGAGCATATATTTTGTCTTATGTGTGATTATTTTATCGTTCTTCACTTTGCTTCTTAATTTATATTCACATGCATGCACTAATTGTAGTTAAATCTACTAATCTTAAATTTTAATAAAACTGTAACAATGTGAAATTTCAATATTTCAATATATTATTATCATATCTGTCATGATGAACTGTCTAGTGGAATATCCATGGTAGTTTATGGATCACTAAATATACCATATTGTTTCATTGATAGCATACAAACTACTGATCCAAGACAATTTTGTTAAGAATCCACATATGTATGTATGTTGAGATTATATAAAGTGCAGATATCAACCATACATAACATTGTATACCATTTTATATAAATTGTAATATATACCATTGTATAGATCACACAGCAAAGGTTATATGCCATACTGTTGAAATGTGATAGAGAATAATGAATGCCATATGTATTTGATCCAAAGATGATATTATGTGTATTTATGCATACATCCATATATTATATAGAAAGAGAAGATGAATCAGTTGAACCGATACAAATATCTGCAAACAAAGATCCTAATATGTCGAGACCATCAAGACCATAAATAATAATTTGATACAATATGAATCATAATAGTGTGATGCAAAAATGAGAATTATATACATATATTCCAAGACTGAGAACCAATGTGATGCAAAGACAGTAAACCAATGTGATGTCAACATTGTGATGTCAGGACTATGAACTAATGGGATGCCAAGACTCTGAACCAATTGAGACCATGTATAATAAATAGTGTGAAGACTGGATTTGATTTAGAGATGCAATACCTATATAATCAATGGAGAGAAAAGAGCATATAAAGCAGAACATTGTGAAGAATATTATAATGTTTCTAAAATATAAAAAATTCCATTGCAATATCCATGGTACACACAATTACAATGAGACTAATTCAAGGGTGAGATTCTAAGAAATTAAAGTGAGGCAAGAGTGATACCATAATACTATTTCAAGAGTGAGAGAATCATATTGTTCCAAGAGATAGATCATCAAGAGTGAGTGTGTAAGACTCTTTCAGGAGCATCAAAAGTATACTAGATATGGTGAGAGCGAGGTTTCAATTGGATGTATCCGAACGCAATATCATATTGCTAAAATAAGGTTTCCCATTCGATGATCTTCCAATAAGACATAAATGTTATATATATATATATATATATATATATATATATATATATATATATATATAATTTGATAAAGAGACTTAGGGTTTCCCTTTGGGGAAATTCATCCCAACACTAGCCAATTTTAACATAGTGTTGGAGATTCTAAATTGATTTCCCTTGGTACTATTAAATGGTCCTAGAATCTTGCACAAAGACACTTCTCCTACTACCACATATAATTCTTCATCATTATTAGAATTCTCTACTTCTACTAATATAGTTAAGTACATAACATAGCTCTATGCATGATGAGAAATATGTAGGGTTGTATTTTAACACCTTGTTCATTCATTTTATAAATAGGAAAACCTTAGTTGTGAAACTCTCTCGAGGAGATAAATATCAAATCAACATAATAAGAAACGAACTTGGATGTCCTTGATGTAGTAAATTTTAGTGGGTTTTCAGTTTCATACAACCTTCATCACCTAATCCTCTAGAAAGTTAATTGCATGAAATATAGGGAAGAAACTAGTAGTCTTGAGCCAAAATAATTAATATTAAGGTAGAAGATTCAACACTGAGTATCTTCTAAATTTTTTCGAAATTTTTGAGGCACCTTTAATGTAACATCAAAGGCCCATGGCCTCCTTCTTTTGAAATATAATAACCCCTTGTCCAACATGGAAAACATGCATTGTAGGAAAGTTTGTTGGTGCATTAACACTATAGGAGCCCACTACCTCAACTCAAGCCCATCCTCCTTTGTTTATGCATAGATCAAGATTATTGTTCCCTTTTTTGTAATAAAAGGTGATAGGTCACCGTAATTTTTCAAATTTTCCCACAATTGATGCATCTCCTTCCATTTACCTACTCTCCCACAAGCTGAGAAAAATGTATTGTAAGTGGCTGTATCCATTCTAAAATTTCCTTGTGTACCAATTTTGTTCAACAAGTGGAGAACATATTTATAATATTAAGAGTCTCCAACTACTTTTCTAACTAGATGATATGTATATTCTGAAGGCTTACTCGTCATCATTTTCATATTTTTTAAAGACTTAATGCATCACAAATGAAGCCTCATTCTCAAAAAACCTAGGGAATTGCAAGCATGCAAGGTGGGTTGTATGATCGAATCTGTCATCCTTAAAAAGGAAAGAGAATGAATCTTGAAGGTTGTTAGGTTAGGTTTGAAGCCAACATCCACCTTATTTAAAAAATATCTTTCTATATTTCTCATTTTGAAATTAACAATGTATGATCGTGAAAAAAGATTAAAAAAAAAGAAGTAGAGGAAATCCTCATTCTTTCCTTATACTGAATAAGAATAAATTCACCAAAATCCTTAAGAACACAAGCAACCTTATATCAATAGATAGAGAAACGACATGCTCTACTTTTTACCAAAACCTTCATAAAGAGATAGACTTTTAATTTTTATGCATCTTCAGAATATTCAAAACCTCTATTAAATTATAACCATAGGTAATCCTCTAGTTATTAGTTATGCTCATTTACACTTCAAAATTAATTAAAACCTTATAAAAGCTATAATGAATCTAGCACATTGGGAAACTTCCTTTTATAATGATACAATGTGAGAAAATATCTTGTGGCAATTGTCATGTTTAATTATGGCACATTTTAAATGTATCATATGTATTAATATTAGAAACCCGTAAAATACATCCATATTGAAAAATAATCATTCCACTAACAATATTATACTAACCAAATTATTTCATCTTAAAATCACTTAATTTAAACATAGGTCGATCAAATGGTTCTACAATATATTAATATGCCCTTTATGTATGCAATGCCATCACGGTCAATTAAATAAAAGTCCCAAGTGTACAAAAGGGAAATACAAATTGGAATTCTCTACTATGAATCGTGATCACATAAATTATGTCTACCTTCAAGTCAACCTTAATATAGAGAGGAGTATTTGATAGTAAAAAACCCACTTTGTAGGCTTACAAATACAATGGAAATGAATTGGAGTTCCACTTATCATTGCCAGGTAGAGAGGCTCTAATGATATATACATAATTATAGTCTCCCAATAAACCATATGGAAATTTTTTTTGAAAATAAACCATAATTATTGAGAGAATAAGTAAATATAGATATATAGTTTTATTTTAAAAAAAAAATATTTACTTTATTGTGATTGCTACACAAATTCAAATTTTATTGCTGTAAATTATATTTTCATAGAGGATGATGTTACATCCTCGAAGGTATTGGAAATTTAATTTGATGCTTCCTCTAAATAGACAATGAAATATTGGTTAATGGGTTCATCTCATTCGCTTCGATTTGTGTTGAACTAGATTTAGGTGAAGGAACTCCAGATAAAGACAATCTAAAATGGGCTGGAAAGGAGCATATTCATCCTTTGGATTATGGTAACACTAATTTTCGATGCATACCTTGTCAACAACTTGGAAATCTTTAGAATGCATGCCCTACCTCAAAAGGGGTGCCTAATTTTTAGGAGTTGATAAAACTCAATTGTGGATAGTAGGATCAAAAGGAAACAAAGTGTCAAGAACATGGTAAGTTGCAAGAAGGATTGGTCTCAATAGCAAAATAGGACTCCTAACACATGGAATTCACAAGATGCAAGACTCCTGTGAATCCACCTCATTCCTCAATAGAGGATAATCCCCTAGAAAAGGAGAATCAAAGAGCATCGGCATTAGTCATGGTAGCAACCACCAAGCAGAAGGGCTCCCTTGATTACGACCATTCAAATAGTGATAAGCATATACCATGCTCTTCTCACCGAGTAGCGATGAAGCTTTATCTAAAAAATGAAGTTATGGCATTATCCTCAGTCTAGGTAGATGTTTGTAGGAGAAAGTGGAAAGAAGAAAAACCCATAAACTCCTCTAGTATGTGACACCAAAAATACTAAATACACTCTAAAAATTTTTGGCATGTTTGTTTGATATAATAAAATTAATTTAAAATAAATAAAAAAATCATCAAATAATATGGAAAAGTATGTTTAAAAACTATAAAAATGACTACTCAATATTTCAATTGGAAAAGATAAAAATTTTGATTTTAGTTTCCAAAAATACACAACATTAAAACATGAATAAAAATATAAAAGCATATATTGCTACATATTTTCAATTACAGGTTAGAAATACAAAATTAAATATTAATGTATACTTTCAAACTTAAATAATTAGATTTTTTGAAAATGTGGAATACGTCAAAAGTTTGTTTCATTGAATTAATAATATATTATATTGATATATTTTAGTAATATTTTTACATAAAAATAAAACAAAAAATATTTTATATCTATAATATAATGATTTAAAAAAAATTTAATAAATAAAAATATGAAACAAAATTTATTAAAATTTATATAAATTTACCATAATGATAATTTTATTTTATTTTTAAAATAAATTAGTTTTCATTTTTAAATATATATATAGTTTTTAAAAATAAATATAAAAAATATTGGATACAAATTTGTGATCAATTTTGTCCTATCAATAAAAATACAAAACCACAAAAAATTAAATACTCTTGAATTACCGTCATTTTCACTCCCAGCAGTTGAGTATACTTATTAAAAATCCATGTAAAAAACTAAATATGTCTATTAACTAAATATGTGTATTAAAAGAAACACCACCACTATAAGTATTGAGGCCGCCATTCTTGAAGTTATAATATTTGATTTTTAAGATGATTGATTGAATAGATAATAATATTTTATTATTATTTAAGATATTGGGGTAGATATTATTATTTTTAGATCTATGTTTCTAACATGATTATAGCTTATTCATATGTAATATTAGCCGTTGTTTGGTTTATTATATAATATTAATATTTTTACTTTATTATATTATTTCAATTTTGCATTATTTTCTCTACAATAATTTAATATGATTTATAAACATATTATTGTTATATAGTGATATAACTCTAAAATAAATATTGTAAATGTTTATGTTTTGCAAGTTATATAGATTTTTTTTAGATTACTTTAGGTGTGATGTCTATCTTCCTATTATTAATATGTGGTTTATTTAATTGCTTATATTTATATAAAACTACCATAGAATGTTCTTTTTAGCTTTTGTAATTTTATTTTATCATTTTGATAGATAGTAATGCATCCTTGTAATGTTAATTTCTGTGTAGGTTTTTTTTAGTGTTTATGTTAAATATATGAATGTTTTTTTATAAGTGTTTATTTGTATACTGAGGAGAGAGTTAGTGGGGATGTTGGAGGTTTAGTCTTAAGGGTTGGTAATAGGAAGGAAAGAGAGTGATTGAAGGGAGGGAGGAAGGGGGTAGGAGGAGAGAAAGACGAAGGGCATTAAAAGGAGAGATAGGAAACGCGTACAAGAGGGTTGGGTTAGTGAGGGGGACAGAAAGGAGTGAGGGAGGGCATCGTGTAAGGGGGGAGTATTGGGGGGAGAGTGCAGAATCATGATGAAGGGAGAGAAAGAGAGAGAGAGAGAGAGAGAGAGACCGGGAGGGGAGAGAGAGGGGAAGTGATAGGGAGAGGGGGAGGGGGAAGGGAAGAGAGGAGAGGGGGGAGGAATAGGGACGGAGAGATAGAAACAAAGAGAGAGAGGAGAAGAGAGAGAGAGAGAGGGATGGGTAGAGAGAGCGAGGGAGAGAGTGCAGGAGAGAGAGAGAGAGAGAGAGAGGGGGATGGGGAGAGAGAGAGAGAGGGGGAGAGAGAGTGGGACAGAGAGAGGGAGTGGGATAGAGAGACAAGGGTGAGAGAGGGGGAGATATATAGTGGGATGATAAGAGGGAGAAGAATAGAGAGAGAGAGGAGGGTGCATAGAGAGGGGGGAGAGAGAGGGATGGAGAGGAAGGGAGGGCGGGGGGAGGGGAGGGAGAGATAGAGAGGGTGTTGTGGAGGTAAATCCCCTCTGTGGACAGAGGCGATCCCTACTAGCCTAGACCGGGTCTAGCAACAATCAATCACGCTACAGTGCAGGTTCCTAATTGCAAATAAACCAATTAGCGATGAAGGCTTACCTGGAATCCCACGCAGTCGTTGCAGAAGAGGTGGAACTCCCGTTCCTCAGCTCTGGGATATCACAATCCCTACGATCTCCATGATGGGACACCTGCACATGCGAGAAACAAAACAAACACAAGCGTAAAATCCAGTAGATGCAACTATATGTCAATCAGAAAGGACATAACTCATCATCATAAATAGCAACAAGAGTGGAACCATAACCAATAGTCGTTCATTAATAATCAATCAAAGGAAAATTACAACCATAGTTCTGACACTGAATTCTCCTTCGGGGTGGTCGCCAGCAGAACATGTCTCGAAAAGCCTGTCAAGGATGGGACAAACTTCTCTCTTCGAACCTTGAAGATAGTCTCCTTGCTTGAAATTGGCCTTAAGGGAATTATGGAGGCTCTTGCAGCATAGGGCTCTTGGAAATTTGGGAACTTGAAGACTAGCTTGCCATGGAGATCGGCAAGATTTTATAGATGGAGGAAGAGGAGTTGGGATCCCTATAATCATGGGGTTGGCCCTATCATCAAGGAAGCTTCCATGAGAGGTGGCAAACCACTTCCTCTCTATGGAAATCTGTAGCCAAAACTCCCAACTCAAGATAGATAACAGTCCAGGAATTTGTTAGGACGGAACTTCCGCCATTTATTTTTAAAAAACACCTCTTAAATTGGCTGGCGCGAGTGTGACTCTAGGAAAGAGCACCAACTGGCGCGGCCTCTTTGAAGTATTTTTCACATTGGCGTGGGTGCTGAACTGCCTACTCGCGCCAATGCTAAAAGGGCCATTTTTTGGGTTTTTCACAAGGAGATGTCTTCAGGGCAATGAAAGCTCTTCTTCAGAGGGATGTCATGAAAGTGGTTTCAAGGCATGTCACTGCTCACAGGTCACAAAATGAACCCTCCCCCTAAAGCATGCCCCCTAAAGCATGAGGCCCGAGAGAGAGAGAGGGGTGAAATGCTTTACGAGAACGTGTCCAACTGGAAACTCCGCCGTCGGAAAACCTGCACGAAGAAATACAACTGATATCTCAGATACATGATATATATGTAGTATGGGCACAACCATCCATAACAGAGTAGACAATAATCCAGATCCAAGGTATGGATGCAGCCATCCAGTGAGGATTGATAAATAGACTCAGGTATGGTCGCAACCATCCAGTAAGTGAGTCATGTAATTAATCATAATAATCCACAAAATCGCAACCTTGATTACAACAGACACAATCCAGGGTCTTGCACTTCATCTCGACCCGAACGAAGTACAAGTTCAAGCATGCGAATATGTGAGCTAAAGTCGAACATGCAAGAACATCATGTGATTACCAGCCAATGATGAAAGTTGTTAACAGACGCAAGAGGTACCATCAATAATGACGATGCCTCTCAAGGTACTACAGGTACAATCTACGGCATGTGAATCAATGAGATGGCATCGAACACCCGTAGAATCACTTGATCGGAGGTCCATGATGAAAACCTCGCATCGAATGCGAAGAACCTGCCATTGAGGCATGCAGGCTCCAAGGCACCAGAATGGAGTCTCCAGATCAGCTTCCCGGATAATGAGCTGGAGTCGACAGGAATTGATCTTGATCGAAGGTGGGCCATAGTGTTTCCCACATCATCGACATGAGACAGAGGAACATAATGTTTTTGTGAATCGCGATCATATGAGCATGAGAGGGAGATTGATATTTGCAGAGGTCAACTTCTCTTGAACATATGAACGGCACGACAGTGGACTTGCCAATATTTGACATCAAAAGATCAGAGGTCATAGTGACGAGACAAAGAGCAGATGAGAGGTCAAAAGGGATTACCCAAACCCACGGAAGCAAGTGAAAAACGAGATGAGATTTCCCCAACCTGAGACGAATGTAGACAAGTGCCATGTTCAAGAGCGACATAATACCGACACGACAATGATGCTGGTTCCATTTTTACCCACCATTTCTGGCGAGTACCCCAATATTTTTTTATGACAAGCTTGAAGGGGATAGCATATGCTTGTGATATAAGTCCATCCTAGTACATTTAACGAGCCCTAGGAAGGAGCGACTTGAATAACGTCATTTCAACTGAATCCGATGTCATCAGGGTTTAATGAGTCTGACAAAGGAAGAACTCGGCATTTTTTCATGTTTAGAGAGTTTGAAAAGACAGCTGAAAAGTAAAATCCAATGGTCCCTTTTCGTAAATAGTTCCTCAAATCCGAAAAGGTAGAAAACTATGTCTGAGAAAACCTCCTAGTCGCGATCTCGGAAATGAGTACCATGGTTGGTGACGATGGCCTGAGGGACCCCGAAACGTGCAATGATGTGGTTGAAGATGAATTGGGCAACTGTCTTACTGTTGGCAGCCAGTGTAGGCATTGCTTCGGCCCACTTGGTGAAGTAGTCGACAACGACGATTATATATGCATGCCCCCCAGCCGAATGAGGGTTACATGTCATAAAATCTACGCCCCATTTTGCAAAAGGGCCGATGGTAATAATAGGATGCAAAGGGAGAGGCGGCGCGCGCATCTTGCGCTGAAACACCTGGCACGCATGGCATTTACGGACTGCAATGATATAGTCTTTGAATATGGACGGCTAGAAGTAACCTGCTCGCAGAATTTTCTGGGCAATGGCATATCTAGACATATGTCCACCACAGGCGCCACTGTGGCAGTCATTTAGGACCCTTTCAGCCTCTTCCAAGGTTAGGCACCGACGGAGCACCGAATCTACTCCAACGCAGTATAAGGTATCTCCTACGATGCGGTAGGGTTGAGACTGATGCCGAATCCGACGTCAGGCATCTTTAGTCAAATCAGACCGAAATGTGGAGGTCTGAAGATACATAATTATGACGCCATACCAAGGGTCACGAGTACTAATAAGGAAAAGAGTTTCGTTCGGGATATGATCCTCGGAGTGTGAAGGAGTGGAGTCTGTTGGGAGTGAGCATATAAGATCCGCGAAAATGAGTGATTTGGTTGACTTAGTAGTAGTGAACTCTAAGTCAAACTCCTACAAGATAACAATCCATTTGGAGTATTTTCCCCCTAGTAATTGTCGAGAAAGAATATATGTCATGGGGTTGCAATCCGAAACCACGGTTGTTGTGTGCAACAGGATGTAGTGGCGAAAGTGTTGCACAGCATGTACTGCACCTAATGCCAACTTCTCGACATGAGAATAGCGTGTTTCTGTGTCGAGAAGGTTTCGTGACAGATAATAAACGACATGTTCATTTCCATCATCGTCATCCTACACCAGAACGATCGCTATGGTGCTAAACGCGGCGGCGAGATACAAAGTGAAATCATGGTGATAGTCAGGAGGACAAAGCAAAGGAGAATTAACAAGTAACATCTTCAGCTTCTCAAAGGATGGTTGAGAAATTTTGTCCCAATGGAAGGGAACGTTCTGCTTTAATAGGCGCGTGAATCCTTTGGCTACCTCCGCGTAGTTCGGGATAAAGCGTCAAAGGAAGTTTTCTTTTCCTTGCAGACTCTGTAACTGATATAACGAGGACGGTGATGGGAGATTGATGATAGCCTCAACCTTTAAAGGGTCAAGGCGAATTCCATCTTTGGAGACTATGAATCCCAAAAGACAGCCAGAATCTATGTAAAATACGCATTTATGAGGATTAAGCCTAATATTGTAGCGCCTACAGCGAAGGAAAATCTGGCGGAGGTGTTCAGGGTGGTCCTCTCACCTAGCTGAATGAGCTGGCAAGTCATCCAGATAAGGCTGAATGATATGACGTATGTTGTGGAAAGCATAAGACATCGCATGCTGGAAAGTGGCTCTGACGTTCTTCAAGCCGAACAGGAGCTTTTTATATGCGAAAGTACCCCACGGACAGATGAATGCAATCTTGTGTTCATCCTCAGGGAAAATATTGATCTGATTATACCCCGAGAAGCCATCCATCAAGGAATAAATCTCACTTCTGACACATTCTTCGATAATTTGGTCTATGAATGGAGTGGGATAGTTATCCTTCGGACAGGCAGGATTAGTATCGCGATAATCAACACAGACCCTAATAGTACCCTGCTTTTTATCGACAGGGACAATGTTGGAAATACATTCTGTAAGGGGGATGGGATAAATAAAGCCCGCGTTCAGAAGTTTTTCAACTTTTGCCTTAATTGCAGCGGCTTTGCGAGGATGCACTGGGCGTAAGCGTTGGCGCATGGGCTTCGCACCAGGGTAAGTTGGAATCTCATGCACTACGATATTGGGATCGATCCCAGGCATTTCCTCGTAAGACCAGGCGAACACATCTCTGAATTCTTTAAAGAGATCAGTATAGACTTGTATCTCATCGGGAGAACAAGTCACTCCCACGTGTATATTATCAACGATCGCCGATTTAACGGAGATGTTGATCGGGATTGTTTGAGTGATATTACTCAGGTTTCCTTCCGAAAGAACCTCATGCGTCAAAATGGGCATTTGGAGAAGAGGAGTAGGAACCTGAGATGCATAACGCTCTAGAAAATCTGACATTGCCCCCAGGCAGGGCATAAAGGAGGAACGATGATGTCCATCGCACCAAGGTAGCTCTTCAAGAGACATGGTTTCAATAATGGCTTCATCGGAAGGAAAGGTCTCCTTGAGAGGATCAGGCGAATTGGCCTGACCAAGCCAGGGGGATTGAGAGTAGACATCTAGAGCCATGCTCAAAGGAGCATGCTGAGGAGGGGGAGGATCAGATGCAGCAACAATTTCACAGTAGCTAATCTCTATTGGAGTCAAGGGCATTGATTCTCCAAACTCAAACACCTGCTCAGGCGTAGGGATGAGCCAGGGGTCATCAGACCTGGAGATCATGTTAACTTGAGAAGTGTGCAGTGGTGGAGCAGGAAAAATACCCATGAGGATGGGGTCCTTGAAGAGACCGGGTCCTACACTGTCAAGGGGATTTGGGATCTGATCCACATATGGAACGTTGTTCTCGGAGGTGGAGGTGAAGAAGGACAACTGATCCACCGTAACGATTTTTCCCTTGTGAGGGAACTTAAGAAGTCGAAAAACGGTGGATGGCACGCATAGCATGGCATGAGTCCAGCTACGACCAAGAAGTATGTTGTAGTTAAGCTTGGCATCAACCACTTCTACTTCTACGTTGACTGCCTTCCCCTATAAAGTGATCGCTAAAGTCTCGAGAACAACCAGGGGTTTGGATTCCCGACCATCGAATACCTATAGGGCATTGGGAGATGATGAAAGGCCCAGGGAGCCAATGGCCTTCCAACAAGCAGATGACATAACACAGGTAGAGGCACCTTCATCCACAACGGCCCTATGGATGTTAAGACCGTTGATCCTGACTTGAATAACAAGAGCGATCTGATGTGGAAGTCGGAGGGTGAAATTCTCTAAGTCGAAGGTGAGAAGACTTGAATCGGTGGGATCAATGCCACTGATTGCAGACAACAAAGCCTTCTGTTGCGAAGGAAAACATTGAAGAGCTTCTAGTGCAGACATAGTAGAAGGCGCCTATGCCAAATCCTCAACAATGCTGTAGTGTTGAGCGGCACGGGCATTCGAATTGTAAGAAGATCTTCGTAAAACACCTTTAGAAGGTGGCTTCACAACAGGTTCAGGGGTAGGCTTCTAAATTTCCAATGAATCGGAGACAGGTGGGGGAGGTGGTCCATCTGCAACTGCCTTCCCAGGTGCCTACCATGATTCATTGTAATCCTTCGAACGTGTGGCAATAGAGATAGGTGCAGCACCATTCATCATAAAAACTTGGGACCCAAATGGTGCAGATGGCGAAGGATGTTCAACCATCTGGGTCTGTTGAGACGGGAATGGTTCTTTAAGAACTGTCGGAGTCCCTTTAGAGCCTTTGAGAAGTTGACTAACTTCATATCGTCATGGAAAATCCTTGGTATAATGGTCTCCTTCACAAATGAGGCAGGGGTACTTTGGTTTACGTTGAGAACCATCCTCAGTACGAGGTTGGGATTATGGCTTCGGGGCATCGGATTTGGATTTACCTTTTCCCTTTTTTTCCCCTTTGGAGGCTTTCTCCATAGGATTGGCCTGAACGGCGTTAACCTCTTCAGTTTTTCTAGAATCGGTAGGGGCAAGAGGAGCATAATTATTGGATGAGTTGGACTTCTACTTCCCATTCGAGGATTTCTTCGAACTCTGAGACACGGAACCAATAACACCATCCACTGCTGGGGTAGGTGGGGCTTTAGAGGTTCCAGACCGTGGAGCATCAGGCAAGATATCATACAGCATGCCAGATTGTGAGTATACAAGATCTAGATATTGAGCACGAGCTATGACTTGTTCTTCAGTCACACACGCTCCCATAGCAATATCTTGGGCGATTTTGTTAACAAAGGAGGTGGTGAACCAATGAGTTAGTATCTGATCAGGTATATGAAACTTGATCAGCCTACGATGACGTCGCCAATCATGAATGTGATCAGAAATGTGGGTGGCTTTGTCCTGCTTCAAAGAAGTCAGGAGGTGCATCCCGGCTTCGTAACGAACCGATAACTGAAAATGAGTCAGAAAAGCCATGGCTAAGGTATTGAAATCTTGAAATATGCCACGGGGTAATTCGATATACCACTTAGCTGCAGCGCCAGTCAAAGTGCGCTAGAAGAGGCGAAGACAAACTGAATCATCCATCCAAGAATTGGATGAAAACCAAAGATGGTAGGTCATCACATGAGCTTGGGGGTCCTCCCCATCTTTACCCTCAAACTTGGGGCAATCGCCGGGCACCTTGGTAGGAACCGGAGGCCAATAAGGATTATGCAGTATTGGATCATTCGTTAATTTTGAAACATCCAGTAACTCCAAGGTATCCAGGAATAGCAATGGCGGATTAGACGGCATACCTAGTCCTGGGTAAGGACTAGTAGCTATACTCCACGTTGGTTGGGAATATCCTTGCCCCCATGGGTTCTGTCCAACAGGATTTTGACCGTACGGGGTGTATGTGTTATAACTAGCTTGATTCGGTTGCTGGTAACCAGCGTACGGGGGTTGATAAGTAGATTATAGACCCTGATTAGGAGTCGGCCCTGTGTAAGATGCATTTGGATTCAGCTGCTGAGTATAGGTATAATCGGGTTGTTGAGGACGATAGTTAGACCCTTGGGGCTGGCTATAATTCGGTCGATATTGACCATGAGAATAGTAGCCGCCCTGAGGTTGAGTGGGTTGCTGGTAGGTGGGACCATACTGAGCCTAATAATTAGGGTGCAGCGGTTGATTTGGCTACGGCATCGAATAAGTCAGCTGTTGTTCAGGGTTAATAGGATGGACAGGCTGGCCTGGTTGAGCAGGTTGACCTGGATGAGGGGGCTGCCCTGGATTAACAGGTTGACCCTGGTGGACAGGTTGAGCCGGTTGCACAGGTTGACCTGGCTGTTGAGAAGCACCAAGTTGTACCAGATGAACTGGTTGGCCTGGAGGCGGAACACCGGGTTGTGCCGGATAGACCGGTTGGCCTGGTGGAGGAATGGAGCCAGGTGATGGCTGGTAACCGGGTTGACCTTCAGCAGGACCATAAGATGGTCCTAGCTAGTGTGCAACGTTTGGATTAACAGGATACTGAGGTTGCATGGGTTGACAAGGCTGGATTTTCCCCCCAGGACCATATACCGGCCCCGATTGGTACCCCGGTTGAGGCTGCACAGGTTGACCAGAAGGGTTGTAATACTATCCTTGCGAACCGTATGATGGCCCTTGCTGGTCCGCAGGATAACCTTGCACGGGCTGCCCCTGTGGGTCATAAGGATAGCTATGTTGGCCTGAAGGTTGGCTTTGGAAAGGTTTCCCTTGCGGGTTATAAGCCTGGTTATAAGGTAAACCTCAAGCATGGAGGTGAGCCTCAGGAGCAGGTAGACATAAAATGTCCCCATGCTCATCATACTGACCTGGAAAATCATACAAGGGTGTACCATCCTATGCATAGTGTGAAAAATAAGAGCGGTTGGGATCTTGGGAGGATGGTCCAACCTTGGGGTTTGGTTGTTGTAGGGACAACCGATACTCCTCCAGAGAGATGTTTTCCGACATAGCAGTCGTTATATGAACGCCTTCAGGAGGCGGCATAGCCCTCGCGGAGGGTGCCACGATAATGGGTGCAGATGCGGCCATACAGACAGTGGGCCGAGCGGGTACAGAAGTGACGGGTGTCTAAGGAGACATCCCCAATGAAGGAGCAACTAGCCTCTTAGAAGGAGCTAACACCCCCATAGAGGCTGCGGTGGCAATAATCTGACCCAAGGATCTATACCCTGGTGGTAATGAGGGACCGGATGATGACATAACAGCTAGTTCAGGGCTGTCTCCTGGAAATAATCTCCGAGGGAAGAGCTGGTAATCTTCACCGGACGTTGGGATTTCCTCACTGGAATCACTCATGTTTGAGTCTGCCGCTAGATCTTGTAATAGATGGCGAGGACTAGGAGGAAAAACAACAGCTATAAAAGGCGAACCTGATGTAAGAGAAAGGAACTCAGCCCCTAGTCTCAATTCAGACCAAGGGTCGGAAAAGGGCCAATTGAACTCAACTGGTCCCCTAAAGGGTTGCTCAGAAACAATGGGCTGCTGAATTTCAGTAGAGGATTGAGAAACCTCTGATGAATCGTCTGTATATGGACTACCAATAGACGAAACCGAGGGTTCCACCACTGTGGTAGTAACGACAAGATAAAAATATCAAACACACACACGAGCTGAAAAAGAGTCAAGACACACAATCAAATGGCCAACAAGTAGAATCTAACAGGGTGTGTGATCACGGGTGATTAATTTTTTACCACATTGAAAAAATAAGAAACTTCACCGTTTCATGTTTTAAAAGTCGAGAAACAGTTGGAAAGGTGACTCTATCTCTTTCATATTTGACAAAAGCATGAAAGGACAAGCGCTCAGTGATCCTTTCAAATTTAGGGAGTCGGATAGGATCAAAATGACTACTCAGGAATACTAGGCAAAGGGTGTACCAAATAACCGTGAATTGCAATATACACCTTGGTTTCAAAATGAAAGAGAAATCAACCAAGGACTTTCCATACGTGCAGGCAATCTCCCCGAATGCTATGTCCGGTGTATCACGGGTATAGGGCGGCAGAATTGGCTTCCTATGGATAAAGGATTGAAACCTAGTGGGGTCTCCCTTTATATACACGACGGTACGGGGAGCGCAAGTCCATACTAGCGCTATCTAAAGCAAAGAGGCGAACGACAACTACTAGGTTTAACGACGCCGAAACACGTCTCTAGCCTAGACCTTTAAATTTGTTTCATTAGATTTCAATGTTGCCTTAGTGTAAATTGAGTAAATTTTAAAGTTTATCTTCAATTATGTTTCAGTTTTCAGGCCCTAGCGAATGTAATGTCTCAAAATCTCTTAAATGCAATCTATATGCCACAGTATATCATTTCATTCGATGAAAGCTACTTATGAGAGAGTTGAGAGCTTTTCACACGACAACGAAATGAACAGAAAACAACCAATGATGTCTCTAACGCAGCTAATGAAAACTAAAAATCTTTTCATTCAAAGTTACCAATCACTACTAACACCGAAAAGATCTAATTCTCATTAACTAATGAAAAGAAAAAGAGATTTTTTTTTTATTTTTAATGTTTTTATAGCAAAATGCACTAAAAAATTAAAACTAATGCAAAAGCGATTCGAGAAATGATGATAAGAGAGAAAAAAATAACAAATTTCACTCAACATCAATCACAATCAGACCTCAAATCAACCAAAAGTCCCTCAAAGCGAAAGAATCCCAAAGACTCAAAATGAGCTGTGTAATCTAGGCCCAAGATGAGACGAAGAAAAATTCGAATGAAGAAGGAAACAATCACTCAAACAACGCAAGGAGAAAATAGAAAACCACGAAATAAATGCAAAGAAGCAATCAGAAGGTTGACTGAACCGAAAGAGACCAAAAACTCCTAAGGAAGGCTCGACACACAACAACACCTAGATGACCTAGGGCTAAAATGAAAAATCGATGGAAATGGGAAAACAGCCAAAGGATGAAGGTAACAGCCAATCAATCGAGGCTCCAAAACACTCAAACAGTGGAAAAATCAAGACCAAACACACAGATCAGGCTCAGGAAGCTCAGAACTGAGAAAACCCTAGTAGCTTACAGGATTGGTGCGACTGTGAGGCTAAAACTAGCGCCAGAGACGAATTGGTGTGGGTAATACACAAGCAACATGTGCCAATGGGCACGACTGTCAAGCTGAAAAGCGCGCCAGTCGAGTTTCCCTGTCAGAAATAAAAAAGAAGCAATCCAACAAGCAGACCAGTGAATGATCAAGCTATCAAAGACCCAAATCCACAAAAAGAACCAGCCCAAAAGAGCGGATCAAGCAAGGAGAATCAAGAATCAACCAAAAAGGCAACACAGTGCTCCAAGGGTTCATTTTACAAAATAAACCAAAGATTGACTGAAGCGGCTTTGATCTACTTCGCAATTGCAGAGCAAAAGCGTTTCGAAGACTATCTGGCCAACTTCAGGCTCCGTCTATAGCTTATAAAATGAACGACAACAAGCTAACGATCCCCAGTGGAGTCGCCAATTTGTTGTCGAGGTAAATCCTCTCTGCGGACAAAGGCGATCCCTACTAGCCCAGACCAGGTCTAGCAACAATCAATCACACTACAATGCAGGTTCCTAATTGAAAATAAACCAATTAGTGATGAAGGCTTACCTGGAATCCCACGTAGTCGTTCCAGAGGAGGTGCTGCTCCCGTTCCTCAGCTCTGGCAGATCACAATCCCTACGATTTCCGTGATGGGACACCTGCACATGTGAGAAACAAAACAAACGCAAACGTAAAATCCAGTAGATGTAACTATATTTCAGTCAGAAAGGACATAACTCATCATCGTAAATAACAACAAGAGTGGAACCAAAACCAATAGTCGTTCATTAATAATCAATCAAAGGAAAATTACAACCATAGTTCTGACGCTGAATTCTCCTTCGGGGGGGTCGCTAGTACAACAAGTCTCGAAAATCCTGTCAAGGATGGGAAAAAATTATCTCTTCGGACCTTGACGATAGTCTCCTTGCTTGAAATTGGCCTTAAGGGAATTATGGAGGCTCTTGCAGCATAAGGCTCTTCAAAATTTGGGAACTTGAAGACTAGCTTGCCATGGAGATGGGCAAGCTTTTATAGATGGAGGAAGAGGAGTTGGGATCCCTATAATCATGGGATTGGCCCTATCATCAAGGAAGCTTCCATGAGAGGTGGCAAACCACTTCCTCTCTATGGAAATTCGTAGCCAAACCTCCCAACTCAAGATAGATAGTAGTCCAGGAATTTGTTAGGACAAAACTTCCGCTATTTATTTTTAAAAAACACCTCTTAAATTGGCTGGCGCGAGTGCGACTCTTTGAAGTATTTTCCCCATTAGCACCTATGCTAAACTGCCTGCTCGCGCCAATTCTAAAAGGGCCATTTTTTGGGTTTTTCACAAGGAGATGTCTTCAGGTCAATGAAAGCTCTTTTTCAGAGGGATGTCATGAAAGTGGTTTCAAGGCATGTCACTACTCACAGGTCACAAAATGAGCCCTCCAATGTGCAGAACGAGAATCTCAGGGACGGTGACAAATTACTGTGTAACAGAGGGATCGGGAGAGAGAGGGAGCAGGAGAGAGGATAAGAGAGATAGGGGAGAGAGGGAAAGAGGGGGCGAGAGATAGGGGTTGGGAGAGAGAGAGAGAGGGGGAGGATGAGAGGGAGGGGGATAGATGGAGGGGGGGGAGAGAGAGAGAGAGGGATAGAGAGGGAGGGGGGGAGAGAGATGGAAAGAGAGAGATATTGGGGGGAGAGAGGGGGGTGGGAGAGGGAGAGAGGGAGAGGAGGGATATAGAGAGAGAGGGAGAGGTGAAGGGGGAGAGAGAGAGAGGGACAGAGAGAGGGGTGGAAAGGAGAGAAGGAGGGAAGGGGAGAGAGGCAGAGAGAGATAGTGAGGGATGGGGAGAGAGAGGGAGGGGGGAGAGAGGGGGAGAGAGGGGCGAGTGAGAGGGGTTTTGAGAGAGAGAGAGAGAGGGAGGATGAGAGGGAGGGGGATAGAGAGAGGGGGGGAGAGAGAGAGAGGGATGGATAGGGAGAGGGAGAGAAAGAGAGAGAGAGAGGGAGAGGCAGAGGGAGAGAGATAAAGTGGGAGAGAGGGAGAGAGAGATAAGGGGGATAAAGAGAGAGGGAGGGGAGAGAGATGGATGGGGGGAGAGAGAGAGAGGGAGAGAGGGGGAGAGGAGGATAGAGAGGGGTAGTGGGACAGGGAGGGGGAGAGAGAGAGGGTCAGAGAGAAAGATAGAGGGGTAAGGGGGAGGGAGGGGTAGGCGAGGATGGAGGCAGAGATAGACACAGGAGGGGGGGAGAGAGAGAGAGTGGGAGGATGAGAGGGAAGGGGATAGAGAGAGAGCAGGGTGGAGAGGGAGAGTAGGGGAGAGAGAGAAAAATGGGGGGGAGAGAGAGAGAGTCAAAGGATGAGAGGGAAGGGGATAGAGAGAGAGAGAGATGGGGAGAGAGATCGAGATGGGTGAGATAGAGAGCAGGAGGATGAAAGGGAAGGGGATAGTGAGAGAGTGGTGGGGGAGAGAGAAAGGAATAGAAAGAGAGTGGAGATAGAAAGGGAGTGGAATAGGAAGGGGAATATAGGGGGAGAGAGAGAGGGATAGAGGGCGAGAGAGATAGGGAGGGGGAGAGAGAGTGGTATAGGGGAGACAGAGAGAGAGAGATAAAGAGGGGGAGGGGGAGAGGGAGGCAAGGGAGAGAGGGGGAGATATTGGGAAATAGAGAGAGATGGGGGGAGGAGGGGGAGAGATTGGGAAAGATAGAGAGAGGATGGGAGGGGGATGGGGAAAGAGAAGGAGGAGAGAGAAGGAGGGGGAGAGAGAGGGGTAGAGGGGGAGAGAGAGAGAGGGAGAGAGAGGGGGAGGGAGGGGTGGGGGGGAGGGAGAGGGAGGGATGTGGATAAAGAGAGAGATTAGCAAGATGATAAGGAAGTGGATAGAGAGAGAGAGTGAGGGGAGAGAGTGAGGGGGAGAGAAAGAGTGGGATGGGGAGGGAGAGAGAGAGAGAGAGAGCAAGCGGGGGGGAGAGAGAGCGGGAGGGGGAGAAAGAGAGTTAGAGGATGAGAGAGAAGGGGATAGAGAGAGAGATGGTGAGAGAGAGCGAGATGGGGGGAGAGATATTGTTGGAGGATGAGTGATCTAGGTGCATTTTGGTGGCCACCCAACTATTCCACTTCGACCCCCACCATTGTTTCTTTCAGTTTTTTAGTTTCCTTAGTTGTAGCACAATTAACTATTTCTAGCATTTTTTCGGGTCCTGAACTTCCAGAGCTATTTTGAGAACCCAAACGATGTTTTTTAGGAATCAAACATCTTTCAAAATTTTTATTGGCTATTTTTGGTTGCATTCCTCAGATATATCTTTCTAATGATGTATCATGTGCGTCAAATGGAGATAGTATGCCAAAGTTACGACCCTTGGAAATTGACATACCAATTTACCCTCACATGGCCCATAGCCTAGCTTTTCATCTCCTAGGGTTAGGTTTTTGAATGTTTAGGATTTTATAGTGCTCCTCAACAATATATAGGCCTTAAAGCGTCACTGTAACACAGAGTTTAGAGGCCTATATTTGCCAAATCTCTTCACAGTCATAAACTACCATCACCCTAGCTAGTTTATGTCCATTCTATGTATAAATTTTTTTTAGGTATTTGATATTAATGAAATGAAGTGTTATTTCCATTGGATATTTTTATTTATGTTTATATGTGCATTATTTTCTATTCTTGCATAAATTTAGATCAATGAGAGGGTATGGGATAGGGAGAGAGAGGCGGGGGAGAGAGAGGGGGAGAGAGAGAGAGAGGGAGGGGAGAGAGAGTGTGGGAGGGGGGGAGAGAGAGAGCATGGGAGGGAGAGAGAGAGTGAGAAAGGGGAAGTAAAAGAGGGGGAGGGGGATAGGGAGTGGTAGAGGGAGAGAAAGGGTGGGGGGAGAGAGAGAGAGAGAGAGAGAGAGAGAGAGAGAGGGAGGGAGTGGGAGGGAGGGAGGGAGATACAGGGGAAGAGTGACAGGGATTGGAAGAGAGATAGAGAGAGATCGATAGAGATGAAGTGAGAGAGGAGGAGAGGGAGAGAGAGAGGGGGAAGGGGAGAGGGAGGGGAAGAGAGAGATAGATGAGGGAGAGAGAGAGTGTTGGGGGATGAGAGGGAGGGAGATAGAGATATGGGGGATAGATAGAGAGAGGGGGGTGAGAGGGAGGGGTAGAGAGAGGGGGGGTGAGAGGGAGGGGGAGAGAGAGAGAGGGAGAGAGAAGTGGGGGAGGGAGAGAGATAGAGAGAGAGCGAGAGAGAGAGAGAGACAGGAGGAGGAGGAGGAGGAGGAGGAGGAGGGGGAGAGCGATGGGGAGAGAGAGAGGGATGGGGAGATAGAGAGAGTGGGAGGATGAGAGAGATCAAGGAGATAGATAGGGAGAGAGAGGGAGGGGGATATAGAGAGATCGAGAGTGGGAGATAGAGAGTAGGGTGGGAGAGAGAGAGGGAGAGAGAAAGAGAGAGAGAGAGATAGGGAGAGAGATGGGGATGGGGAGAGAGATGTGGAGAGAGAGGGGGAGGGGGAGAAATAGAGAGGGGGAGGATGAGGGAGAGGGGGGAGAAATGGGGGAGAGAGAGAGAGGGAGATAGAGGGAGGGGGATAGAGAGATAGGGAAATATGGGGAGAGATGCGAGAGGTAGAGAGAGGGAGGGAGAGAGAGAGGGGGAGAGAGAGAGAGAGAGGGGGAGGGGGAGGGAGATAGAGAGAGAGAAAGGGGGAGAGAGAGGGGTAGGGGAGAGAGAAGGGGGGGGAGAGAGAGATATAGAGAGAGAGGGGGGGATGGATAGGTAGAGAGAGAGAGAGAGAGAGGGATGGGGAGATAGGGAGAGATAAGAGAGAGAAATAGAGAGAAAGGGAGAGAGAGAGAGAGAGAGAGAGAGAGAGAGAGAGAAATTATGTAACACGTGTTTAACAAATGTGTTGTAAAGTGAGAGTCCAAAGGGCATGTTTGGAAAATGAAAAGTCAAGTAAAGTTGAAAATTCATTGGAAGTCAAATAGTCATGAGGGTAGATGAAGAGTCACAAGGAAGGTGAAGCATCACCTCCTCATTGTTATGTGTAGTCCCTCATTTTAGAGAAAATATCCTTTTGACATTGTCTCCTCCTGCAAAGTATAAGAGAGATAATCTAGTTATTTTGTGGAGTACGGAGTGGCTCCAATGCTCCCCTACTAGAGCTAGTGATTTTTATTGTATACATGTGTCTTGGAAAATATACTTAATAGAAAAAACCTTCAAGGCCAATACGTTTTGCATGCATGGATTATGAATGTTTGTAAGACTATTATGCAAATGTATTTATTTCATGTTTTATTTCACACATACTAAGGTAGTTCAAATATTTTGTTTATTTTAGTACTTATCTTGTTGAGAATGTGTTGTAATGGTTGTTATTACTATCCAATCCTTTTGGACTACTTTGTAGGATATTAGACATATATTTCTCATTTATTGGTTGTAATGACTGTCACATCCCTTGTGGACTATTTCGCTAGTTGTTAGATGGATCTTTCTGGTTCATGTATGTCTATTCATGGGTTGTACTATTATCTCTCCCTTAGAGACTTAATTTTCTCCCCTCTCAATAGTATAGGGACCTTGACACATCTAGAAATGAACAGTCAGCAAACACACCTTTTTACTTTTCGAAGGCACCACTACATCCTTCTCTCTTCTTGATAGTTAGAGCAAAGGAAAATCTTTAAAAAATTGACTATCGGGCCAATATATGGGATCATACTCCTGCACCAAACGGTTTTAGCTCTAATTGGAACTTTATATTTGGGAGACACCATGAATTTTGGCGGGTTCAACACCATAAACATTTTTGGTACTACAAGGAGGGAAACAAGACTTTTATGGATGATAACCCCACCTACCCCAATATCATATCTTTTGGTCAACGTAGCAACATCTGAAGTACCTCCCCTACTCGTGTTCCTCAAGTTGGTGATTCTTCTCATCCTGAGCTTGCAAAAACTTATGAAATATCTTACTATCATATTCGGGCCATCCATCTCATAACCTGTGAGTTTAAGAAAGCTGTTGGATTCATTCCAAGAGCACACAATCTTCCATATTTCCTGAAAAAGGACCCAACCACCCCTATGGTGATAATGGTTTCTACTATTGATGATTTGGTTTCTTCCACCCTTGAAGAGTTATAATATTGTGGAGAATTAAGAAGAGCCTCCACTTTATAACAACGGTGATGGAGATATTGTTGTGCTCTTAGATGATATTTTTCATGGATTAGGTGATGAAGAGGAAGAGGAAGGAGAGCCATCTGATTATAATAAGAAGGACCATCAATCGATAAGTCACAAACCATGTCATGTACCTCGACGCTTCGACAATATATTCTGCTTTGGGTTACAATATAGTTGAAGAGATGAGGAAGGCTCACACAAATATCTCAATGTTTTAACTAAAAAATATCAGGAGCCATCGAGGGATGCTCCTATACACACTTGGTCAGTCCACCATAGGTAACGATGCTTCTTTATGCAAGGTCTATGGTATGTCCTTTGGTTCCATAGAATTTAGGCTTAATGCTTTCACAATTGATACAAATACACTCTACCCTCCATTTCTATTAACGTTCGAAATATTCAATTTCAATGTACATAATTTCTTATTTTATTCTACTGCATCGGTAAATCTAATGCCATTATCTGTTGAAAATAATATCTATGCACAATGGGACAATACATATGCACAAATCATTCAACTAAACATGACTCTTCTCCATGTAATTGCTGAACTTGGGAATGTGCTCATCCTTTTGTCATCTGATGACCGAGACCACCAATGTATAAACTGTTGGGTGCAGAGCTTGATTTTCATATTGATTCAGAGATCCTTCTTTTAGCTGGATGTATACCGCAGGAAAAATGTACACTTTGCAGCATGGGGGACTTTCCCCCCCCGCGGGTTCCAAGGATGTTGACCCCTCCGCTGGGGGGTCCTGGGGCCACCGGTCCCCCAGCAGGGGTTTCGGGGGCAGTGCCCCCAAAACTAAAAACAGATGTAAAATTTCCTTGTAAAAGTATAGTAGTTTCTAGTCAATCTGGGCCGTTCATTAGGCAGATGATCTAACGGTAGAAGTTATGTTTAGTTTAGGGTTTTTGCCCTGGAAAGAAACCCCTCAATTTGTATGAGGGTATTGTATTGCGGTTGTGTATTGTATGTGCATTATCATAACGAGAAATAGATAGGGAGAATGTGAGAGAGAATAGAGGATATTACAGCAGATCTATTTTAGCTTGTGTCTCTTCTTTTTGTTGGATAATAGAAAGGAAGGACCAGCTATTCGGGGTGGACGTAGCCCAAACTTGGTGAACCACGTATATCTGTGTCTCTCTAGTTTTATGTGTTTTGTGTTCTTGTGTTTTCTGCATATTTTATGTGTTGAATTTCTCTGTAATATATAATTTTATAACACAAACATAGTAATTGTGGACATACCATAAGCATATGGAGTATTGTTAAAAAAATTAATTTGGTCTAACCCATGGGGAATTTAAAATTAAATCTCTTTCTTTACACATGACTTTAGGACAAGATGATTACCAATTGAGCTACACCCCATGGGTTATTGTTAAGAAAATATTGGTCTAGCAAGCTACAAGGATATTTTTTCTGTGGATTGGTCACACCTATGGATTCCGTAAAAGGTTAGAAACAATCATATTCGATTGAACTCAAAGAGATACATGAAACACGCAATCACTCCCTTTAATGGACAAAACAACCAATGAATTTCACAGATCTAATATTTTGTAATTGCTTCTTAGAAATCGACCAAAAACACAGTTGGATCTCCTTCCTAGTCCAACTCGTGAAAATGATATTTATATAGTTAGTAATAGTAGTAATAATAGTACTAGTGTAGTTCATAGTCCTTGTACGTATACTATTTTGACATTTTATTTCAATGGTTCCAAAACAAAAGAAGAGTTTGGAGATCGTTTTGTTTTAATAGATCCATGATAGAGAAAACATATGATCTCTAGCCACTTGGAATTTGAGTGCACAAAAAATATTGCAGAATATGAGGCACTCATCTTAGCCTTGCAAAGAGCCATCAACCTCAACATTACGTTGCTTAAGGAAATCTGTGACTCAGAAATTGCGCTGCGATAGGTACATGATACCATACATTGTGTGTCACCTCATCTTAAAAGTTATCAACAAGAGGTAAGGTATTTGATTTTGCATTTCCAATGTTTTAATATTATTTATGTTCCTATAATGTGTAATGTAGCTGGAGATGCATTGGAAAATTTTGTTGCTAGGTTATCACTGCTAAGGGATGATTTTTCTATAGATATTATTTATAATCCATACGTCCCTAATAAAAATACTAATTTATGTGTTTTCAATGATAACTAGAAGATACCATACTTCATGGTGAATGTCGATGTATTCAATGATGCAACTATCGATGAAGATGAGCACGAGAAGGCATTGCAGAATTCAACTAGCATAAGAAAAGGAAACCTCATGCTGAAAGGTGTGGTGTCTTAGAAAATTTGTATGACTTGAGTAAACGCATATGTGGGCCAGTCAATGCTAAGAACCATAGCTCAATGTTGTTGCCTGATCAGATCAATTTGGGAATACAAAAGGTCCTGAAATTTTTCAATATTGGTACTTGTTGAACATATCAAGAGCGACAATATTTTTTCTGCTTATTCAAGCAGTACCAAGATGTATTCACGTTGAAGTATGACGAGCTCAAAACTTGTGACATGTGGATTATTGAGCATATGATCCCAGTTACGGAAAGGGCCAAGAGATTTGATCAAATTTTGTGGAAGGTACATCCAACGCTTGAGCCTTTCATTCCAAAACATTTAAGGAATTTTTTGGATGCTCATATCATATATAGAGTGCGACATTCTACCTAGGTATTGAACTTGGTCCCAGTAAGGAGGAAGCTTGGCGAAATTCATTTATGTCTTGATTTCCACAATATGAACCATGCCTCAGAAAAACATAACTATCGCATGATGTCTATGGAACATATACTAAAAATAGTATTTGGGTCATAAATATTGTGTCTATTGGATGGATATTTTGGATACAGCTAGGTTCTAGTGTCAGAGCCTGACAGACTTAAAACGACATCCTGCACCAATTGTGGCATGTTTACATTCAAAAGGATGCCATTTTTTTTTATTAATGTTGGTGCAACATTTTAACATACCATGGAAATCACATTTTTTGGGTTGATCATAAAACATGTTGTGGTCTACCTCGATGATGTCACAATTTTTTCTAGGAAGAGATTCGACCACATACACCAACTGAGGAAACTTTTTGAGCGATGTCATAAGTACGAGATATCTCTTAATCCCAATAAAATTATTTTTTCAGTGTCCAAGTGTAATCTCTTAGGCCATATCATTTCTAAAAGATGGATTAAAGTAGGCCCTGAAAGGGTCAAAGCAATTATGAAAATTCCCTTCCCAATGAGCAAGAAAGCTATGCAGTCTTTTCATGGGACAATCAACTTGTTCTGTAAGTTCATCTTTGACTATTCTTAAGTTGTTTGTCCAATACATCAGATGGTAAGGAAGGATGTAGTATACAAATGGGATAAAATGGAAAATGACACATTTTCCAATTTCAAACAAGCTATCGCAGAAGAACCTACTCTATACAAAACAGATTTTGACAAAGATTTCTTACATTTCACCTTTTCTTTTGAAAATTCTCTCATCATTGTACTTATGAAAAATTATGATCATAACAATGAGAAGCCCATATATTTTATGAGAGCTAGTATTCAAGAACCTAAAATCAATTATCCCACAATTGAAAAAAATTCCTATGCAGCATACAAGGTGGTGTAGCACTTTTGGCCATATATCTTAAACAATCAGTGTATTATATTTGTTATGCACCCAATAGTTAGATCACTATTTTTTTAACAAGATCTGGGTGAGAGGAGAGCGAACTGGATGACTATCTTATAGAAATAAGAATTAGAGTTCAAACCATTTCACACAATGAAGGGCCATGGTCTATGTTGACTAGAAACAAAAGTGGTGGATGCAAAGTAATAAGAATATCACTCTGGATGGAAGAAAGAAATTGAAATGGACAATGTTGAGTGAATGCCTCTCGTTATCATTTCAGACTCTTGGTACATAGATGTGTGCCAATACCTCGAGCATGACACTATGACATCCCATTTATCCACACGAAAGAAGAGGGCACTTTGACTCAAAGAATTATCTTACCAGTTGGTGCATGGGGTGATTTTCAGAAAGCTCCATAATGGAGTACTCCTCAGGTTTTTGGAAGCACATTATTAAGAGAAGGTATTCCATGACATCCATGATGAAACAACCGAGGGACTTTTCATGGGAAACACAGCTGCGCATAAAATCACGCGAGTTGGTTTTTATTGGCCTAAATTATTAAAATACGCTCATGCTTATGCCTACAAGTGATCGGTATGTCAAAGTTGTGCCAACAGAAACAAGATGTCAGGAACCCCATTACAACCTATCACAGTGGAAGAACCTTTTCAATAGTGGGGCTTGGATGTCATTGGAGAATTATTTCCGCATTCACGAAAGAAGAAATGTTATATTCTCATCGTCACAAACTATTTTACATGGTGGACATTAGCAGTTCTTCTCAAGCAGGTGAATGATCAGGAATTCATCAACTTCCTTCAGTAGAACATCGTTTATAGGTTTGGAATTCCTACTTCATTTATTTTTTATAATTAAATGTACTTCTTATCACTAAAAATCTATTTTTTTTCATTCTAAAATGGAATTTTTTTGAAAATTTAAGCTAATTATTATTCTTAGGGGAATGGTCTTACAGAATCCATGAATAAGAACCTCATCCGCATCATCAAAAACACTATATTCTCCAAGAGATAAAATTGGTACTCCGCTTTGGTAAATGTTGTATGGGTTTACATATTCATACCAAAGCCCTCCCTGAGACTCGGTCATAGACCATCTAAACACCTTCAATATTGTGGTAAGTTTGTTTTCATCTGTTGATATTAAAATCTCAGATGAAGATAAGTGCATGAGTTTGTTGTGTTCTCTACCAAATTCGTTGTACAGACTAGTTATTGCAACAGGTAGCAATACAACTACCTTGAATTTTGGTGAAATTATCTCAGCCTTGCAGTAAGAGGAAATGAGATAGAGAAATATGGAGGGACAGAATGGATATGCCTTATCTATATGAGGAAGGTCCCAGAACATAAAAAAAAAAAAATTCGAGTGGGATATCTAAATCTAGAGGGATATCTAAATCTCTGGGAAATCTTGTAAAGGTGTGCTGGAAATGCGGAAAGGAAGGGCACTACAAAAAGGAATGCAGATCTAAATCTCCCAAGAAAGGAAAGGAATCTGATGATGCTCCTTCTGTAGAGGAAAAAACCACCTCAGATGAAGGCAAGGATGTGTATTTTTCTTCTTCTTCAAAAGCACATGTGGATCATGAGGTATGGTTGATTGACTCAGGTACATCCTTTCACTTCACTCACCATAGGGAGTGGTTCTGTGAGTATGATAAGTATAATGGTGGTGATGTATTCTTAAGGGATGATAGGAAGGCCAAAATCATCAGACATGGAAAATTCATGTTGAAGCTGCAAGGTGGAAGGATTAGAACACTTCCTGGTGTTCTGCATATTCTTGCATTGGCCATAAATCTGATTCCTGTATGCAAGATGGATGATGCAAGTGTAAAAACAATGTTCAAGAAATATACAGGCAAGATGGTTCAGGGAGAAATCATATTAATTAGGGGAGTTCGGATTGGAACTCTATACAAGATTTAGGGTAGCACTGTTATTGATGGGTGCAATAGTTCTATGGTTCCTCAAAGTGGAGTAGAAATCCTAGCGATCTCCAAAGAAAATACCATGTTATGGCATCAGAGACTTGGGCATATTGGAGAGAAGGGCCTTTGGATACTGCATGGTAATGGTATGGTAGAACGTATGTCTAATTTCTCTCCGAATTTCAATTTTTGCGAACATTGTGTATATGGGAAGTGTTAGATTAGGCATGTCATTGATCAAATAAATATTTCAATTTTTTTCCACAAAGTCACAAGTCAATTGTTTTTACCTTTTTGAACATGTCCTCAGAAAAAAAAATTTGGTCACTAAATAGCTCTAAATCATGTTTTTTGCTCCTTCATTCCATTCATCACCACCACTTTCAAGGTCATTTCCATCATCAATTTTAAGGTCGCCATCTCCATCATCGTCATTGAAGAGGTCTAGGGTTATGTCATTTCATTTCATTTAGTTCAAGTCTAGTTTCATCCCTTCCTTTGGAAAAATATTCAAATTTTCACTAAAAATAAGGCACCAACCCTCCATTCCCTTCATAAAACCCTAATTAAGGAGCAAGCATATTTATGAATATGAAACAAAATCCACCACTCTTGTTTCAGATGACTCAAGTGCCAAAAACTTCCAAACAACACTAGTTGTTTCACTGTTTCATAAAAAATAAGAATTTTATTTCACTGTCTTATGAAAGGATCTAAAAAGTCATCATTGACCGTCAACGGTCCAAAGGAGGTCAATCTGATCTAGTGTTTCTATCAAATGAAAAGGGATTCATCCTATAGTTTAAATACATCTCATCTTGTTTGAAGTATCATATCCAATGAGAAAATTTCAAAGGTTTTTGAAAAACACCGTTAATGTTTCATGAAAAGGAGAAGTTGTCTCATTATTTCATTCAAAAGTCAATCAAGTCACTTAAAATTTCAAAGGGTTCAAAATAAATTTACTATTCCTTCTTACCTAATTTGAAAGAGAAACATGTCACTTTCCAAGTTGCACAAAGGGTCAAAAGGGTCATTTGCAAATGTCAAAGGGTAAGGAGTGTTTCACAAATTTGAATGGGAGAAGTTTATTTCGTGTCTCACTTAAAAAATTCCAAGAAAAAGGTCACTTCAAGAGTCAAAGAGTGAAAAGAGGTTCATTCTATCTTCATCTCTCATTTGAAGGTGAAAAAATCCATTTTCAAGTGGAAAGGTTCAAAGGTCATTTACAACTGTCAAAAGGAAAAAGTGAGATGTCATTCAAAGTTTATAAAGGGAAAAGGTAAACCTAATTTCATTCATTGTTACCTTTTGATGAGTAAAAGAGCATCTATATACTTCATCTTCCTTCCATGGTGGTCTAAAAGCTGAAGTTCGGGGCTCAAATTCCATTAAAAATCCACTTTCTACCCTTCAAACCACTCTTATTATGCTTTCGAACCCTGTTGTTATGCTTATGGGCAACTCTGTTATATTTCTAGAAACTTTTTTAAGCTTTTGTGTTCTTTTTTACACTTCTAGTAAACTATGTTATGTTTCTAGCCACAATTGTTACGCTTTTCCAGTAGTTGTTATGCTTCTATGGGTGTTGTTATGCTTTTCGAAAAGAAGCATTTTTCGATCTAGGGCTTCAAAAACCTCCAGAAAAGATTATAAATTGTCTCCATTACCTTGTAAAATCTTCATTAAAGGTAAATATTCATTCTTATGCTATCTTTTGGTCTAATTTTTTAGGGTTTAAAACAATTTCATGTTCATTGTGTTTTTCTCCACAATATCACTTGTCCATGTATACAATTTTTTCCTGTGGAAAACCCTAACATACCCATTGACATACACCCTAACCCATCATATAAACCATGATTTCTACACCCCCATTCCCCATATATACATATGACTATCACCTACACTACCATCCATAACATATTTTACCCATCAAAACCCTAATTCTAAGCTATTTTACACATTAAAAACAATTAAAACATAGGTTGACTGTGTTTTAGGGATTTTACTACCCTGCACCCCTCCATTTTCTTTCATTCCACTTTCAGTGTGGAGCTAAAATGTCATTATATTCACTGAAATTTTCTTATAATTTTTTATTAGCTCCATAGCCCTCATTTCACCTTCTAAACCTAAAACACTTTTACACTAGTTATTCTCACAGGCTAAATTGGTAATTTTTTGTGTCTTAAGCTTTTTACGACCTTATACTAACCCACTTTTCCTCATTGAACTTTCATTGTGAATTTAGGAGACTACCATATTCACTGAAGTTTTATCAGAATTTTTATTCAACCCTATCACCCCCATTTCATCTCACTAACTTACCCTACTATCACAGGGACAATTTGGCTTCAAAATCAGTTTATGAAGTAATGGAGTTGAATTTTAGAAAAGTGAAACATATTTTTTTTAATCATAGGCCAAAGAACAAGAAATACTTCATTTTATGCACAGGTGTTATGGTTTGAGAGAAATTCCAACAATACACCTGCTCCACGTCATTTTCTACAATTATGGACAAGTTGTCTTCAAATCAACTTTTTAGGGGTTTGGAACAAGGGTTTGTAATGCGAGGACTCCATTTTGTACCAGAAATCTTAATATTTCCAACCATACCACTTTCTACCCCAGGATACTCTGGGAAGACCTCCAAAATCCCTCTCAAAGGGTTTTGTTATGCTTTTGGAACACACTGTTACACTTCTGGAACACACTAGAGTAACCTTGGGAGAATGAACCTTTGGAGGCCTTCCCATGGGCATTTTGAAAAATTAAAGATTTTATATAAACTAGAAACATAGGGCTAGTTTACCATTCTTTCAGAAGTGGATTTTGTCTCTTAAAAGTACCTCAAAAGTTCCTCAAAATTTCTATTATGCTTCTACAAATTATTTTTTTTTTTTTTAATTCTTTAGTTAGAATTGTCAGAGATTAGCATTGAATTCCCTGAGGATGCTTGTCAAACTCAGAAATGGTCACAAATTTGAGTCAATTTTGTCCTATGAGTTATCATTATAGTTATTAGGTTGGTTTTGGCTTCCTATCATGAATAAATTTGTAATTAATGTAATGGAAAAACACTCCTATTTTATAGCTAAAATTTAGGGAATGGTTTCTAACCTCCCTGGAAACTAGGAAATGACTCATATTTTGCATTTATGATCTATTTTGGATGGGATTTCGACCTGATGATGTGTCATAATCTATGTTTTCTATAATTAGACACTATTATATCTTTAGTTCGGTTGGATAGTCTCATATTGCAGTGGATCTCTTGTAATTAGCTTGTGGAATGAAATCAAAGATAGATTTGTAGGAATTGTGTTGAGATACTTGTGGTATGCTTTGGAGCATCTATTTTTCTAATTTATGTTTATCATTTTACGGTTAATACCATGTATTATTCTTCATATATGTTTATATTGTAAGTTTGAGAGTTGAATTCATGTTTATGCATGCTCCATTTTAGACAAGATTCACCATATTATGTTTATTTTCTTCTAAAATAAATGAATTGACCTCAGTGCTCATTTAAAATCTCCTCCATTTTCATCCTATACTTAATGAATGATTAATATACTTTCAAACTACCTATATTTCCTCACACACCCTCTGCAGGTTCACCTCGAAGTTTAGACCTAAAATTCTCATTTACATTCCATTCACTATCTTTCCTATACAACATTCAAAATATCAAACAAATTTTACTCATCCAAGCTTACATATCTAGCCTAAAATCTTATGATACTCAGCCATTCATTTGGCTATTAAAGTTACAAAGAGAGAGCCCTCTTTGGTCCGAGTAGGGCTAGCTACCTGATCTAAAGTTTGTTTTGGGGTTACCTTTCTCCAATGCTAATGTTAGCCTTAGGAAGTTGGGGAGAGTGATAACAGGAAGAAGAATCATGTGATTTTTCCTTTTGGTGCTTAGAGAGCGAACAAGATATTAGAGCTCGTGCACAATGATGTGTTTGGACCTATGTCACATCCATCAGTAGGTAATTTTGCGTAATTTGTTTCATTCGTAGATGAATTCTCAAGGAATACATGGATATATTTCTCGAGGAATAAATCTGAAGTCTTTGACAGATTTAAAGAATTTAAGGCTCTGGTCAAAATCTAGACAGAGAAGAAGATAAAGGTGTTGAGTACAGATAATGGTGGAGAGCCTTTTAAGAACTATGGTATAGCACGGTAGAAGACTACTCCTTACACACCCCATAAAAATGGAGTTGCAGAAATAATGAACATAACGTTGATAGAAAAGGAAAGAAGCATGCTCAATGATACTGAGTTAGGACAAGAATTTTGGGCAAATGCAGTGGAGACTGCATGTTACCTGGTTCACATATCACCTTCATCAACGTTCGAGGATAAGACTCCACATGAGGTATGGGTTGGTAAGAAACCCTCTATTTCACATGTGAGGGTATTTGGATGTGATGCATATGTACATGTTCCAAAGGATAAAATGACCAAGTTGGATAACAAATTTGAAAGGTGCATCTTTATTGGGTATAAGAATGGTTTAAAAGGTTACAAGCTATGCAACCCAGAAACAAGGAAGATTGTGTACAACTGAGATGTGGTTTTTAGAGACGTGAAAGATGTTGTTAAACATGAAGTGCTACGAAAGGAACCTGTGAAGATAGAGTTTGAGGTAAAGGAGGATGAATCAGACTCTACAATAGAAAAAAATTCAGAAGATGAAGAGCCAAAAACTCTAGTTGTGAGAAGATCAGTTTAGGAAAGAAGGAAACCAAAAAGGTATAGTCCATCTACTTTATGTTCTAATTTTTCTTTAACTATCACTGATGATGATCCCAGAACTGTCAAGGAGGTAGTGGATTCAGAGGATGGAAAAATATAGAAGGATTTCATGGTTGATGAAATGGCATCCTTGCACAAAAATGAGGCATGGGATATGGTGGAATTGCCAGCTGGAAAGAAGCCCATTGGGATGAAATGGGTGTTTAAGAAGAATATGAATGTAAAAGGAAAGGTGGAGAAATACAAAGTTTAGTTGGTAAGTGTTAGAGTCAGTATCTTCACCCCTCCGCCAGAGATCAAATTTCTCTTGTTGCATTTCATTTTAGGTGTCTCATTCAGTTCAGTCAGCTACATTCCATTAGGAGCATGGATCATCTGACGGAAGGGTCTTGTCTTTCATATCTGTCATGTCTTGTACATGCTGGCCTAGTTATGTCTATCAAAATCATTTACAGTCATGTTTGGCCTCCTGTTTGACAAAGAGTCATTTTAGGGTTTTAGTCTCATGAGGTCGAGGGTTTTATCAATTTTTCTTCCAAAATATCTAATAATGTCAGCAGGCACATGAGGGAGCTTCAAATAAGGTTTCAGTGCAGAAATTTTCATCATCATAATGCTTGATAATGATTTTTCTTCAAAACTCTGTTTTGAAGAAAAATTGTCTATTTTATCCTTTTGTAATAAAGGCAGTGTAATTCTCAAAATTTTTTCAGTTGTAAAGTACTCCAGGTGCAACCCTGGTCACCTTTGCCAAAACCCCATGCCAGCTATCCCTGCAAAGACAGAAAAGAAGTTCTTCATCAGTCAAAAACACAAAGGAAACAAAAACAGAGTTTATGTGAAAAGTGCCAAAGTTTTCAGACTTTACAAAGTGGGTTTTTCAAATCAAAAATCAAAATCCTTTGTATATATAAGATCTTTCCAAATTCAAAAATTCATTTGCATGCCAAAGTCATCAAAGAGCCAAAGAAAATAGTGGAGAGAGAGACGCAGTGTTTGGAGGGAAAACTGTGTGCAATTAGTTGAGCGCGGTGCACTAGGCGTTGGACGCGGCACACTGGTTGAGCGCGACGCATAGGGCCGCTCACCTTTGTGCATTTCTATTCTAGCGCGGCGCATATAAGGGTCGCGATGCACTGGGCCACTGTCACGGCGCACAGGGCAGACAACCAAGTTTTAGTCATTGCTTCACAAAAATTCAAATGGACTCGGTCCTTCTCACTCCAAGTACGTTCAAGTGATCTTGTAATTGCCATTAACCAATGTTTGGTGTTGTTTGAAAAGGGAATATGAGAGTTTGAATGCCAAAACTATAAACCCTATCATCTTGTTGAAGTGCCTCCTTAGGGTTTTGAAATTGGAGTTTTAAAAATAATTTTGGTGCCAAATACTTCATTCCTCACTGTTTATTCCTCCCTCTCACTATTATACTATCAATACAAGTCCATCCCCTATCCCCTTACATCCCTAGAGCCACTCATACCATATCATTTCCATTATCCCTATCCCAAGTCATTTCATTTCCTATCATTTACACTTTCCCATCTCACTTGTAAAATTCCCCAAACCCCAACTTTACCAAATAGTTAATTGGTTGTTCCTACACTTGAATTATCACTTGATTAAACCCCATTGTTACCACTATCGTATTTCTCCTACAGTCCCCCCCCTTTGACATATATTTGGCAATTGAAATAAAACACCAAATTCTCATTTTCATCTCATACAAGCCAACATATACCTTGCATGGACATCATGGAGACAGACACTGATACATCATATCACAGAGATAGTGATTCTACCACTGAGCTACATGCACCTAGAAGGCCTCGTAAAGGTGGCAAACATGTGAGAGAAGAGCCCACTTCATTGACTCAATTGCAGGCTTGCCCACTTTCCATGGCATGTTTTCAAGAGCAGTCATTCTATTAGTATTGTGAGATGATTGCTAGGATTCATCATCATCAAGAGTTAGCTCGTTTGTTTGTATTGCATTTACATGATGGTCAGGTAACTCTTTCTGGTGTAACTTTCACTTTGACACCAGAAACCATCTCCCAAGCAACCATAATACCGAATGTGGGTGACCAGTGGAACAAAAGATAGCAGGTGGAAAAAGTGCATTATGAACCATACATCAGGCCTAGCTTTTTGAGGCAAATCAACAGATTATTCCCATACCGATTCCTAAAGGAATCCTATGTGCCTCTAATGAAACTCATTATCAGATATTTCAGTTGTGAGGGTTGGTTTTCACGCCTCTATGCCTACCACATCAAGTTATTGATGAATTTAACCAGAGTGAGGATGATGAACATACCTTATTTTATGTGCCGGAATATCGAGAGAATGACCAATCTTGTGCAGAAGAAAACTCCCAAGCAGCAGTACAACAATATTTATCACTATGCACTCATCAAGATTGTGGTTGTACATCAGCTTGGATTACAGGGCATTTCATGGGAGGATTTCATTTCCTGTGATTTCTTCACAGCTCCTCAGGTTCCTCCAGAGGTTTTCCATGATGCAGGTGAGCCTTCACATCAACCTGAAGGTCACAAGACAGAGCCTATCAGTGTGCCAGTGTTTGTTACTTATCAGAGAGGCACCAGAGTATTATTTGCAGTAGCCCGGCGAGTACTATCTCCACCTGGGGTGGAAGTGGTCTCGTTGCTGTCATTAGCAGCACAAGCATAGGTACAGGATAGAGGTAAGAGGCCTATGGAGGATGAAGGCCCTTCAGGAGGCCAAGACACATATTTCATACTGATTGATGAGGATTTGAGCTCTCCAAGGTCAAAGTTGAGAGAGATCATTCAAGAGCAGAAGGCGGAGATCGACACATTGAAAATCAAGTTGGAAAGAGCCCAATGGGTCATAAAATACTTGTAGCAGTGGAACAAATAGTTGGAAGATCAGCAAACAATCATGGAGTTGCAAAACATCCGTGAGAACCGACAAGCTGCCCAAAGAAGCCAAACCGAGATGACACCCATTGAGCGAGCGATAGAGGATGATCGAGAGACTTGGCTCGAGAGGGTAAATATTCATTTGGAGAAGCTATTGGAGAAGGCCAAAAAGGAAAATAACATGCTCAGACACATGAAGAACCATTATTGGGAGCGAAATCATGTTTGCAAGGCGTGAATCAGGATCCTGAAGGCAAAACTAAAGAGGGCACTAAAGTGTCGTAAAAGGCATGATAGACTCCAAATTTTGGCCGAAGCTTCTTTGGCCCAGCATAGTGCTTGATGCTAGACATTCAGCCCAAATTTCAAGAAATTTGGGAAATTTTTTGTCAATTTTGAATGTTTTGGCCTAAACACAAATTTTCCTGCCCGACGCGTAGCGCCACTTGCTGCGCGCTTATAATTGGTAGCTCTTTTGGAGGAAAAATTTGCATTTCTATATTTTTCATCAAAATTTATGCATGAATACCCATTATTTAAGGATTTTGACAGGTTCTGGGTTACCTAAAGGGTCAAAAACACCCTAAAAATGGCCTTTCTTGCACTTTTTGGACACACCGAAAGCAGTGTTGGGAGATTTGGTTTTTGGAGGGGAAAATGGAAACCAAATTCAGAAATTCCACTTGGGTTGGAAAGTAGAAAGGCATATATTTCCAACTAGCTATCCTACACTCAATTTGAACTTTGGGAAGACCCTCAAAATTAGCCTCAAATTTGTGCTAAGCATAGAGATTTCAGGCGCGGCGCATTGGGAAATTTGGCCTATTTTTCACTCAGCATCTCAGTTTTTCGCCTAGTTTTGGCTAGTTTGACTTTTTCATGTAACTCTTGATGTAAGTTGATGTAATTTCATGAATATGATGTAATTTTGGCTCATTTTTACTCATCTTAGTATATTCATTCACCAAAAAGTGAAATGTAAGTGAATGAATCAATTTCCTATCATATAGAGGCAAGTTGTTTCATTGCATATTTTCCAGTTCTTAGTTTAGATATGGTTGAAACAGATCCTAGAATGGTGAGCTCGACCCCTAGAGGCATGGGGATGATTTAGGCTTGTCTATATCTTGTATTTCTTTAGTCATTTTCAGGGTTGGACACTTGGGATTGCTCGGCACTTCATTGTACATTTTATCTCTGCAATTTTGGCAAAGGAATAGACCAGGGTTTGCAGCACTCTTTGGGATCCATGTGGCTTTGTGTTTTGATGGTGTGTTTCTATATGTGATTTTAAGTTCATTTATGTTTAAGTGTATCATTTCCCTTCTCCTTTCTTCTTAAATTAAACAAACAAGTTATAAAGGTGGAATTCATTAGATTGTTTTGCTCTGCCTTGAGTTTTGTTTGATTTTCCATATTTTCATCTGTTTGAAGAGGATTATTGAAAGCCTATTTCCCTCTTCAGCTCCTCACCCGTATGAGCTATCCGTTCACTTAATATAAAGCATCAAAACAATTTCCTTCCTTGCCCCATTCAGAACTCTGCAAAAACTAGGCCTCATACCCAGACCCAAAACTTCCTTTCCCTTTGATTCCAACAAAAACCCCAAACTAAAAATCAAACTCCTTCACTTATATACCTAGCCTAAAATTAGATTTTATTTCAATTCATCTCAAGCCTTATTGATTATATTTGTTGAGATTGACCTGGAGAGAGCCCTCTCCTGATTTGGTAGGGCTAGCTACCAGATTGAGCGTGGTTTGATGTTACCCTGAACTCTGCCTTCTTTCAGCGTGAGGTAGATTTAGGCTATAACATAGTGGTGACCATATTGGGGAAGAAAATGGTTTTCTTGTTAGTGTTATTTTTTTTATAAGCTACAGACGGAGCCTGAAGTTATGCCAGGTAGCCTTCGAAATGCTCTTGCTTTGCATTAGCGAAAGTAGATAAACGCTGCTTCAGTCAATCTCTGGTGTAACTTGTAAACGTGAAACTTGAATTGTAAATTAACCCCAGTACATCAGATCATTCTATACTTTGGATGATGAGTTTAGAATTTGTTAGGCTGAACAAGTTGGTTTTTTCCCTTTGATTTTTGTAAATAATTAAATGCGCTGGCTCCAAGAAGACATACCAGAGGAAATTCAGATCCTGATCCACCTGTAGTGTATGAAAATCCCAATCTGATTTCAAGAATCCATCGTCGGGAAAGTCCTGTGATTCCTCTATTTAAATCTCATTCATGTCCCATTGTTTTTTAATATCTTGAAGATCTTGAATTTGATGAACAATTTGAGTTGTCGTTGTTTGAGACTAAGTCTGAAAGTGCTATTGGTTCTACTGTCATAAATCCAGAGTTTATCAAGTATCTTGAAATTGAACATGCTAATAGATCCATTGACAGTTACATTTTGAATATTCAAAATTCTATTGTGGCAAAAAATATTCCTGAGTTTATAGAATCTACATCTGAAACTCTTGGGCCATCAGCAGTTACATCTGGTTCACAAGTTCATACTGAGTGTCCTTTCATTCCTATCATTCATGTGCAACCTTCTCTTTCTGATCAACAATCTGCAGTAGTATCACCTCCATCCACACCACATACACCCCATACATCTACTGCTCCTACTCCACCTATATCCCCAAGACCGATTGTAAATCCACCAAGAGAAATGGCTGGTCGATTTGCACCCCTTGTGTTGCCTCAAAACTTGGATGACATGCCCGCTGATTATCAAAGTAAGATTCCATTATTTGATGGCACTCCTCAAAGTGTTCTTGCTCAGCAAAATTTTGATAGAATGGCAGATTTATTTGACCTTCATGAGATTGATGCAGAAAATGTGACCATGAGATTATTTGTGCAAACTTTTGGAGGTGAAGTAAGAAAGTGGTTCAAAGCTTTGCAGGCTAGAAGTATTGCTACATTGGCTGAGCTTCAGAGACAATTCTTGGATCGATGGGAAGTAAAGAAAGATCCTTTTTAGATCACTTCTGAATATACCAAGATCAAACGGAACGTTGGTGAGTCTATCCAAGATTATTGTATTAGATTCAATGCGGTTTACAATGCATTTCCTGATGATTTAAAGCCATCTAGGAGGTCTTATTTGCTTAATTTTCCAGATGGTTTCGATCCATACATGGCCTATCAATTAAGAGAAAGAGATTCGCCCATTTTGGAAGACATGTAGAAAATTGCGGTGAGTGTTGAAGCTAATTTGAATGACAAGAGAGCTAGATTGAAAGCTGAAAAGAAAGTAGTAATAAAGGAAGAGCCTTCTACTTCAGATCAAGTACTCCACAAGGTGGAAAATATGATTGAAATATTAACACTTGATAATCCTAAACCGAAGATCAGAAATTGTAACTTTCGTGGCCAGCAGCAACCACAATTCAGGATCAAACAACGAGAACAGCGAGCACAAGAACCAGCAGTACAACAGCAGGTAAAGACACCTTTACAACAGAATTTTGTTGGTCTGGAATCAGATGATGAAGAAAATGTAATAGGGGAAGAGAATCACTTCTTTACACTTGATGATATGCCAACCTTTATCACTGAAGATGAGGAGTATGCAGAAAGTTCAGTTGTACAAAAAGACAAGGATTTCATCTTGGCAAATGAGACAGCTCTTGAAGAAGATTCAGATGAGTATCAGAGAGGTTATATGAATGCTTTTTCCGCCCAGCAGTGACAATATTCACTTAGAAACAGAGATGTGCCTATCAATCCAATCCAAAAGAGAAAGGAAGTTTCAACACCAAAAAATGATTCACTCGTTGCATAGAAGAAGGGAAAAGAGATAGTTGATCCCACTACTAGTAAGTCCCCATCAACACATGAAAGATCTAATTAGCCAATTTTATCAAGGGAGAAAGCTGAAAAGAAGGATGTTCCAGCCAAAGAGGTAGAAAAAACTTCAGTTTTTAACTTAGAGAGTGAGATTGCTAAGTTAAAAGTATCCATTCCTTTAACTGAATTGATGAAGAATACCAGCTATAAGGGTCAGGTATCTAAAATTTTGAATTTCGATCCAATGTCTTATATGGTGAATGTGGAAGATGATCAACCTGAGTTGATATTTGGACCAGCATTGGATGCTGAGTCTCCAGACAATGATGTGCCTCCTTTTTATATCAGCCTTAGATTGCATGATTTTGTGTTACATAATGCTATGTTTGATTCCGGAGCTTCTCATAATCTCATGCCAATGGAAATCATGGAGAAATTGGGATTGGACATCACTAGGAAGTATCATGATCTTTACTCTTTCGATTCTAGCAGAGTAAGATGCATTGGTCTTATCAAAGATTTGGTGGTAATTTTAGATCATATTCCGAATAAGAATGTTTTGATGGATGTGGTTGTGGCGTATATTCCTCCTAGATTTGGCATGCTTCTTTCTAGATCTTGGGGAGAAAAACTAAAGGGAACATTGCAGCTTGAATTCTCCTATGCTACCATTCCTGTTTTTGGTCAGATGAGAAGATTATATCGAGAGAAAAAGATGAAGTATACGATCAACAGCAAGGAGAAACTGGTAAATCATCCAATCAATTATGTACATACAGATTTAGAGTCATTTGTTTTGTATTCAGATATTTTAAATGATGTAAATAGCTAATTAGTTGAAGTAGAAGACATTTCGGAAATCACCGATAATTTCAGAGAGGCCTTACAAAAAGAGAGACAAAATTTTGAAAGCTCCGCTGAGCAATCGGCCTTCCGACAACAACAAAAAGTTGATGGACAACAAGCAGAAATAACAGAGCCAATAGAATTTCAGCACTTGGAAGAAGATGAAGATGGTTTATGGACTATGGATTTTGATGGTGCAGTTGGCAGTGATGGTGCTGGAATTGGAATTTGGGTACGCAACCCTTTTTCCGCACTAAACAAGGTACTGAGTAATGTAAGGGTTTGTTCTTATAAATTAGCTTTTGATTGTTCAAATAATGAGGCAGAATACGAAGCTTTGATTGCTGGTCTGAAAATTCTTAGAACGTTGAATGCTAAGAGGATTGCAGTATATGGCGACTCTGAATTGGTAATTAAGCAAGTGAAAGGTGATTACCAAGCAAAGCATCCTCGAATGCGGGCTTACCAAAATGCTGTTCTTGATATCTTGAAAATGTTTTCAGACTATACTTTGACTTGTGTCCCTCGTATTCAGAATGGTATTGCAGATGCACTTGCAAAGGCAGCAAGTAATTTGAAAATTCTAATGAACTCAAGTAACAAATTTTAAATTCATGTGAAGCACCATCCGACTGTCCCGGATAATCAAAGGTATTGGCAAGTGTTCCAAAATGATGAAGAGATTGATAAATTTCTGCAAAATGAAGGCAAATTCAAAGACACTTCTACTGATGTAGAGCATGATGATGGTGAGGCTGATGTGCAAATAAATCAGATGGAAGTATTGCAGCTGAAGGAAAATGCCATTCCTAAAGGTCTAATACCTTTGGAGGAGCTCTTCGATCAAGATGATGTAGCTCAAAAACCAACCTTGCGGCCAACTGAAAAGGGAGTTGAAGATGTGAACATTGGATCAGCTGAGAATCCAAAGATGGTGAAATTGTCCAAAGCATTTCCACCAGAGGTAAAAGAAAAATATATCAGTTTTTTGTCTTCTTTTGCTGATGCATTTGCTTGGGACTATTCAGATTTGAAGACGTATGATACAAACATAATTCAACACACCATTCGAATTAAACCAAATCAAAAGCCCTTCAGGCAGAAATTGAGAAGAATAAATCCAAAGTTGTTGCCCTCAATTGAGAAGAAAGTGAATAGATTGTACAAGGCTGGTATCATCATTCCCATAAGGTTTTCAGATTGGATTTCTAATTTGGTGCCTGTACGCAAGAAGACAGGTGAGATTCGTTTGTGCATTGATTTCAGGAATTTGAATAAATTTTCTTTGAAAGATAATTATCCATTGCCCAAAATGGATCACATACTTCAGCGAGTAGTTGGAGCATCTCGTATGTCGCTACTCGATGGTTATTCTGGGTATAACCAAATTCTGGTCCATGAGGATGATAGAGACAAAACAGCGTTCACCACTCCGTGGGGAACTTTCCATTATGCTAAAATGCCTTTCGGTTTGAAGAATGCTGGTGCGACATTTTAGCGAGCAATGGATATGGCATTTGCAAATGAGAAAGATGCTTTTTCTAGTTGTGTATCTTGATGATTTGACAGTCTTTTCCAATTCTAATGAAGAGCACCTTTACCATTTGAAGATTGTTTTTCAGCGGTGTAGAAAGTATGGTGTGTCGCTCAATCCGAAGAAGATTTTGTTTGCCATGGATGAGGGCAAAATTATTGTTCATATTATCTCAAAGAATGGCATCCGCATTGACCCAGATCGAGTATAAGCTATTCAGAAAATTGATCTTCCCCGAAACAAAAAAGAGATGCAATCCTTCAATGGTAAGATGAATTTCTTACGCCGCTTTGTGCCTAATCTTGTCGAACATCTAAGAGAGATTACAAACATGCTTAAGAAAGATAGCGTAGTGAAGTGGACTGAGGAGGCTGTAAAGTCTTTCAATTTAGTGAAGTTGGCTCTTTCTTCAGCTCTAGTTTTGATCAGCCCAGATTATACTCAGGATTTTATTTTGTTTTCATTTGCTTCAGAGCATACTATGGCAGCAGTATTGATGCAGAAAAGAGATGAGCATGAGAAACCAATTTCTTTTTTCAGCCGAACAATAAGAGATGCAGCCTTAAAGTATAACATCATTGAAAAGCAAGCTCTTGCTTTAGTGAAAGCGTTGAAATTTTTTCGGGTTCCTAATGCTGCTCTTAAGGATGTTTTAGTGCAAATAGATCCGGAAGGGAGATGAGGCAAATGGATTGTTGCCTTGTTGGAGTATGATGTGGAGATAAAGCCTACAAAGCTTATCAAAGGAAAAGGGTTGGCTAAGCTAATGGCTGACTCAAATTTACATGCCTTGGAAATTAATCTTATTGCTGCTATGTCCGAGGAAAACGAAGAAAGTTCGCTAATTCAGGTATCAGAAATATTTGTTCATTCTCCTTGGTATTCAGATATTGTATATGTGCTTCAAAATTTGTCACCACCTCCTGGCATGACTAGAAACAAAAGTAGAACTCTGAAATTGAAGGTTGCTAAATTTTGTATTTTGAACGATGCACTCTATTGGAAAGATCCTAGTGGTGTTTTGTTAAACTGTTTGGTGGAAGAAGAAGCGAAGCAGGTTATGGAAGATTTTCATAAGGGAGATTGCGGAGGTCACCTTTTCTGGAAAACAACGGCAAATAAAATTTTGAGAGAGGGATATTATTGGCCGACACTTTTTGCTGATGTGTATAATAATGTTAAAAGTTCTCATGAATGTTAGATTTTTGAAGGGAGGCAGAAATTGCAGCCTTTGCTGCTTAAGCCAATTGAGGTAAGTGCTCCTTTTCAGCAGTGGGGTTTGGATTTCATTGGTGAGATCCATCCTGCATCTTCAGCTCAGAACAAGTGGATCCTAACAGCGACAGATTATTTCATGAAATGGATCAAATCAATTCCCACCAGGCAAGCTACAGGTTCGGCAATAATTTCATTCCTTGAGAATAACATTTTGTCTCGTTTTGGTTGCCCAAATAAGTTAATTACTGATAACGCAGCAGCTTTCAAATCAAAAAGGATGGTTGAGTTTTGTGACAAGTATCACATCACTTTGGGACACTCAATCGCTTATCATCCACAAGGCAATGGATTGGCGGAGTCTTCCAACAAATCTTTGGTCAACATCATTAAAAAGTTGCTGGAAATAAACAAGAAAATTTGGCATAAGAAGTTAGTCAATGCACTTTGGGCAGACCTAGTGAGTCAGAATAAATCCATTGGTATGTCCCTTTTTGAGTTAGTATATGGAGTTCACACAGTGTTTCTTACTTCTCTCGCAGTTCCAGTGGTCAAACTTCTACAGGAAGCTGGCAGTGAAGATGATCATATGCAAAGGAGAATAAATCAAATGATCCATTTGCAGCAGACTAGAGAAGAAGTTTTCCAAAATACGTTCAAGCTGCAAGAGAGAATTAAGAAAATATATGACAGAAAATCCAAGGCGGACAAATTTCAATTGGAAGAAGTGGTGCTGAAATGGGATGCAAGAAACGAGGAAAAGGGTAAGCATGGTAAGTTCAAAAATCTATGGAAAGGACCCTTTAAAATTGCTGCATATTGGGGTGAGAATGCTTTTCTTCTGAAAGAGATGAACGGGGAAGATTTTCCATGAGGGCTGGTTAATGGTTGGCTGCTTAAGAAATATCATTTCTAAAATGTTTTCTGCTATTTTACATTCTCATTGTACATACTAGTCTATTTCAATTTCATTGGAAGTGTGTGTTGTGATATTTTCTTCAGTTTGGGGCCCGAGGTGAAGGCTATAACTTTGAAGATTGATTTCAGTTTTGGTTTCAGTTTGTCGAGTCAGGTTTTTTAGTCATTTTGGTTTCAAAATTGAGTTGGTTTGTGTTAATTTTCAGTCAATAAAATTGAGTCAAGGGTCTTATGTTGATTTGTCGAAGTTATGGACTCCATAGCCCAATGGACGAAGGCACTGCCTACTCTCCCAGAAATTTGTAGTTCTTGGCACCTCCAAGGAGCTACCATCCCCATTGGAGCCAATGTTAGAGTCGGTATCTTCATCCCTCCGCCAGAGATCAAATTTCTCTTTTTGCATTTAATTTTAGGTGTCTCATTCAGTTCAGTCAGCAGCATTCCATTAGGATTAAGGATCATCTGACGGAAGGGTTTTGTCTTTCATATCCCTCATGTCTTGTACCTGCTGGCCTAGTTCTGTCTATCAAAATCATTTACAGTCATGTTTGGCCTCCTGTTTGACAAAGATTAATTTTAGGTTTTTAGTCTCATTAGGTCTAGGGTTTTATCAATTTGGCTTTCAAAATATCTAATAATGTCAGCAGGCACATGAGGGAGCTTCAAATAAGGTTTCAGTGAAAAAATTTTCATCATCATAATGCTTGATAATGATTTTTCTTCAAAACTCTTTTATCCTTTTGTAATAAATGTAGTGTAATTCTCAAAAAAAAATTAGTTGTAAATTACTTTAGGCACAACCCTGGTCACCTTTGCCAAAACCGCGTGCCAGCTATCCCTGCAAAGACAGAAAAAAAGTTCTTCATCAGTCAAAAGCACAAAGGAAACAAAAACAGAGTTTATGTGAAAAGTGTCAAAGTTTTCAAACTTTACAAAGTGGGTTTTTCAAATCAAAAATCAAAATCCTTTGTATATATAAGATCTTTCCAAATCAAAACTACATTTGCACGCCAAAGTCATCAAAGAGCCAAAGAAAATAGTGGAGAGAGCGATGCAGTATTTGGAGGGAAAACTGTGTGCAATTAGTTGAGCGTGGCACACTTTGCATTGGGCGCAGTGCACTGGTTGAGCGCGGCACATAGGGCCGCTCACCTTAGTGCATTTTTGTTCCAGCGCGGCGCATATAAGGGTCGCGACGCACTGGGCCATTGTCATGGCGCACAAGGCAGAGAACCAAGTTTTAGTCATTGCTTCACAAAAATTCAAATCGACTTGGTCCTTCTCACTCCAAGTAGGTTCAAGTGATCTTGTAATTGCCATTAACCACTGTTTGGGGTTGTTTGAAAAGGGAATATGAGAGTTTGAATGCCAAAACTATAAACGCTATCATCTTGTTGATGTGCCACCTTAGGGTTTTGAAATTGGAGTTTTAAAAGTAATTTTGGTGCCAAATACTTCATTCCTCACTGTTTATTCCTCCCTCTCACTATTATACTATCAATACAAGTCCATCCCCTATCCCCTTACATCCCTAGAGCCACTCATACCATCTCATTTCCATTATCCCTATCCCAATTCATTTCATTTCCTATCATTTACACTTTCCCATCTCACTTGTAAAATTCCCCAAACCCCAACTTTCCCAAACAGTTAATTGGTTGTCCCTACACTTGAATTATCACTTGATTAAACCCCATTGTTCCCATTGTCCTATTTCTCCTACAGTCCCTCCCCTTTGACATATATTTGGAAATTGAAATAAAACACCAAATTCTCATTTTCATCTCACACAAGCCAACATATACCTTGCATGGACATCATGGAGACAGACACTGATACATCATATGACAGAGATAATGATTCTACCACTGAGCTACATGCACCTATAAGGCCTCGTAAAGGTGGCAAACATGTGAGAGAAGAGCCCAATTCATTGACTCAATTGTAGGCTTGACCACTTGCCATGGCATGTTTTCGAGAGCAGTCATACTATCAGTATTGTGAGATGATTGCTAGGATTCATCATCATCAGGAGTTAGCTCGTTTGTTTGTATTTCATTTACATGATGGTCAGGTAACTCTTGATAGTGTAAATTTCACTTTGACATCGGAAACCATCCCCCAAGCAACTGGAATACCGAATGTGGGTGAACAGTGGAACAAAAGACAACAGGTGGACAGAGTGCATTATGAACCATATATCAGGCCTAGCTTTGTGAGGCAACTCAACAGAGTTTTCCCATTCCGGTTCCTAAAGGAATCCTATGCGCCTCTGATGAAGCTCATTATCAGATATTTCAGTTGTGAGGGCCAGTTTTCACACCTCTATGCCTACCACATCAGGTTATTGATGCATTTCACCAGAGTGAGGATGATGAAAATACCTTATTTTATGTGCCAAAAAATCGAGAGAATGACCACTCTTGTGCAGAAGAAAACTCCCGAGCAACAGTACAACAGTATTTATCACTATGCACTCATCAAGATCGTGGTTGTACATCAGCTTGGATTGCAGGGCATTTCATGGGAGGATTTCATTTCCCGTGATTTCTTCACAGCTCCTTAGGTTCCTCCGGAGGTTGTCCATGATGTAGGTGAACCTTCACATAAGCCTGAAGGTCACAAGATAGAGCCTATCAGTGTGCCAGTGTTTGTTACTTATCAAAGAGGCACCAGATTATTATTTGCAGCAGCCCGGCGAGTACTATATCCACCTGGGGTGGAAGGGATCTCATTTCCGTCATCAGCAGCATAGGTACAGGTGCAGGACAGAGGTAAGAGTCCTATGCAGGATGAGGGCCCTTTAGGAGGCCAAGACACAGATTTCATACTCATTGATGAGAATTTGAGCTCTCCATTCTCAAAGTTGAGAGAGATCATTCAGGAGCAGAAGGCGGAGATCGACACATTGACCATCAAGTTGCAAAGAGCCCAATGGGTCATAAACTACTTGAATTAGTGAAAAAAATAGCTGGAAGATCAGCAAACAATCATGGAGTTGCAAAACATCCGTGAGATCCGGCACGCTGCCCAAAGAAGCCAAACCGAGATGACACCCATTGAGTGAGAGATAGAGGCTGATCGAGAGACTTGGCTCGAGAGCGTCAATATTCATTTGGAGAAGCTATTGGAGAAGGTCAACAGAGAAAATAACATGCTCAGACACATGAAGAACTATTATTGGGCGTGAAATCATGTTTGCAAGGTGCGAATCGAGATCTTGAAGGAAAAACTAAAGAGGGCACTAAAGCGTCGTAAAAGGCATGATAGACTCCAAATTTTGGCCGAAACTTCTTTGGCCTAGCATAGTGCTTGAAGGTGGAAATTCAGCCCAAATTTCAAGAAATTTGGGAAACTTTTTGTCAATTTTGAATGTTTTGGCCTAAACACAAATTTCCCTACCCGACGCATAGCGCCACTTGGTGTGCGCTTATAATTGGCAGCTCTTTTGGAGGAAAACTTTTCATTTCTAGATTTTTCATCAAAATTTGTGCATGCATACCCATTACCTAAGGATTTTGACAAGTTTTGGGTTGCCTAAAGGGTCAAAAACACCCTAAAAATGGCCTTTCTGCCACTTTTTGGACACATAGGAAGAAGTGTTGGGAGATTTGAGTTTTGGAGTGGCGAATGGCAACCAAATTCAGAAATTCCACTTGGTTTGGAAAGTAGACAGGTAGAGATTTCCAACGAGCTATCTTGTGCTCAATTTTAACTTCGGGAAGAACCTCAAAATCAGCCTCAAAGTTGTGCCACGCATAGAGATTTCAGGCGCGGCGCATTAGGAAATTTGGCCTATTTTTCACTCAGCAGCTCAGTTTTTCGCCTAGTTTTGGCTATTTTGAATTTTTCATCTAAATCTTGATGTAACTTGATGTAATTTCATGACTATGATGTAATTTTGGCACATTTTTACTCATCTTAGTAGATTCATTCACCAAAAAGTGAAATGTAAGTGGATGAATCAGTTTCCTATCATATAGAGGCAAGTTGTTTCATTGCCTATTTTCCAGTTCTTAGTTTAGATATGGTTGAAACAGCTCCTAGAATGGTGAGCTAGACCCCTAGAGGCATGGGGATGAGTTAGGCTTTTCTATATCCTGTAGTTCTTTACTCATTTTCATGGTTGGACACTTGGGATTGCTTAACACTTCATTGTACATTTTATCTCTGCAATTTTGGCAAAGGAATAGACCAGGGTTTGCAGCACTCTTTGGGATCCATGTGGCTCTGTGTTTTTATGGTGTGTTTCTCTATGTGATTGTAAGTTCATTGATGTTTATGTGTATCATTTCCGTTCTCCTTTCTTCTTAAATTAAACAAACAAGTTATAAAGGTGGAATTCATTAGATTGTTTTGCTCCGCCTTGAGTTTTTTTTGATTTTCCATATTTTCATCTGTTTGAAGAGGAATCTTGAAAGCCTCTTTCCCTCTTCAGCTCCTCACCGGTCTGAGGTATCCATTCACTTAATATAAAGCATCAAAAGAATTTCCTTCCTTGCCCCATTCAGAACTCTGCAAAAACTAGGCCTCATCGCCAGACCCAAAACTGCCTTTCCCTTTGATTCCAAAAAAAACCCCAAGATCAAAATCAAACTCCTTCACTTATATACCTAGCCTAAAATTAGCTTTTATTTCAAGTTATCTCAAGCCTTATTGATTATCTTTGTTGAGATTGACCTAGAGAGAGCCCTCTCCTGATCTGGTAGGTCTAGCTACCAGACTAAGCGTGGTTTGATGTTACCCTGAACTCTGCCTTCTTTCAGCCTGAGGTGAATTTAGGCTATAACAGTAGGAAAAGGTTAGTCCCAGGTTTCGAGAATTGATTTCGGTGATATTTTTTCTCTTGTTTCCAAGGTTACTTCTATTTCATTACTTTTGTTTTTTGTTTTTGCATTTGCTTTTGAGGTAGAAAAGATGGATGTGAAGAAAAATTGATTCATGGGGATCTAGAAGAGGAGATCTGCATGAAGCAACCTAAAGGATTTATGGTGAAGGGTAAGAAAGAAGTAGTATGCAGGTTAAAATAGTCTTTGTATGTGCTAAAACAGTCACCCAAGATGTGGTATCATAAATTTGATACCTATATACATGGACTTGGCTTAAAAAGAAGCAAAGAGGATCATTATGTGTATTTTAAATTAATTGGTGATCGTGCTATTTATTTGGTCTTCTATGTGGATGATATTTTCATGATTGGAAATAACAAAAAAATTATCTAAGATTTGATGACCCAATTGTTCTCGACATTCAACATGAAGGATCTTGATGCTGTAAACTATATTTTTGGCATGGAAATTAAGAGAGATCAGGAAAAGAGGAAGCTTTGGTTAAACCAAAAGAAGTATGTTGAGACAATATTGTAGAGGTTCAATATGCACAATAGTAAACCGACAAAGGTTCCTATTCCTGTAGGTGTAAAGCTATTTGCTGAACACTGTCCCAAGACACAAGAATAAGAGGAGGATATGTCTTGTGTTCCATATGCAAGTGCAGTGGATAGCCTAATATATGCAATGGCCTGTACTAGACCAAAAATTACACATGTAGTGGGAGTATTTAGTACATTTATGTCAAAACCAGGGAAGGAGCATTCGACAAAAGTGAAGCGGGCTTTCATATGTTTGCATGGCACTAGTGATTATGGATTGTGCTACTAGGGAAGACTAGGATTGGACATAGTTTTGGACATCCATGGTTTTGTTGATGCAAACTGGGCTGAGATATGGACCAAAGAAGATCTACATGTGGGTATATTTTTAGCTTATTTGGAGGTGCAGTCAGTTGGATGAGTAAAAGACAGTCTGTATTGGCTCTTTCAACTATAGAGGAAAAATACATGGCAACCACTCATGCAAGCAAGGAAGCAATTTGGTTCTAGAGATTGTGTTCAAGTATGGGGTTGGTGCAGCAAGCTATAAGGATAGACTGCGATAGCCAAAGTGCAATTTTCTTGGCTAAGAACCCTTCTTATCATTCAAAGACAAAGCACATTGAGATATGGTTGAGGATAAAAAGGTGTTGCTGGTAAAGGTGGACACTTTGAAGAATGTTGCAGATGACTGGAAGAAATCTATGAGGACTCAATAGTTCTCTTGGTGTAGAGAAATAATGGGTGTTTGAAGGCTGGACTAATGGTTAAGCTCTCATGTGGCCCCTTGTGAAAAGAAAACAACAAGAGGGAGAATGTTGGGTATGTGTTATATTCTTTCCACAATTAGTCGCACACGCAGGGGGGGGGGGGGGGGGGAATAACCCCCCTTGTTTGTTGCGTTGGGAGTGGGCGGGTCATACAGGGGGTGATATTCCCCCTTGTCCAGGGGTTCACCGGGGGGGGGGGGGGGGGCAGCCCCCTGGGGAATGCCGGGGTATTACTTACTGGAAATTTTTTTTTCCTTATTTTTCGATGGGCAGACCTACCTATGGTTTTTTTCATGGGTTTGGACATGGTTTTGGGAATGCTAGTTTTTGGCCCCCAGTATTTTGTAGATCCGGTGAAGGGAGCTACAGTTATGTTATAATCCAAGGTTAATGGATTGGTGTTTATGCATGCTTCGTCATGTATATATATGTATTGTAACACTAAAAGGAATATAATGAAAAATCAAGCTAGTAGTCTCAGTTTTTGGATCAAGGGGAAAACTATCTATGTTTGCTGTCTTTAAGAATTCGTTCACAGATAATTTTTGTACAGGGTTAAAACCTATAGCTACAAGTGGAGCAATGTTTTCATTACATAGTGACTCCACTCAAGTACTTTCCAAGGCTGTTGAAAGTGGAGAAACAACTGAGATGAAAAATTATAATCTTAAAATATTATTCTTGCAAAATTCACTACCCTTCCCAACTCAAAACATTGTGGTAATGCTGAATTTTATGTTGAGTTTAACCGAGAAGGCATATCGGGGACTTCAACTATTAAATATTCCTAGAATATTGTACAGAGCCACTCATCCTACTACAGCATTTAATTTTTCATCATCATTAGCTTTCTCTACTTCTACTGATATAGTGAAGTACATAGCATAGCTTTGTGCACGAGGAGAAACATATGGGGTTGTCTTGTAACACCTTTTTTAGCCATTTTATAAATAGGAAATCCTTGGTTGTGCGGCTCTCTCGTGGAGAAGAATATCAAATCAACATAATAAGCTATGAACTTGTATGCCATAAATGTAGTCAATTTAAAGGGGATTTTAGTTTCATACAACCTTCATCGCCTAATCCTCTACAAAGTTAGTTGCATGAAAGGTAGGGAAGAAAATAGTAGTCTTGAGCCAAAATAATTAACATTAAGGTAGAAGATGCAACACTTAGTATATTCTAAATTGTTTCCACATTTTTGAGGCTCCTTTAAGTTGACATTAAAGGCCCATGGAATCCTTGGTTTGACATATAACAACCCCTTCTCTAGCTTGGAAAATATGCATTGTAGGGAAGTTTGCTGGTGGATTGACAATATTGGAGCCCACTAATTAAACTCAATCCCATCCTCCTTTATCTATACATATATCAACATTATTGTTCCTATTTTTCAAAATTTCCCACAATTGATGCATCTCCTTCCATTTACCTACTCTCCCACAAGCAGAGAATAACATATTGTAATTGGTTGTATCTAGTCTAAAATTTCCTGAATCTTAAGAGTGTCCAACCGGTTTTCTAACTAGTTGATATGTATATTCTGAAGGCTTACTCGTCATCATTTTCATATTTGTTAAACACGTAATGCATCACGGATGAAACCTCCTTCTAAAAAAACCTCAGGGAATTGGAACCATGAAAGGTGGGTTGTAAGCTTGAATCTTCCCCCCTTAAAAAGGAAATAGCATGAAGATTTAAGGTTGTTAGGTGAGGTTTGAAACCAACATCCACCCTATTGAAAAATTACCATTGTATATTTATCATTTTGAAATTAAGACCATATGATCGTGGAAGAAGATTAAAAAAAAAATTGCCAAAATTATTCCTTGTTGAAATAATAATAGTGATCCCAAGGAAGTTGGAAGATATACATATTTTCTTCACAAGCTATATTAGGTCACAATACCTCAATTAAAAGATTCAAAACAGATTTTGCTTGATTAAAATTTTTGTTGCAATGCATTCCTCTTTAACATACAAAGTGTTGTATTTCTTCATTAAATTTTATGCAAATGTTGGGATTTTGTCATAACATCATAACCAAGCCAAAAAAGAAATTCCCATATTGACTCACCAAAACTCTTCTTTCACTACCACAAAATCCACACTCTCGGTGTTGCAAAGTCATCTTGAGGAGCTAGTTTTAAAATTGATTATTAAAATAATTGTGAGTTCCTATTGGTGAATAAAATCTAACACTTTGGCCTTTATTTTTGTGAAAGTCCTTATTCTTTCCTTATAGTGAATAAGAATAAGTTCACCAAAATCCTTAAGAAATAAGCAAAATTTAATCAATGGATTGGGAAACCACATGCTTTACTTGTTACCAAAACCTTCATAAAGAAATAGGCTTGTAATTTTTATGCATATTCAAAATATTCAAAACCTCTATCAAATTATAACCATAGGCAACCCTCTAGTTATTAGTTGTGCTCATTGACACTTGAAAATTAATTAAAACGTTACAAAACGTATAATGAAGGCAGTGCATTGGACAACTTCCTTTCGTAATGATATTATCTCCTAGAAATTTCATTGTCATGCTTGATTCTGGCACATTTTAGATGTGTCATATGTATTGATATTGACAACCATAAAATACATCCATATTGTAAAATACTCATTCCACTAACAATATTCCACTATCCAAATTATTTCATATTAACATCACCTAATCGACCAAGGCCACTTTTAAGTCTATAGAGTTATTTTCTTTCCCATCATCGTTTTATTTTATAGAATAACAGTAAGAAATGATTAATTATCTATTTGATATTACCTTCCTTGCATTGCTATATATTGGTATTCCTCAACTTTCTAGGTTTCTTGTACACTTGAAATTATTAATCTAGATGAATCATCAACCACTACCACTTTTCAGTCTGTAGAGTTATTCCTTTTGTGATAATCCTTCAGTGAGTTGCAAAGTAGGAAGTCAAGTATACCAAAAATCTTGGAATATTGAAAATTCCAGAACAATAGAAATGGAGAGAGTAAACTCCTCTCCTCTAAACACAGAGTAATTAAAATTCTTGACAGAAGACAGAGTTTCCTGAATATAAAACAAACTTCTATTCTTTTCAAAAATTGTTACAAAATATTCCTCTTAACACAGAGGGATAACATAAATGGTGACTGCTTCAAACACAGTGCACAAACCTTCACTATATTTCATAAAATAACACTTTGTCTCAGTAAACCAACACTGTTGTGTATTTCTTCTCTGCACTGCTGTGCAAATACAAACAAAACATAATAATACAACACAGGCTCTCGACCCCTTTTGTTTTTATATGCCGCGCATATTAAAAACATTACAACAAAACTATATTAAAACTTAAACAAGGTTTTTTTTAAAATAAATATTGACGGGGACCCACATTACAAACAACAAACAAAAACTTCCGATGTCGATTAACAAATGGATGCGATGGAGCAAAGTTTAAATCCGCCATATAAATGTCATCGGGTCCAAAACTTCAATATAGCAAAGCGGCCAACTCAAAATTGCGATTGAAATTGAAGAGCGGATGCGATGGTGCATTACACTCCGCCCTATATAATATATCGGGTTTGCCTTTTGATAGACCAATCGGGCCCAAACCATAACACCTTCCGATTGCGATTAACAACCAAACGCAATGACCATATATCAAATTTGGCTCACAAACTCATCGGGTCTGGACTTCAACACTATGTGATCGGGCCTCGTTATAAAGAGGTTCTGATTGCGATTCAAAAGCGGACACGATGGAACAAATAAGCTCCATCGCATAATGCCATCGGGTCTGCCCTATGGTAATGTGATCAGGTCACACAATAAAACCCTGCCGATTGAACCTTTGCGATTGGAAACTTGCGATCGTATTATATACTGCCGCATGGTCTTGTCGACTCACAGGCCTCGACTGTAGTGGAGGGCGATTATAACATAAAATTTGGTTGTATTATATACAACCATTCCGCTACAGAACTCTACCACATATACAAGACATTTTTACGTTGAAACATATATATTGCGATTTGCGATTGCGATCAGATCGCATCCCAATCTTCCATATCAACAACACACTACTTATAGAATTTGCGATTCCAATTGGAATTTAAGTGGTGGGGACCACTTGTCCTGTCTCTTCAAAAATTAAAGGAGTTCGGCTGTTTTTAAACAAATTTCTTCATTTTGGTTGTTGAGGGCTTAACAGCCCGAAATGAATGTTTCTAATAAAACTCTGCTCTTCCGTATACCAGAACTACGAAAGTCTTCACTCCATTGTAAAAATGGCTCTGCCCATCACCAAAATCAATTCTCCTCTGCAATTTGTGGCTGTTGCCCTTAACAATTAAATTTTTCCTTACAGATTTCCCATTCTTCTTAAATACCCAGTGCTGTGCACTCCAACTCTGTTGCACTGCCTCTATACTCTTTTTCTTCCTGCTCAAAGGTTAGCAGGGAGTTTAATATTTCAACACTCCCCCTTAAAGTCAGCTGCTGGGTTATCTATCATACCCAAGCTATTTCCTAAAAATTCAAAGGGCTTCTGTCCCAATGGCTTTGTTAAGATATTTGCATATTCCTTCTCTGTTTTACAATGTTGTAAAACAATTTCTCCATTTTTTACCAATTCTCTGATATAATGAAATTTTGTATCTATGTGTTTTGTTCTTTTATGAAACACTGAATTCTTTGACAATGCAATAGCTGAGCTATTGTCACAATAAATCACTGTCCCTTTTTCCTACTCTTGGCATAAACTTCTCAACATTCTTCTCATCCAAATTGCTTGACACGCTGCTGCCGTAGCTGCCACATATTCTGCCTCTGCTGTAGATAATGCTACAATTGGTTGTTTCTTAGAAGCCCATGAAATGGCTCCTGAACCCATATGAAAAACATAACCGGAAGTGCTCTTCCGATCATCTACACTTCCAGCCCAATCACTGTCAGTGTAACCAACTAACTCTAAATTTTCTGAAGCAGTATATAAAATACCAAATCTTTTAGTTCCTTTAACATACCTCAGAATTCTCTTTGCTACTTGCCAATGTGCTTCTTTTGGCTTCTCCATAAATTTGGAAATTAAGCTAACAACATGCATAGTATCTAGCCTAGTTGCAGTGAAATACATGAGACTGCCAACTATGCTTTTATACAAACTAGGATCAAAATCTTTGCTGCTGTCATCTTTACTCAACTTCAATCCCATTACTGTGGGAGTAATTGCAGCTTTGCACTCCTCAATATTAAATCTTTCTAAAACCTGATTCACATACTTTGCTTGAGAAATAAAGATCCCTTTTTCACTTTCTTCTACTTCTATTCCTAAGAAGTATCTCAACAAGCCCATGTCAGTCATTTCAAATTCATCTTTCATGACTGTTTTAAAGTTTTCAACAAGGTAATCATCATTACCTGTAAATATTAGATCATCAACATATAAAACAACAATCAACATTTTACCATCATTTTATTTGATGTAGAGGGTGGGTTCTCCCTCACACTTTTCAAATCCATTTTCTAGTAGATAGGAGTCTATTGTACTGTACCATGCTCTTGGAGCTTGCTTCAGCCCATAAAGAGCTTTCTTCAATTTGCAAACTTTGTGCTCTTGGCCTTTCTTATCATAGCCGAGAGGTTGTTCCACGTATACCTCTTCCATTAAAACTCCATTTAAAAATGCGGATTTTACATCCATCTGGTATACTTTCCATTTTTTTTTGTGCTGCTATTGACAGCATTGCTCTTACTGTCTCCATTCTTGCAACTAGTGCAAAAGTTTCTTCATAATCAATCCCATGCTTCTGCTTATATCCCTTGACAACAAGTCTGGCCTTGTGTCTCTCTATTTTTCCTTCAGCATTTTTTTTGGTCTTATAGACCCATTTAACTCCAATGACTTCTTTACCTTCTAGGAGATCAACCAACTCTCATGTTTTGTTCTTTTCTATGGCATTAATTTCATCATCCATAGCTTCTATCCATTTTCTATCGTTAATAGCATCTTTAAAATGAATAGGATCATCAACTTGAAAATACAAACAAAATAAGGAATTCATACCTTCATTTGCTGCTCCCTTCTCATAGATCTCTCTAATACTTCTGAACTTTGTTCCTCCTTCACTAGGTGTAGATGTGCTTGATGAAGCACTGAATTCTGCTCCACGTGGTGTTCTTGGAGATGCACTCCCATTTCTTCTCAAGGGTGTTCTCGCTGCTGCTTGAGGTGTCCCTTGTTGTCCTTGTGTTGGTGGAGGTTGTGCAACAGATGAGTTATTAATTTCAATCACATCTTCCTCATCTTCATCATGAGATAAAAAGATTTTAACATTGATTGTTTTCTCAATGCTTCCATCCCATGCTTCCTCTTCAATGAATTGCACATCTCTGCTTATCACAAAATTCTTTGTGGATGGGTTATACAATCTGTATGCTTTGGAATCTTCACAATATCCAAGGAAAATGCACTTCTCCTCCTTACTATCCAACTTCTTTCTCAACTTCTCAGGAATGTGTGCATATGGCACACATCCAAAAACTCTCATGTGGGTGACTCCCTACTTTCTGCCACTCCACGCTTCTTTTGGAACTTTGTTCATCACAGCTTTTGTTGGGCATCTATTTAAAATATACACAGCACAGTTTGTTGTTTCTACCCAATACTCATTGGAGAGTGTTTTGCCTTTAGCATACTTCTCACCATTTCCATTATGGTTCGATTCTTCCGTTCAACAAATCCATTCTGTTTCTGTGTGTACCTTGTGGTAAACTGCTTGTGTATGCCATTCTCTCTGTAAAAACACAGAAATTCCTTTGATATATATTCTCCTCCTCTATCAGTTTTGAGAACTTTAATGTGCAACTCGCTCTGTTTTTTTACAAGAGCGTTAAAATAGAAAAATTTCTGAAAGACTTCACTCTTATATTTTAGGAAATAAACCCACATTTTTCTTGTGAAATCATCCATGAAGGTTAGCATGTAATTGCTTCCTGAAATTGATGCTATCTACATCGGCCCACATAAGTCTGAGTGAATGATCTCTAAGGGTGCTTTCGCCTTTATGCTTTGCCCTGATGGAAAATTTTCTCTGTGTTGCTTTCCCAAGATGCAGCCTTCACATAGGTTGTCGGGCTTCTCAATCAAAGGAGAACCTCTTACCATTCCTTTTCTGTGCAACAAATTTAATCCTCCAAAATTGAGATGTCCAAATGTCAGATGCCATAACCAATTTTCATCTTTTACTTCCTTTTGAAAGGCTTCTTGTGTTACAATTGCTATGCTCTTTCCTTTTCCCTTCAAGTCAGTGTTGAGCTTGAGCGGAAACATTCTATTGTTGGTCATTTGTATTTCAGCAATGATTTTCTTACTTGGAGGTATATCTTTTATTGTGCACACATCATCCTTGAAAACTACATTGTAACCTTTTTTTATGAGCTGCCCAACACTCAAAAGATTACACTTCAAACCTGGAACATAATACACATCAGGAACAATTTTTTTCTCACCATTTCTTGCTCGAATACTAACTCTGCTTTTTCCTTTTACAGAGATCTTAGTATCAGTCCCTGTGGTTACTTCTGATTTTACTTTTTCATCTAGATTTGCAAACATTTCTCTGTTTCCAGTCATGTGATTACTACATCCTGAAGCTAAGAACCAAATATCATCTTCTCTATCATGTGCTACATTACATGCTAACAACACATTACTTGGGTTCTTTTCTTCTTTTGCTACATTATAATTCTGCTTATTTTTCATGTCATTCTACTTCTTTCTACATCCATTGGCATAGTGCCCATATTTCTTGCAATAATGACATTGGACATTGGATTTGTCATACCTTTTTCCATGAGCATGCTGGTGTTGGTGTTCACCTTGTTGGCTGTTGCATTGGTCGTGGCTCTGATTCTGACTGTTGCTCCTTCCATGTGAATGTGAAGGGTTGTTCCTTTCACCTCTGTTTTGACTTCTGCCTCTTCCTCTTCCTTTGCCTTGACCTCTTCCTCTTCCTGAAGACATATGGGTCTTGAAGGCGTGCTCTAGAGATGAGTTTTCATCTCTGCTCAATCTCTGTTCATGAGTTATCAATGAGGCATGAAGTTCATCCACTGTGAACTGTGAGAGATCCTTGGTCTCTTCTATGTTGGTAACAATAACATCAAACTTTGAGGGTAAGCTCCTCAAAAGTTTCTCCACAATCCTTCTTTCTTCAAGAGTTTCTCCATGGGACCTTATCTGATTTACAATCTCAATCACATGTGTAAAAAATGTGTCTACATTATCTTACTCTTTCATGCAAAGAGTTTCAAAATCTCTTCTCAGCAACTGAAGTTTTGATGTCTTCACTTTTTCCATACCTTGATAGGCTACTTTTAGATTTTCGCATGCTTCCTTGGATCTCTGGGCTGCTGCTATCCCTGGAGACACACTCTCATTTACTGCTTGATACAATAAGAAGAGAGCTTTAGCATATTTATTCCTATTGCTCTTCAATAGATCCTTCTCTTCTTGAGTAAAGGCATTAAAAGCCTGCTCATCAGCTGGTTCAACAAAACCATCTTCTAGAAATTCCCATAAGTCTTGTGAGACAAACAAGCTCTCATGGTAATGGCCCAATAATCATAATTCTCTCCATTAAATTGTGGAAGCTGAGCATTTCCAATATTCATACCAGTGCTTGGTCCAGCAATTTCTTTTAAATTGAACTCTGAACTTAAACAAATTGTCTTTCCTTTTATCTGAAAGAACAAACTCTTTTAAAACAATAAACAACAGCTCTGTTATCTTTGAGAAATACCTGAACTTTGACTTCTGTTGAGCTTTCACACTACTGGAGAAAACACTGCAACAAGTCTTCTTCTTCTTCAGCTTCTTTGAAACCTTCAAAGAGCCTAAACTAGCTCTGATACCATGTTGGAATACTGAAAATTCTAGAACAATAGAAATGGAGAGAGTAAACTCCTCTCCTCTAAACACAGAGAAATTAAAATTCTTGACAGAAGACAAAGTTTCCTGACTGTAAAACAAACTTCTATTCTTTTCAAAAACTGTTACAAAATCTTCCTCTTAACACAGAGGGATAACATAAATGGTGACTGCTTCAAATGCAGTGCAGAAACCTTCACTGTCTTTCATAAAATAACACTCTGTCTTAGTAAACCAACACTGTTGTGTATTTCTTCTCTGCACTGCTATGCAAAACCAAACAAAATAGAATAATACAACACAGGCTCTCGGCCCCTTTTGTTTTTATATGCTGCGCATATTAAAAACATTACAAAAAAACTATATTAAAACTTAAACAAGCTTTTCTTTAAAACAAATATTAACGGGGACCCACATTACAAACAACAAACAAAAACTTCTGATTGCCGATTAACAAACGGATGCGATGGACCAAAGTTTAAATCCGCCATATAAATGGTGTCGGGTCCAGAACTTCAATATAGCAAAGCAGCCAACTCAAAATTGCGATTGCGATTGAAGAGCGGATGCGATAGCGCATTACAATCAGCCCTATATAATATATCGGGTTCGCCTTTTGATAGACCAATCGGGCCCAAACCATAACACTTTCCGATTGCGATTAGGAACCGGACGTGATGACCATATATCAAATTTGGCTCACAAACTCATTGGGTCCAGACTTCAACACTGTTCGATCGGGCCTTGTTATAAAGAGGTTCTGATTGCAATTCAAAAGCGGACGTGATGGAACAAATAAGCTCCATCGCATAATGCCATCGGGTCCACCCTATGGTAATGTGATCGGGGCACACAATAAAACCCTACCGATTGAACCTTTGTGATTGGAAACTTGCGATCGTATTATATATTGCCATGTGGTCTTGTGGACCCACGGGTCTCGGCTGTGGTGAAGGGCGATTATAACATAAACTTTGGTTGTATTATATACAACCGTTCCACTGCGGAACTCTGCCACATCAACATGATATTTGTACGTTGAAACATATATATTGTGATTTGCAATTGTGATCGGATCGCATCGCAATCTTCCATATCAACAAGAAACTGCTTATGGAATTTCCACTTGTCCTGTCTCTTCAAAAATTAAAGGACTTCGACTGTTTTTAAACAAATTTCTTCATTCTGGTTGTTGAGGGCTTAACAGCACGAAATGACTATTTTTAATAAAAATCTGCTCTTCCGTAGACCAGAACTACGAAAGTCTTCATTCCACTTTAAAACGGCTCTGCCCATCACCAAAATCAATTGTCCTCTGCAATTTGTCGCTGCTGCCCATAACAATTAAATTCGTCCTTACAGATTTCCCATTCTTCTTAAATACCCAGTGCTGTGCACTACAACTCTGTTGCGCTGCCTCTGTACTCTTTTTCTTCCTGCTCAAAAGCTAGCAGGGACTTTAATATTTCAACAAAAAATTGTATATCTCCGGTCCTCTCTCTATATTGCTATTTATTAGTTGTTTGGGTCTTACTTAAATGTTGTTCCGGCTGATTGATCCAATTTTTCTATTTTCATTGGCAAAAGTGTGTATCCATCACAAAATGTACTCAGGATTTCATTTCAGTGTATGGGTGTGTAAAAAAATATACATTGCGATAGTTAGTAAGGTGGGTATTATAATATATATTACGATCAATGAGCAATTAGCTTGGCATTCGGAAAGCTGAGAAACATTTTTTCTGTTCGTGGATGTTAGAGTCAAATTTAGTAGATGCAAATATGGTTCAACGGTCAAATTCTTCCAATGGTCAATGAGCATACATTTCTAAATATTAGCCTATATCAATTTTGCCACAAAGTTCTCCAAAACGCGTTTAGTGCATGAACTGCGTAACAACCAGATTTATTTTTATTAATTAGTTAATGCATCAGTCAGGATCAACTCCATCTCCGAAAATAATTCAAATAATAGTATATTCCTCTTAGAATCAGCGGAAGAGATCAACTCTCGTGAAAGGATGCACAATTTGCAGCTATATTGGTTATGTTCAGGGTTCAAATATAGTTGTCCTTGAAATACTAAAATTCTATATATTTTTACTATGTTTCATATCCAGAATAAATTTTGTTTCATAGTGGTACGTGTAAAACTGATTTTCTTGAATATGTAATATAAATATATTTTGTTTATATTTCAAATAAATATAAATATATTTTGATTATATTTCGAATAGAATTTATTCACAAAGAATAAATTATAAAATTCTATATTTTAAAAGAGTTGTATATAATATTATTTTATTTTATTTTAAAACAAATTAATGAATATATTAATAATAATTTTTAATGTGAATTTTCTAAATTATAATATTTGAATTTGAAGATAATTTAATGAATAGATAATAATATTTTATTATTATTTAAGATATTGTGGTATATATTATAATTCTTAGATTTATTTTTCTAACATGATTATAGTCTATTCATATGGAATGGTTTATTATATAATATTAATATTTTTACTTTATTATATTATTTTAATTTTGCATTATTTTCTCTACAATAAATTAATATTATTTTTAATAATAAATATTTTTAAATTTTTAAATTATTATTATTTTTAATAATAAATATTTAAAATGTTTTTAATTTATATAGTTTCCTTTTTAGATTATTTTGGGTGTGATGTCTATCTACATATTATATTATAATAGGTGGTTGATTTAATTGCTTATATTGTAATGTTAATTTCTATGTAGTTGTTTTAGTGTTTATGTTGTATATATAAATGTTTTTTTATAAGTGTTTATTTGTATATTGAGGAGAGAGTTTGTGGGGATATTGAGGGGTTTATGTTAATTGGGTAGGTAAGAGGAAGGAGGGAGAGTGATTGAAGGGAGGGAGGAAGGGGTAGGAGGAAAGCGAGATGAAGGGAATTATGAGGAGAGATAGGAAATGGAGACAAGAGGGTTGGGGTAGTGAGGGGGAGAAAAAGGCGTCAGGGATGGGAGAGTGTAGGGGGGTGGTATGGGGGAGGTAGGGAGAGAACTTAAGCAGGACGAAGGGAGGGATAGGAAGAGAGGGAGAGAGAGAGAGGGAAGGACGGTGGGAGAGAGAAAGGGAGAGATTGTTGGGTGAGAGAAGGGGGGCGAGGGGGAGAAAGAAGGTAGGAGAGAGAGAGAGAGGGGGGGTGGGGCGGCGAAGGGGAGAGAGAGAGAGAGCGGGGGGGGGGGAGAGAGACAGCGGGGGGGGGGGCAGGGGAAGGGAGAGAGATAGGGGGGAGGGGGAAGGCGAACGAGAAAGGAGGGGGTATATAGGGAGAGGGAGTGGGAGCTAAAAGGAGAGGGGGAGAAGGGGAGAAGGTCAGAAAGAGATATTGGGGGAGAGGGAGAGCGAGAGATGAAGGAAGAGAGAGGGGGGAGAGAACAGGATATGGAGAGAGAGAGAGAGAGGCAGGGGGAGGGGGAGGCCGAGAAAGAGATAGAGGGAGAGGGAGAAGGAAGGTGGGAGAGAGAGAGAGAGAGGAGAAGGAAGGTGGGAGTGAGAGAGGGAGAAAGAGGCTAGGCGAGAGAGGGGGAGGGGAGGGGCACGGGTGGAGAATGTGTGGGATAGGGAGGAGGGGAAGGGAGGTGGGAGAGAGATAGAAGGGGATAAGGGGGGAGAGAGAGAGAGTGGAGGGGAGAGAGAGAAGGAGGTAGGTGGAGGGGGAGAGAGATAGATCGAGACAGGGAGAGAGAGATAGAGAGAGGGAGAGAGGGGAGATGGCAAGAGAGAGGGGGGGTGAGGGAGTAGGAAAGGGAGGGGGAGAGATGTAGGAGGAGAGATAGGGAGCGAGAGCGGGATAGGGAGAGAGAGGGGGGTAGCGAAGGGGGAGGGAGAGAAGGGGAGATGGCTAGAGAGAGGGGGGAGAGGAAGCAGGAAAGGGAGGGGGAGAGATGTGGGAGGAGAGAGGGGGGAGAGAGAAACATAGGGAGAGAGAGAGGGGGGGTAGGAGAGGGGAGTGGGAGGGGAAGGGAATGGGTAGGAAGAGAGAGAGGGGGGGTAGGAGAGGGGAGTGGGAGGGGAAGGGAATGGGTAGGAAGAGAGAGAGAGAGGGCAGGAGAAGGAGAGAGACAAAAGGGGGAGAGAGAAAGGGAGGGGGAGAGAGAGGGAGAGGGGGAGAGAGAGGGAGGGAGAGGGAGGGAGGGAGCGAGGGGGAAGGGAAGAGAGAGGGGTAGAGAGAGGTAGAGAGAGAGAGATAGGGGGAGAGAGGGAGGGAGAGAGAGATGTAGAGAGAGAGAGGGGGGGGAGAGAGGGAGGGGGAGGGGGAGGGGTACAGAGAGGGGGTTGGGGAGAGTGGGAGGAAGAGAGGAAAGGGATATTGAGAGAGTGGGGGGAGAGAGAGGGAAGGGGGAGAAAGGTTGGGGGAGATAAAGTGTGTGTGTGTGTGTGTGAGAGAGAGAGAGAGAGAGAGAGAGAGATTGGGATGGCGAGACAGAACGGGAGGGGGAGAGAGATAGTCGAAGGATGAGAGAGAATGGTATAGGGAGAGAGGGCAAGAGAGAGAGAGAGAGAGAGAGAGAGATTGGGAGCATGAGAGGCAAGGAGATAGATAGAGGGGGATACAGAGGGAGGAGATACATAGAGCGCGGAGGGGGGGGGGAGGAGAGGAAGAGAGAGAGACGAGAGGAGGAGAGGGGGGGAGAGGGATTAGGGATAGTGGTAGGTGGAGGAGGAGAGGGATAGAGAGAGGGGGAAAGAGAGGTTGAGAGAGAGAGAGAAAGAGAGAGAGAGGGGGGGCGAAGGGAGAGAAACATGGGGGAGGGAAAGGGAGAGAGAGATAGAGAGAGGGGGAGGGGGAGAAATATGGCAGAGGGCAAGAGAGAGAGAGAGAGAGAGAGAGAGAGAGAGGGGGAGAGGGGGGAGAGAGCGGGGGGAGGGGGAAGGGAGAGAGGAGGGGGAGGAGCGGGGAGAGAGAGAGAGAGGGGGGTGATGGGATGAGAGAGGGAGAGGGGGGGGGGATAGGGAGAGAGAGAGGGAGAGAGAGAGAGAGGGGGGTGATGGGGAGAGTGAGGGGGGGAGGGTGACAGAGAGGAAGGGGAGAGAGAGGCAGATAAGGGGAGATGAGAGAGAGAGAGAGAGAGAGAGAGAGAGAGAGTGGTAGATATGGGGAGAGGGAGAGAGAGAGAGGGGGGGGGAGAGGTAGGGGTAGAGAAAGAGATGGGGGATAGAGAGAGGGTAGGAGGATTAGATGGAGGGGATATAAAGAGAGGGGGGGAGAGGGGGAGAGAGAGACAAAGAGAGGTGGGGGGAGTGACAGAGAGAGTGAGGAGGGATAGCGGGAGATAGATATAGAGAGATAGAGGGAGAGAGAAAGAGAGGGCGAGACAGGGATAGCAAGAGAGAGGGAGAGGGGGAGAGGTAGTGAGATAGAGAGGGATAGAGAGAGAAGAGGGAGAGAGGGAGAGAGAGGGAGGTAGGTGGGGGGAGAGAGAGAGAGGGGGGGGAGGGGAGAGAAGGGGGGGAGGGGAGGAGTGAGAGATAGAGAGAGGGAGAGAGGGGGAGAGGGAGAGAGAGAATGGGGGTGAGAGAGAGGGGGGGAAGGGGAGAGAGGGGGGGAGTGAGAGATAGAGAGAGGGAGAGGAGGGGAGAGCAAGAGAGAGAAGGGGGTGAGAGAGTGGGAGATATGCGGGAGGAGAGAGGGGGAGAGACAGTGGGATATGGAGACAGATAGAGGGGGAGGAGAGAGAGAGTGGGAGAGAGAGAGTGAGTGCGATAGATGTGGGAGGAGAGCTGGGGATTCATCACGCTAGGGACATCATGCAGAACAAATTTTAGATCATTTGGAGCAATTTTGGTCTTCCAAAAGGCCCCAAAACATGCCAATTTTAACCTTTCTTCCATGTTTTCAGGGCTGGCGCTGCGTCTTCAGCAGCCTCGTGAAATTTTATTTTTCAACAGGTTAATGGAGCCTAATCATAAAACCAAGGGAATTTTTAAAAATTAGAATCAAGAGGATTTCTAATGAGCTATCACAGAGCTCATTCCGACATTGGGAAGGCCTTCAAAAGTTGACTGCAAGATGACTCAATTTTCCTGTGCGCGCATTGCACCTTCAGACCTTTGAAGCTGCCCACTTGCAAAAAAGTCAACAAAACACACTGATGGATATTTTTGAGATTTTTTGGGCAAATCACTTAAGAGTTGGTTGAGGAGTTATGTTTAAGTTATCTTTCATTTATTATGTTAGATACTTTGTGCCTTGGGCCTTGCATGGTCTTAATGGATAAATTTGGCATTTATGATGCATTTATGACTTCTAGAAGCCTCTTAGGGTTTCCACCTCCTCATTTGTTGGTTAAATAGAGAATTGGGGCCTCATTGTAATTGTTGGTCAGTTGTTATGTTGAGCATAGGCTCTGAGTTCTTTATGAATTTTGGCTTTGGAGCCTTGTAGATAATTTTGGATTGAATAACAATGGAACCAAGCACGTTGCAGGATTCATGAACATGGCTAATGGTGATGTTTTTCTTGTTTTGTCTTCATCTTCTTATGTTTACATATCGTTTCATCTTTCCCTTGCATTTGAACATAAATTTTAGCTTAAGGTTTGCTATATAAGCTCATTAAGTCTGTCTGCTTCTTTTGCTTTCATGTTTTCATCTGCTAGGTCAATTTTGAAAATTCTTAGCTGATTTCTAGACCCACTTATGCTTGTTATCTCAAGAATGATCCAAGAGAGTCAGTCCCAAAGAGGTTTATGGTTAGCCCTGCCCTTTGGAAGCACTTAAACATTTTTTTTGAGGTCTTTACTTCAAAGTATTGATGATTAGGTTTAGCTAAAGAGGTCTATGATTCGCCATGCCCTTTTGTTGATCCTAAATAGTTGCTTTGGAAGTATTTTATAGCTTGATTTATGAATTTAGGACTTCCTTCTTCTCTGATCTCTGCTATGTTTTTATCTTGCATGTTTTATTTCTCTTAAGGTAGATAGATAGAAAGGTTAGGAGTTCCCTACTATCTAGGGTTTTACTAGATTATTGCCTTGATGTTTGCTTGCTAGGGTTTAGTGAAAGAAGTATGGTACACCCTATCTTTGGTTTTGTCTTCATGCATAGTATTCTTAGAGGTCCTTCTTGTTGTAGTATTTTAAAAAGGATTCTTAATTTCCCTTTGCGCCTACTTTTTTCACAATTTAGTGTTCATTCCACTCACCTCAGCCATGAAGATCGATTTAGCCATGTTAAATTTCCCTCTGAAGCATCCTTGACCTTTTGTTGCACCTTTCTAGACCTATTATAGACTCCATAGCCCAATGTTCTAAACCTCTCCTACTCTATCTGTTTTCCTTGGAAACCTACCCAACCAATCCAAACAAACAAACAAACCCTAAACCTAATAACTAGCCTAAAATCAAACTCTAAAATCAAACAAGTTAAATCCTTTACATAAGCATAGAGAGAGCCCTCTCTGAGTCTAGGAAGGCTAGGTCTTAGGACTCCAAAGACTGGTTTGATGTTACCCTTGTACATTTTCCCTTGCCAATCTGAAAAATTATGGGGAGCTAACATAATGGTGATGACAGTGGGACCTTCTAATTCAGTGACAATCTAAGTATTCCTTAGGACCTCAGAACACCAGCAAACATCCTCAGATTGTTATTTAGTTGTTGATGGTGGACAACAAGTACATCCTTAAAAATAGTAAATACCATCCACCTGGCAACTCCACAACTCTTAATAGACCTAAAGACTCTGCTGGAGGAAGAACTTGAAATAGGACCAGTCATCCTAGAAAGAGAGAGTACTTAGGCCTAGATTGGATTCAAGTAATTATTTTTTTTATATATAACTATTTTCTATCTTACTTTAAGCTTGATAACGATTACATTGATGAGATCTACGTTGATCATTGGAAAGATCTCAGGCCTAACAAATTTGAGCTTCAAATTGCAGGCCATGAACGTACTAATATACGTGTGCCTACTACAGATACACCTGTAGAAGACCTAGTAAAACATGAGCCTCATGCTATTTTTCTTGCTCTTCTTGAAACCTCAAACAATCATAAATCTCTTTTTACACTACATATACCCACAAAGGTCCCAGATAAATACAAGCCTCTAATTTTGCCTCCTATTCTCTAGGCCCTCCCTGTAATGCTTGCAGATAAACTACCCAGATTTGATGCAAAAAAATCAAACATCACCGCTAAAGAACACATTCAAAACCTTCAGAATTTACTTGAATAATTTGAAATAGGAAAATATGATTTGTGTATTACGATGTTTTCCTTATCATTAGAAGGAAAAGTTAAGAGTTGGTTTAAGGATCTTCCAGCGGCAAGAATTAGCAATTTTCATCAATCCACTTAAATTTTCCTAGATAGGTGGAAAGTCATAGGAAATTTTTTTCTCATCTTAAGGGAATACAACCATTTGAAAATATAGCCAGAGGAGAGAGTGCAACACTTATCAACAAGGTTCAATAAAGTATACCACGCAATACCTGCTAATATAAAGCCACCCTCTGAGTGGGCTTTCTTGCACTACCCATATGCCTTTAACCCAAAGATGGCTTTCCAGATAAGAGAAAGAGATCCTTTGACCTTGGAGGAAATGCAAAGGATGGAAGTTGATCTGGAAGCCAACATACTGAATAGGGAGGCAAAGCTAAGAGTAATAGAGAAATACAAAGCAAATAAAGAGAAAATAATATCTTCAGAGGTAAAGCTAGAGATGTTGATATATACAATTAGCAAAATGATGCATATAGTTGGCAGGAAAGAGGAAGAGTACAAGGTTGAGGTTGGAGCTTCTTATTCAAAACAACATGTACCTTTTCCTTGGGAAGAACAAACTCAGTCATTATAGGGAAGCAATAACAATCAAAATATGCATGCTGAGCAAGATTACAAAGAAGAAGATGTTGAAAGTTGTCAAGTAAGTAGTAGATACCTTCCTACATCTTTTTCTTCACTACTAAGAGAGAATTACAAGAAAATTGCAAATATAAACAAGGTGGAATCCTCTAAAGAATTAGTAAAGGAAGAAATGGATAACGCAAACCCTTTCTCAAATTTGGAAGCTCACCCCTTAAGACATCTTGGTGTAGCTGCTGGGACTAGAGAACGACAAATGGAGGATGAGCCAACACCTTCTGAGTCACTATCCTTGTGCTTTGAATCATTTCAGCTTGCTAAAGCAGAAGCTATTGGCCATGAACACTCTCCTTTTAATATGGTGGAATAATCTACTAATCTAGTATGCATAATGGATGAAATTTCTCCTATGAATAAGTTGCATGACTATGATCAATATGATGATGATTATGTTCTCCAGACTCATGCTAACACTACAGAACAATCATTTATTAATTTGTGGGACAAAGATAGTCATTTTCAATAGCTCAAAAATAGTGATCAGTAAATACCACTCAGCTATGACAGTGGAGAAGAAAGTGCAGAAAGTATGGGAGAAAGGGAAGGATCTTTACCTCTTTTTGGTGCTTCATTTCAGTTCATCAAAGATAACCTTGATACAATAAAAAGTCAGTAATATTTGGGTATTGGTTTTAACAACAAAGAAAACATTCAGCCCTATAACTAGCCTTCACAAGAGTAAGAGAACAACTGTGGTTCTATCCAAGGAAAAGGGAAAATTACTCCTCCTCTAACTGAAGAAGAAATCAATCCGGGTCTAGGCATACAACCAGCTCATAATATTTCATATAAAGAAATGTTTTATGTTTTCTATCCTGCTAATTTACATGCTACAGCCTTGCCTCATGGAGAAACATGTTTGATAGAGGAAAGCATTGCAATATATGATGAGGTTGCTAGTTCAGATGATCACGAGGAAGAGGAATATTTTCTTTCCCAAAAGAGTCCCAAGCTTAGCTAAGTGGAGGAAGAAGCAGTCCTGGATCAAGCTTGTTTTCAAATCCTGACATTCAGGTATTGTTTCAAGATCCCTTTGCTGATTCATTGGAGACATTTGAAAAGGGAGTAAAATATGTCAAGAGTAGTTTGATGCAGGCTTTAAATAAAATTTTAGGCACTACTATTCAAAAAAAAGTAAGGTGGGAGTGGCCTTGTGATTTTTTCAACGCACTCAAAGAGCTGAGCAAAGATCACTCATGGAATCATCTACTTGATTGGTTGCATTAGAAAAGAGAGTTCACCGGCTGAATGTATGCCTCCAAGTTAGATCAAGATAGATAGGTATGAAGATAAGCTCATCACTATGAGCATATTTCTAGTTTTTAATCTTAGAATGTTAATCTAAAAAAGGTACAAAAATAAAGAAAAATATGAAAAAGAGGGCAGGTTTAAAGAAGAGGTACAACCCCATACCCAAAAAAGAGTATTATTTAAAGTGTGGAAGCCTAAATGCCACTACTATTTGAGAAAAAGAGTCATGTTTAGTCATACAACCTAATCATGATTAGTCATGTTTAAATTTCTACTGATAGGTTATTGAGTGAAGGCTTGCCAAACCATGTAAACTTGGCTTGTCAGTAGATTAGATCAGGAAAATATGTTGGTTCTAATTGCTCAAATCTTAACCAAAGAGGAAGAGAAGGATGCCCAACAAATTCTAAATCACAACCCTCATGTTTTCTAGTTTTTATTGTACAAAAATAATGTATGTGTGTAGCTTGTCCAAAATTCCACAACCCATGAAAAATTAGATTTCTTAATCCTGGAATGATCATGTTTTAAATTTCATGTTAGTAGGCTACATAATAACATCTATCAAACAGCTTAATCTTGACAGATAAGTAGACTAAGTAGAGAATGAAAGAGTTCATCAGCCTAATCTGAACTCTTGGAAGTGATAAGGGTACAAGTATATAATTTTTTTTTCTTTAAAAGGAAAAAAAATGTCAAGGGTTTGCCAGTCCAAGTGCACCCAAAGGAAGAAAAAATGTTAGACAAGGTATGATGGGTGTTACACCATTTTTTTGGTCATCTAACCCATTATCATTAGATGAACCCAAGTACACTATGTAAGACCAATTTTACCCTAAGTAAAATTGCTTTCACCATGTAAAATAACATTTGTCTATATTTCCTGGTCATATTTAACCCAACACAAGGAAATTAATTAAATAAATCATTATTTATTTAATTATATTCCCACCATCTCCCTAAAATAATAAATAAATCATTTATTTATTTATTGTTTATAAATGAAGGAATTGACCCAAGTCAAAAGACCTTTTCCCTCCAACAAATATAATAAAATATTCCTAAAGGGTGGTTCTAGAATTTGATTAATAATATTTTATTCATGCAACAAGTTCTAGATAACCCTAATATTTTCTTATAAATAGGAGGGTTTTCCCCATCCATTAGTCACCTCCATTGCATTAGATCACTCTGGATCTACTCTTGGTCACCATTTTCCATTTTTGCCTTGTGAGCTCCCATTGAGTTCTATGTTTGTCTGGGTTTTCTACACCAATAAGAGAGAGGAATTTTAGATCTGAAATGCTGAGGAATTTCAAGAACCCATCCCACTGAGGAGAACCTGAAAACACCTTTCTTGTTTTCCTCTTAGGTGCCCCATTTTTTAATATAATATAAAACATTATTTTAAATACATCGTTCTTGTCTTGTCTATTGGATGCATGGAGCCATATTGTATTTTATCTGCTTAATGTCTTTTATGCTTAGATCTAGATTTGTGCAGCATTATTTGGATCATCTAATTGCATATTTAATGATGTTTGGCAGCCATAATCAATGTTAGGGCTATTTTTTATGCATAGCTAAAGTGATATTTTACGACGAAAGATTCATACTAACAATTGGCGACTCCACACGGGTTTTCTTTTGCGACCGTTGTCGTCTCATATATTCCTGCATATCCAGTTGTTTCAAACCCTAGGGTTTATCTTCCATTTTCTGTTTTTCCTATTTTTATGATGCTTTCCACCTCTAAAACCCTCAAACAGTCAAACTTTTAACTTCCGTGTGTTGCTGGCCTTATTGTGCAGGTGACAGACATCAGCTGCCACCGAGAGAGCCGGATTTGCAGGTCACACTTATCGGCCCAAAAAGTGCCACCTGGTCTTGAGGTCACACTTTCCTGCCCCAAATCTGCGACTTGGACTGCAAACAGGTCAGAACCTGCGACCTGCCCTTTTTTCTGCAATTTTCCAGCACTTTTTCTGGGTTTTTCTAAAGCTTCTGTTAGGGTTGTGCAGCCTCTTTCTCCGCCTGTTTAGCCCTGTTTCTGATCTGTTTCACTCAACTAAGTGCTAATATTTCCCCTTAGGGCTCTAGTACCCTCCACTTTTTGTGGGAGATTTTTTGCTATTTCAGAAGTCTGAATTTCCAGGGTTTCAGCCCTTTTGCTTCTAGATTTGATACCTCATTTTCAAATCCCTTTAGATCAGCTCTTCTCCCTTTCAAATCACCTCATATCATTTTGTTTGGGTTCATTTCTAGGGCTGCCTCATTGTCCCTTCTATTTTTAGCTGATCTCCTCCCTTTTAGAAGCAACCTTGCCTCTGCCTCTTTGTTGTTCTCTGCACCTCTTTTCAGCATATTTCTCCTTTAGATCCCCGTCCCTCTTGACCTTAGATCTATTGGCCTCTTTTTAGCGTGCTTTTCTTATATTTTTCCCTCTTATAGACTATTTTTGAGAGACCCGCCTTCTTGGGTTAGATTGATGCATTGGTAGCTATTAATTTTCTGTTCTTTTAGTCTTATTTACTGCAGATTTATTTTCAGTTACGCAGCACACTTTTTATTTTACTCTCAAAACGTCTAGGTTTAAACAATTAAAATTAACGCACACCACACACTGACCCTAAGTGAAGAAGAGCCTGGTTAACACCGCCTGGAAAATCCTTTAAAATCAATTGAGACTGCACCTCCCTGCCCTTGTTTCGACATTGATCTCACTCGATTTGACCCCTCCCTGCCCCTATCGGTTTTCTTCTTCCCACCATCGTTGCGCCTCCAAGGCATTTTTCCTGGAGACTTCTTGGCCTTCACCCTCAGTTTCTGGTTGGTCGACTTCCTCCCTCTTGTCATCCTCGAGTAAGTCCTCCCTTGAGTCCGGACTCCGACTCTTATTCTGATTGTTCAGGTTCTCCCCCTACTCCTGGTTCTCCCCATGTTAGTTCCGCCGTGTCTACTTTAGGGCCTACAACCAGTAGCAACCCCAGTTATACTGTTGGGTCTGTTTCCAGTGGAACCACTACGAGACCTACCTCAACTGCCCCTTTGCTCCCTTATATCGCCAGCCTCAGTCTCCCCAATTTCAATCAGCTGATTAACGATCCTATCCGCCACGATGTCAGTTGGCCTGCTATGCCAACCAAGCTCCCCACCAACATTCCCAAGTTCTAAGGCCTTGCTAGTGAAGATCCCTCTAACCATATTCGATCTTTCCACATGTGGTGTTCCTCCAATTCCATCACCGATGACTCCATCCGTCTTCGATTGTTCCAACACATGCTTACCGGCGAAGCTTCTAAATGGTATGTTGATCAAGCCACCTCTTCCCATACCACATTTGCGACCATTGCCCAAGCCTTTTTATCTTATTTCCAGCTCCCTCTCCAATACGACACCGGTACTGCACTCTTAACTTCTTTCCATCAATCCTCTTCGACCCTCCTTTCCGCTCATGTCCAGGAATGGCGACGAAGACGGAGCTTGTGTCGTGCTCCCCCCTCTGAAGATTGGGTTTACATGGACTGGTTCCTTCGCTCTCTCTTACCTCCCATTAGCAAAGATGTCACCTCCCATTTCCCCCAAACCGAAGAAGCCGCCCTCCAAGTAGCCTTGAAATATGACCTTATCTGTGCCTAATTTTGTTATGTCGTCCTTCCTGACCTCCCCAAGCCCGGTGGCCCTGATGCCTTGGGGACATCTCACTCTGCCGATGGTATCGTGGGAACCATATCCCATACCTCTGCTCAACCTCTTCTGGGCTATGGTTTCCCTCTAGGAGGGGCCGACCCCCCCTGGCACTTTCCCCCCTCTAGGTAGCATGTACCCAGGATACGACATACCTCCTCCTTTTTCCCACACTCCTGCTTACCTCAATGCTACCCATCCTACCCCTTATCTGTATCCACAACCTGGTGTCCCATCTCCTCTAGCATTTGGACCTCCCACTCCTTTGCCTTCTCCACCCCTACAACCACACTTACTACCCCCTCCAGAGCAAGTATTTGCACAGCAGGGGGCAACTAATTTTCTTCCTTCTCAAAGAAAGAGAAAAGGAAATCAATCCGCTTCTAGTAATCGTGGATCCAATCCTTCCAGTATTGACTCTACCACTGCCAACCAGCCACAGGGCTCTCAGCCCAAGCTGGACAGGCCGCTTCGCACCACTAAGCCTTGTTCGTGTTGCGGTGTTTATGGTCACTACACTCACGATTGTCCCTTATTACCACAAATGCGGTAGATGTGGGAGTCTCAGGCCACCATGCGGGGACAAAACTCCTCCCCTACTATCCCTCCCACCCGAGTTACTTCTCAACCCACTGTGTTTACTGATCCTTTCCCTCAATAAGGATTCATGGCCACTCAACCACCTCATGCCTCGGTCACCACTCAACCTTCCCCTTCTTGTTCCTCTGATTACCAGATCCTCATGATGGCCTCTGACCCACCTCTCACCATCGACCTCAACCTTCAAACTCGGTCCCGTTAGTATTCCACACCTCCCGTTCCGTCTGTCTCTGAGTCTCCATCTTCAGGTCCTACAAAGCCTCTATCTACACCCAATGGTCCCTTGCAACTCCCTCCAGCCAAAGCTAAGGTTCATCCCAAGAATCCTAAGAGCCCATTACGCCGAAATGCTGCCTCTGGTCGAGCTGCCCATTGATACAACATAGTAGATGATCTGACACAATCTCTTACTGCCATTTAAACACTGGAACTCCTCTAGTCGTGCCCTTCTCAAAAGAAGGCTCTAATATCTGTCGTGGGTGTTGTAGATCCCGCTGATGACTAATTGATTGTTTTCGACGCCCGTCAGTCAGACCATCCCTCTCTTCCTCCTTCTGTTTCTTTCCAAATCCCAGTCAAAATCCGAAATGTCAATGTCGCTCGGTGTATTATTGATGAGGGGGCATCTACCTCTGTGATGTCTTCTTCGGTTTGGAAACAACTTGGATCTCCTAAGCTGACCTTTTCCATAATCACCCTTCGTGCGTGGGATGGCCATGCCTCCCAGCCCATCGACCTCTTTCGTAACTGTCCTATCACCCTTGCAGGCAAGATTGTTTGCGTCGACGTTGAATTTATCGACACCCCTCTTGACTACAACATTCGTTTGGGGCATAGTTACACCTATGCCATGTCTGATGTCCCATCCACAGTCCACCGCAAGATGTTCTTTCCTCATAATGGCAAGATTGTCATGATTGCCCAGTTGAATTACCATGAACCACAATCTCAGACATCCCCTGAGTCCACCATCTCTACTGTCACCAATAAGCCATTGACCAGTGTTTCCCCTGGCATCTATAAAAACTCCTCCTTGCTTGGAACCTTTTTTGACCCTCCTCCTGTACCCGATCCTAGCATGGCGAATGTTTGCATGATGCAATCTTCTTGGGCTGACCTTGCACAACCCACTTTGGCTAGTAAGCAAACACATCCTTACCCAATCCCACCAGCTCGTAGCCCTTCGCCCCCACTAGGCAACCTTCTTCCTTCGAAATCTCGTTCCCCGAACATCACTCACGCACCTGTCTACCCCCCTGGGTCAACCGCGCACGAGCACAACCCCCTTAGCACCATTCCTCCTGGCCATTTCCCTGTTGGTCAGATTCCTTTCCTTCCTCCCCCTCCTGGCGCTCATTCCATCCCTATCTTGGCCACCCTATCCCTCCCCAAATTGGCCTTGGGTATACCCGTCTGGTACCTAGACCCCCCAGCCACTACTCTGCCTTGCCAACCCAAACCTTATCTTGCTTTGACCCCAGTTCAACCGATACCCATGGCTTCTCCCGTTACACCTGTACCTCAGTCCCCTCATTAGGAACCACCTCACGTTGTGACCATGTCAGGTGCCACTAGAAAAGCTCACAAGGGGGCATCCAAGGACACAGCTGCCTCGATAACCTCTGCCCCTCCTCGACCTCCAAACCATGCCATCCAATGTGCCTTGTGCAATGTTGTTGGGCATGCGACCTATACCTGCCCTGAATTACCACATCTCAAAACCATGGTTAATGAAATGTTTCACGAATCCGATATTCCCGAAGTCTATGCCACCATACCCAATTCTCTTCTCAAACTTAAACACTTGTGCACCAATCACCCTTGTTCTTTGTGCGATTTCCATGGACATTATACCCATCTTTTCCCCCGCCTTGATGAGTATCGCGCTTCTTTAGCTGCATACTGCCAATTCGAAGCTGCACTTGCCTATCATCCTTCTTCCCTAACACCAGACCACCTGTCTACCTCGATTACCATTTATCATCTTGATACTAAAATGACCGAACATTCAGCCACTATTTCCTACCTTTCCTCATCCCTGTGTTTCCCAGCAACCAACCCCTTAGTTCCTTCCCCCGACGTTTTTCCTACCCACTGCTCTGTTCGCTCCGCTATCACCCCTCATGCTGACAGACATGTGAGCCTTCCCCCTCAAAATCAGGTGTCTCATATTTCTACCTCCTCTGATCCTCCTATTACACACACTCTTCCAATCTTTCAGACCGATGAAGACATCATGGAAGCCATGACCGAACCTGATTTTCCATGGGATGATATGCACCATCGTGCTTAATTCCTATCACACCAATCCCATGACCAATATGCCCTCGAATCTAAAGAATTCATTCTCGATAAAGTTGATTGGTTCAAAAACCCCATCCCTGCACCTAACGCTTTTGAAGAAGGCAATATGGCTAATATCTCTCCTACCATCAAAATCGACATTTCTGTCAAACTACGTATTGAAGAACATATCACCATGGGTGCCCAATGCACTCCGAAAGAAATTGAAGCCTACACCAAACTCTTCAAGGAATTCTGTGATATTTTTGCCTGGTCCTACTCAGAAGTGCCCAAACTCGATCCTGCCATTGTCAAACATCACATCGACACATGGCGTGATGCCATTCCGGTCCATCAAAATTTGAGACCCTTCCATCCTTCTAGACGTGACGCCATCAAATCTGAAATCAACAAGCTCCAACAGGCTGGCTTCATTTACCCCATCGAATATCACTTGGGTGTCTAACCCAGTTCCCGTCCTCAAAAAACAAGGCACCATTTGTGTTTGCACCGACTTTCGCGATCTGAACAAAGCTTGTCCCAAAGACAACTTCCCCACACCTTTTATTGACCAAATCATTGATGAGTGGGCAGGGCACCAAATTCTCTCCTTTATGGATGGCTTCTCCGGATACAACCAAATTGTTATCCGTCGTGCTGATCAACTTAAAACCATGTTCATTAGTCCGTGGGGCACTTTTTCATACCGAATCATGCCATTTGGCCTTAAAAATGCTGGCGCCGCCTTTCAGCGAGTCATGTCTTATTGTTTCCATGACTTAGCCCATATTATTCTTGCCTATTTAGACGACCTTACTGCGCATTCTAAACATTGGGTGCAACACCTTCATGACCTACGTACCATTTTTCTCCAATGTCGCAAGTATAACATTCGCCTTAACCCATTGAAACATGTTTTATGTGTTCCCACCGGTCGCCTCCTCAGCTTCATCGTGTCTAAAGATGGTATAACTCTCGACCCTTTCAAGTTTCAAGCCATTCTTGAACTTCCTATGCCTCGTACCTTACGCCAGCTCCAAATTCTCCAAGGCAAAGCTAATTTTCTTCGCCAATTCATTCCTGACTATGCCACTACCGCACATGGATTCCCTAGACTTCTTCGATCTCACATCCATTTTGTATGGGATACTTATGCTCAAAAGTCTTTTGATGCCCTCAAGCATGCTCTCACATCCACTCCCTTGATCTGTCCCCCTGACTTTGACCGAGATTTCATCCTATACATCTCCGCTTCCACCTATTCGTTTGCTGGTGTCCTTATCCAGGAGGATGATAATGATATCAAACATGTGATCTATTTTTTTAGTAAGAACCTCCCCGGTCCACCTGTGTCCTACTCGCATGAAGAAAAATTAGCACTAGCTGTTGTGTTCTTGGTCCAAAAACTCCGTCATTACATCCTCATGCTTTCCACCAAGGTTGTGACTGATTCCAACCCCATGGCTTTCCTATTGAGTCACTGCATCCTCAATGGGATGTATGCCTGCTGGGTCGTTATCCTCCAAGAATTCGACCTTGAATTTGTCACCCCAAAAAGTAAGAAAGGTTTAGTCCTCGCCAAACTCATTTCTGATTTTCCTGCCAGGATGCAAGATACTCCAATTAATGATGCTCTTCCTAATGAAGATTTGTTTGCCATCACCACCGATGATCCTTGGTACGGTGACATACTTAGTTACTTGTGAACCCAAAATCTCGCCATTCATCTTGATCGTGATGCTCTATGATGTATCCGGCACCAAGCCTCTCGCTACCTTCTAATCAGCGATGACCTTTATCGTCACGGAGTAGATACTGTCCTTCGTCATTGCCTCACACACGCTAAAGCTGAGCAAGTCCTCAATGCCTGTCATAGCGGCGCTTGTGGTGGCCACCTCTCCGGCCTCGCCACCGCCCAAAAAATCATGCGTGCTGGGTATTTTTGGCCTTCTCTCTTCAGTGATTGCATTGAAGTAGTGAAACACTGTTCCATTTGCCAACATTTCACCCCCAAGACATGAGCTCCTCCCGCTCCTATCCATCCTGTCGTCACAGCCTGTCCTTTTTGTAAATGGGCCATCGACTTTATGGAATGTTGACCTCCATCTGATGGTGACCACAAATATATCATCGTGGCAGTTGACTATTTCACTAAAGGGGCCGAAACTATGCCAACGTTCAACAATAGGGCAGCCACTACAGCCATGTTTTTCTTTAACCATGTCATTGCTCGATTCAGAGTTCCAAAACAGTTAGTCTCGAACCATGGCCGACATTTCGAAGATCCGATTTGGCATGAGCTATCCTCCCTATTGGGTTTTGAGCACCAATATTCATCTTCCTATTACCCCCAAGGTAATGGCCAAGTTGAAGCAGTCAAAAAAATTCTTAAGACCATGCTTCAATGAACGGTGAATAAGAACAAAACCAATTGGCATCTCATGCTCTTCCCTGCTTTGTGGGCTTATCGTACTTTTGTTAAAACCACCACCGGTTTCACTCCTTTCCACCTTGTCTTTGGTGAGGAGGCAGTCTTACCAATCGAGTGTGAAATCCCTTCCCTTCACTTGGCCATCGAACTTCTCCCTGATACCCAACCTCTAGAACAACGACTTATCATGCTCGAGCGTGCCTCTGAAGACCGTCGTGTTGCATTAAAAACTCTTGAAGTGACCAAAAAGCGCACCAAAGCTCAGTATGACCGAAAAGTCCACCCTCGTACCTTTCATGAAGGTGAACTTGTTCTAGTATATGACCAGGCCCACAATACCCTCGGTCATGGGAAGTTCGACTCATTATGGCTAGGTCCTTAAATTATCAGTAAAGACCTTGGTAAGGGGGCATATCTTTTAGAGGACTTTGAAGGCCACATCCTTCCTAATCCTCGCAATGCACTCTATCTTAAGAGATATTACCCTTAGAATTTTCCATTCAAAATGCGTGTTTTATTTTCTTCTAGATAGCCAGCACCTATTTGTTTTGCATTTCGCTACTTCACCAAGACAACTATTGTCCACGAAGCCTTACTTCACCTCCATTAAAAATAGGATTTTCTCAATTACAACACATGTCATTGGGGGAACCACATTTCTTCCATACTCATTCCTGTTTGTGTCAATTTCTGTCATGAGATACCATTTTGTACTCATGCTTTTTATGATCCACTTTGGATCATCCCCCATTTCATTATCACCACTAATGTCCGTTTGTTCGTCGCTCTACTATTTTCTCCCGTGCCTTAGTTGGGTTTCCCTTATCGCCTCACCTATGGCGGATCTACTTCTGTCGACATCAGCTCATTTACTCCAGAAGTTAGGTTTAGGAGGCAGTGTCCCTTGGTTCGAGCTATTTTCTGCATAATCGTGATCTATACACTTGATAATCTAGTGATGCAGCAGTAGCTATTGGTGATTCGCGGGCATGTGTGAGATGTCTCAACCCTCATGAGGGGGTGGCCCTGCAGGTAGCCCCCCACATGCCTGGATGACTTCTTCATTTCCGCCCTTGATGCAGCTCCTCTCATTTGATGATATCGGCCTCAACCGCTTGCAGCGCCTCTTCAATTTGCATGTATCAGTCAGATTTTGCGACCCCTTCCCCATGTGTAGGGGGCATTTGGGTGTATTTGTATCTCATGTACTAACATATTCTTGTATAAGTCCTGACGGTTATTCTAGGCATCGCCTATATGTGGGATTCATAATGTTATTTATCTGGCTCATGTTTAGGCCAACACATGCTTCCTTATTGCGTTCCATGGTTTTCCGGGTGCCTTATTCTTTGTACTCTTGTCTCGGCGGGCATAGGTATGCCTCCCCCGCCTCCTTTAACACTAGTACCACTTCATCAACTAGAGACTTGTTGCACCTGTAAGTCTCGTCTCCTCCGGGTCTAATCCTTTAGCACATTAGACTACCTTACATTTATCTCTCCCACTCCCTTATTGATGCCTAGTGATTAAGTTCTTACAACATACTTCGGTCATACGATTTGCTCCTAACACTCGTACATTGGGGGGCAATATGTTACACCATTTTTTTGGTCATCTAACCCATTATCATTAGATGAACCCAAGTACACCATGTAAGACCAATTTTACCCTAAGTAAAATTACTTTCACCATGTAAAATAACATTTGTCTATATTTCCTAGTCATATTTAACCCAAAACAAGGAAATTAATTAAATAAATCATTATTTATTTAATTATTTCCTAGGAATAACTTATTTAAATCATTAATTAATAATATTCCTAGTTAAATTTGACTAAATCATTTTTAAATAATTAAATAAATCATTATTTATTTAATTATATTCCCACCATATCCCTAAAATAATAAATAAATAATTTATTTATTTATTTTTTATAAATAAAGGAATTGACCCAAGTCAAAAGACCTTTTCCCTCCAACAAATATCATAAAATATTCGTAAAGGGTGGTTCTAGAATTTGATTAATAATATTTTATTCATGCGACAAGTTCTAGATAACCCAAATATTTTGTTATAAGTAGGAGGGTTTTCCCCATCCATTAGTCATCTACATTACATTAGATCACTATGGATCTACTCTTGGTCACGATTTTCCATTTTTGCCTTGTGAGCTCCCATTGAGTTCTATGTTTGTTTGGGTTTTCTACACCAATAAAATAGAGGAATTTTAGATCTGAAAGGCTGAGGACTTTGAAGAACCCATCTCATTAAGGAGAACTGGAAAACACCTTTCTTGTTTTCCTCTCAGGTGCCCCATTTTTTAATATAATATAAAAAATTCTTTTAAATACATCGTTCTTGTCTTGTCTATTGGATGGATGGAGCCATATTGTATTTTATCTTCTTAATGTCTTTTATGCTTAGATCTAGATTTGTGCAACATTATTTGGATCATCTAATTGCAGATTTAAAGATGTTTGGAAACCATAATCAATGTTAGGGCTATTTGTTATGCGTAGCTAAAGTGATCTTTTATGACGAAAGATTCATACTAACAATGGGTAGGTAGGAACTATGTTGAAGCAAATATGTCCTTTCAGATTTTGAGATTATACTTTCAAGAGAACATTATCAAATGAAGGAAAGAAATATGCAAAGTGAAATTAGGGCACTGGTCTTCAAAACTCAGAGATTTTAGCTCTGAGGTCCTGAACACCTCCTGAAAAGGAACTGCCCTCCTTAAGTGGAGCCATTATTAGTCATCAATAATTTTTTCTATCTCTAGATGACTATAGATGGTTTCTAGATTTCTAAAAACAAAATTCCCTGAATATTGTGAGTTTTAGAAATCTCACTGTCTTCATTATCCTTATGGAAAATTTCTCACTATTCTACCATTTTTCCATTCCATGATCACCATGCCACTCCAAAAACTCCTCATGGGCTTATATTACTCACCTCCACTCTTTTTCCCACTTATAGCCTCATTAACTCCATTTTTCCCTTGCCTATCACTCCACTTTTCATTTAGGGTCACCTATAAGCCCTATCCCTTCCCATGTTCACCAGGTCCCTCTTGCAGTGATGGTATCAAAACTATCTTTGTAGGCTCTTTATATAAATCAAGTACATTGGATTATTTGATCTTCAATACATCACCTTTTCAATACACTATTTTTACACTTGAAGATCCCAAACCAAATTTCAGTCAAAGACCAGGTCAAAGGACCCTCCCACTAGGTCATTAGGGTTTCATAGGTTGTAAGGTCATCGTTGGTGTTCGAAATATTGTTTTTTTGGTGCTAAAGGCTAAATCAAATGTATTGGAATATTGAGACATGGTTGTTCAAAGAAGATCTGAAATTCAACAAAGAAGACTACCTTGTCAAAAATTAAAGTTTTTATAAATGCTAAGATTTTGACACTTCCGTAGGAGTGTTATGAGATCCATTAGCAGAAATTTGATGAGGTAGGAGCTATAATCCTGAATCAGTAAAACTCATGAAAATAAGACAGGAAAGAACTTTTGATTGTAGAGACTAATTTTTTGAGCTTGAAGGTCTAGTAGTGTGCCAAAAAGTGACAAATTGCAGAAATTTACATGGAGGAATCACTAAACCCTAATTTCCTCTTCCAGTAGGTTATGGTTTTCTATGGAAAAGAGGCATAGGAGCATAATATCCATATTTTAGGTCATATCATAAATTATGAAGCCATACCAACTCATTAACATCATGCCTCCATATTTTTCCAGGAATTATTTCCAAGAGCCAAGCCATTTGTCACTCATAGGGCCGATTTTGCTTCAAACGATGTTTCTGACCATCAGAGATGAATTTGAAAAAAGTGGGAAAGTTTTTTTTCCATCATGCATCTAAGAAGAAAAGCATCCTTTATATTTTACACAGGTATCATGGTTTTATATAAATGTCAAAAATATAGGTGTCACGGGAGAATTGGTGCACTTCTGGAGTGACCTTGGGAAAATAATTTTTTCTCATAGATGGAGTGTCGAAATGATTTTCTCGATGAGTCAATGACAAATATTCTAGAAACGATTTCCAATTAGCTATCATGAGCTCAATTTGAAGTTGCGGAAGGGCTCCAAAAGTTGCCTACATGAGCACTCTACATTTATGGACCATCATTCAACACTTTTCGACCAGTCTTCTGAGAATCAAATTTTGATAGGTAAAATCAAATCCAATTAGAAAAAAAAAAGAATATTTGGAAATTATATAGGATAATTTTTCCAACAAGCTATCATGGGCCCCATTTTGACACTGAGAAGGCCTCCAAATTCCCTCTACAAAAAGGCGCTGCATGTTCATGTCGGCAATCCACGTTCAAGGTCTGGTGTTGCGCCTTCTAAGGAATTTCCTTTGTTAAATTACAGTATGTTTCATGTTTAGAGGCATGTGTTATCTGTTCAGAGGCATGCTACATTTTCACTAAGAAAGCCCAACAGGCCACACCAGAAAACCGACAGGCACTGCACCTTTGGCTAGGAAGACCTCCTGAACCTTCTGAGCATCCAATAAAGTCAAAAAACCCTCCAGATATTTAACAAGGGCCCCTAAATCCCTCTCAAGGGTAAAAAACATCACCTGTCCTCATTTTGAAAGAAATTATAGAAAGGTATTTGGAAAAGTAAAGGGGCCCTAAAGATTCAAACCATGAATTTCAAACTTGAAAATATTGTTTACTATATATTCATCTTCTAATAAAGACCACCGGTAATAGAAAGATGTTTTATAGTGTTGGAGGTTGTTCAGTCATCTAAGCTTGCCTCTGCATACACTTAGTTCATTCACTTTGCAGAATACCATTCCATTATCCTCTTTCACCTCAAATGCACAGTTATCCCTAGGGTTTCAACAAAGTAGATTTTTTTCAAATATCTGTAGGGATGTGGACAATGGCTCAAATAACCTTGATGGAAGTGATGAAGACAATGTAGAAACTGTAAAGAAGAGGGTAGTGAATATGATGAGGCAGAGGTCAATAACAAAGAGCAGTGAAGAAGAGGCAGTGAAAGAGAAGGTCAGGTGCAAATGATAAGGCAAAAACAAAGAGCATTGAAGTAGAAATGATGGTGACAATAGCTCGGAAAGCCAACAAATCAGTAAGGCAAATGTGAACGATAAATCAAGAAATGAAGAGGAAGGAAGTAAGGAGGCAGATGCGAAGGAGGAGTAAAACAGGGAAGAAATCAAACAAAGAAGGATATCAGCAGTAGGGCTAATGACAATGATAATATTGGCAAAGTGAAAAAAGGCCATGAAGAAAGTAGTAAGGTTGATAACAAATAGGCCTATGAAAAATATGATAAAACCAAGGAGGCCAAAGAACAAATAAAACCTTAAAAAAATGGCTGATTCATCCCCTACTAGCATCCTAAACATAATGAGCAGCACAAATCTGAATTTTGGCAAGTTTTTGACATTTTTGGTTTTTTGACTGATATTGAAGGCCAAAAGTGCAACAACCTTGGAAAGCACAGCAACCTTGGTGCTACGATTTTCCTATAGGCATCCATTTGCGGTAAATTTTACATTTTTGGATTCATCAGCACAACGACATCATGCACACCAAATTTTAGATCATTTGGAGCAATTTTGGTCCTCCAAAAGGCCCAAAAACATGCAAATTTTCACCTTTCTGTCATGTTTTCAGGGCTAGAATTGTGCCTTCAGTAGCCTTGGGAAATTTTATTTTTGAACAGGTTAATGGAGCCTAATCATAAAACCAAGGAAATTTTTGGAAAGTAGACTCAACATGCTTTCAATGAGCTATCACAGAGCTCATTCCGACATTGGGAAGGACTTCAACAATTGGCTATAAGATGACTCAGTTTTCCTATGCAGGCGCTGCACCTTCATACCTCTAAAGCTACCCCCTTGAAAAAAGGTCAACAAAACACACTAAAGGATATTTTCAAGATTTTTTGGGAAAATCACTTAAGAGTTGCTTCAAGAGTTATGTTTAAGTTATCTTTCATTTATTACATTAGATATTTTGTGCCTTGGGCCTTGAATGGTCTTAATGGAAAAATTTGGCATTTATGATGCATTTATAACTTCTAGAAGCCTCTTAGGGTTTCCACCTCCTCATTTGTTGTTTAAATAGAGCATTGAGGCCTCATTGTAATTGTTGGTCAGTTGCTATGTTGAGCATAGGCTCTGTGTTTTTTGTAATGTTTGGGTTTGGATCCTTGTAGATATTTTTGGATTGAATAACAATGGAACCAAGCACTTTGTGGGATTAATGAACATGGCTAATGGTGATGTTTTTCTTTTTTTGTCTTTATCTTCATATGTTTACATATTTTTTCATCTTTTCCTTGCATTTGAACAGAAAATTTTAGCTTAAGTTTTATTGTCTAAGCTCATTAAGTCTGTTTGCTTCTTTTGCTTTCATTTTCTACTTTGCTAGGTCAGTTTAGAGAATTCTTAGTGGCTCTTTAGACCCACTTATGCTTTTTATATCAAGAATTATCCAATAGTGTCAGTGCCAAAGACGTTTATGGTTATACCTACCATTCAGAAGCACTTAAACATTGTTTTTGAGGTCTTTACATCGAAGTATTACTGATTAGGTTTAGCTAAAGAGGTCTATGATTCGCCATGCCCTTTTTTTGATCCTAAATAGTTTCTCTGGAGGTATTTTATAGCTTTATTTATGAATTTAGGAGTTCCCTCTTCTTTGATCTTGGCTATGTTTTTATCTTGCATGTCTTCTTTCTCTAAAGGTAGATAGCTAGAGAGATTAGGAGTTCCCTACTCTCTAGGGTTTTACTCAGTTGTTGACTTGATGTTTTCTTGCTAGGGTTTAGTCAAAGAAGTATGGTATGCCCTGTCTTTTCATTTTTCTTCATGAATAGTATCATTAGAGGTCCTTCTTGTTGTAGCATTTGAAAAAGGATTCTTAATTTCCCTTTTCACCTACTTTGTTCACAATTTAATGTTCATTCCACTTACCTCAGCCTTGAAGATCCATTTATCCCTGTTAACTTGCCCTCAGAAGCATCCTTGACCTTTTTTTGCACCTTTCTAGACCTATTATAGACTCCATAGTCCAATGGTCTAAACCTCTCCTACTCTATCTGTTTTCCTTGGCAACCTGCCCAACCAATCCAAACAAGCAAATAAACCCTAAACCTAATAACTAGCCTAAAATCAAACAGGTTAATTACTTTAGATATGCATAGAGAGAGCCCTCTCTGGCTCTAGGAAGGCTATTTCCTAGGACTAAAAATAATGGTTTGATGTTACCCTTGTAGATTTTCCCTTGCCAATCTGAAAAATTACTGGGGGCTAACATAATGGAAATCACGGTGGGACCTTCTGAGTCACTGACAATATAAGTATTCTTAGGACCTCAGAACACCCGCAAACATCCTCAAATTGGTATTTAGTTTTTGATGGTGGACAACAATTACTCCTTAAAAATAGTAAACATCATCCGCTTGGAAAATCCACAAATCTCAATAGACCTAAAGAATCTGCTAGAGGAAGAACCTAAAACATGACTAGTCATCCTAGAAAGAGAGAGTACTCTGGCCTAGATTGGATTCAAGTAATTATTGTTTTTATCTACAACTATTTTCTATCCTACTTTAATCGTGATCACGAATACACTGATGAGATCTACATTGATCATTGGAAATATCTCAGGCCTAAAAAAATTGAGCTTCAAATTGCAGACTGTGAACGTACTAATATACTTGTGCCTACTCCATATATACATGTGCCTACTCGAGATACACCTGTAGAAGACCTAGAAAAACATGAGTCTCATGATGTTTTTATTGCTCCTGCTGAAACCTTAAACATTCATAAATCTCTTTTTTCACTACCTATACCCAAAAAGGTCGCAGGAAGATATAAGCCTCAGATTTTGCATCCTATTCTCTAGGCCCTCCCTGCAAAGCTTGCATATAAACTACCCATATTTGGTGGAGAAAACTCAAACATCACTGCTGAAGAGCACATTCAAAATCTTGAGAATTTACTTGACCTATTTGAAATAGGAAAATATGATGTGCATATTATCATGTTTTCCTTATCATTACAAGAAACATTTAAGAGTTGGTTTAAGGATCTTCCAGCTGCAAACATTAGCAATTTTCACCAATTCACTCAAATTTACCTATATAGGTGGAAAATCATGGGAATGCTTTTCTCATTTTAAGGTAATACAACCATTTGAAAATACAGCTAGAGGAGACAGTGAAACACTTCTCAGGAAGGTTCAATAAAGTATACCATGAAATACCTACTAAGATAAAGCCACACTCGGAGTGGGCTTTCTTGCACTACCCACATGCCTTGAACCCAGAGATGGATTTCTAGATAAGAGAAAGAGATCCTTTCACCTTAGAGGAAATGCAAAGGATGGAAGTTGATGTGGAAGCCAACATACTAAACAGGGAGGAAAAGCTAAGAGTAATAGAGAAAAACAAAGAAGATCAAGAGAAATTGATATCTTTAGAGGTAAAGCTATAGATTTTTATATATACAATCAAAAAAATGATGCATATAGTTGGTAGGAAAGAGGAAGAGTACAAGGTTGAGGTTGGAGCCACTTATTCAAAAAATCCTGTACCTTTTCCTTGGGAAGGACAAACTCAGTCATTACAGGGCAAGAATAACAATCAAAATATGCATGTTGAGCAAGATTACAAAGAAGAAGATGCTGAAAGTTGTCAAGTAAGTACTAGATACCTTCCTACATCTTGTGCTTCACTACTAAGAGAGAATTACAAGAAAATTGCAAATAGAAACAAGGTGTAATGCTCTAAAGAATCATTAAGGGAAGAAATGGATAATGCAAACCCTTTTTCAAATTCAGAAACTCTCCCCTTAAGACATCTTGGTGTAGATACTGGGATTAAAAAATGAGAAATGAAGGATGGGCCAACACCTTTTGAGTCTCTACCCTTATGCTTTGAATCATTTCATATTTCTAAAGGAAAATATATTGGCCATGAACACTCTCCTTTTAATATGGTGGAACAATCTACTAATCTAGTATGCATAATGGATGACATTCCTGCTATGAATAAGCTACCCAATTATGATCAATATGATGATGATTATGTGCTCCAGACTCAAGCTAACACTATAGAACAATCATTGATTAATTTGTGGGACAAACATAGTCATTTTCGACAACTCAAAAATAGTGATCAGTGATGATAGTGGAGAAGAAAGTGCATAAAGTTTGGGAGAAAGGGAAGGATATTTACCTCTTTGTGGTGCTTCATTTCAGTTCATCAAAGACAACCTTAATACAATTAGAAGTTAGCAATATTTGTGTATTTATTTTAACAACAAAGTAAACATTCAGCCCTATGACCATCCTTCACAAGAGGAAGAGAAAAATTGTGGTTCTATCCAAGGAAAATGGAAAATCCCTCCTCTAACTGAAGAAGAAATCAATTAGGGTGTAGGCATACAACCAACTTCTAATCTTTCATATAAAGAGATTTTTGCTATTTTCTATCTTGCTGATTTATATGTTGCAACCTTGCCACATGGAGAAACATGTTTGATAGAGGACAAATTTGCAATATATGATGAGGCTGCTAGTTTGGATGATCATGAGGAAGAGGAAGATTTTCTTTCCCAAAAGAGTCCCAAGCTTAGCCAAGTGGAGGAAGAAGCAGTCCTAGATCAAGCTTATTTCCCAAATCCTCACATTTAGGTATTGTTTCAAGATCCCTTTGCTGATTTGTTAGAGACATGTGAAAAGGGAGTAAAACATGTCAAGAGTAGTTTGACATAGGATTTAAAGAAAAAATTAGGCACTGCTGTTCAAAAACAAGTAAGGTGGGAGTGGCCTTTTGATTTTTTCAATACACTCAAATAGCTAAACAAATATCACTAATGGAATCACCTACTTCATTGGTTGCATTGGAAAAGAGATTTCGCCATCTAAATGTATGCCTCCAAGTTCAATTAGGATAGATAGGTATTCAAATAACCTCATCACTATGAGCATCTTTCTATTTTGTAGTCATAGAATTTTGATCTAAAAAAGGTACAAAAACAAAGAAAAAGATGAAAAAGAGGGCAAGTTTAAAGAAGAGGTACATCCCCAAACCCAAAAAAGAGTATTATTGAAAGCGTGCAGGCCTAAATGCCACTACTAGTTGAGAAAAAGAGTCTTTTTTAATCATACATCCTAATCATGATTAGACATGTTTAAATTTATGCTAATAAGTTAGTGAATGAAGGCTTTCCAAATCATGTAAACTTGGCTTGTCAGTAGATTAGATCAGGAAAATATGCTGGCTCTAAATGCTCAAATATGAACCAAAGAGGAAGAGAAGGATGTCCAAAAAATTCTAAATCACAACCCTCATGTTTTCCAGTTTTGATTGTACAAAAATAATGTCTGTGTGTAGCTTGTCCAAAATGCCACATCCCATGAAAAATAAAATTGCTTAATCCTGGTATGATGATTTTTTAAATTTCATGTTAGTAGGCTAGAGAATAAAATGTGTCAAACAACTTAATATTCAAAGATAAGTAGACTAGGTAGAGAATGAAATAGTTGAACAACCTAATCTAAACTCTTGGAATTGATTAGGGTATAAGTAGATAGTTTGTTTTTCTTTAAAAGGAAAAATAATGTCAAGGGTTTACCAATCCAAGTGCACCCAAAGGAAGAAAAACAGTTAGACAACATATGATGGGTAGGTAGGAATGAGGTTGAAGCAAATATGTCCTTTCAAATTTTGAGATTATAGTTTCAAGAGAACATCAGCAAATGAAGGAAAGAAATCTACAAAGTGCAAGTAAGGCACTGGCCTTCAAAACTTAGAGATTTGAGCTCTGAGGTCCTGGAAACCTCCTGAAAAGGAGCTTCCCTCCTCAAGAGGAGCCACTATTTGTCATCAATAATTTTTTTTATTTGTATATGACTATAGATGGTTTCTAGATTTCTAAAAACAAAACTCCCTGAATACTGTGAGTTTTAGAAATCTCACTGCCTTCATTATCCTTATAGAAAATTTTTCACTATTCTACCATTTTGTCATTCCATGATCACCCTAACACTCCAAAAAATCCTCATGGGCTTATATCACTCATCTCCACCCTTTTTCCCACTTATAGCCTCATTAACTCCGTTTTTCTCTTGCCTATCACTCCACTAGTCATTTAGGGTCACCTATAAGCCCTATCCCTTCCCATGTTCACCAGGTCCCTCTTGCAGTGATGGTCTCAAAACTATCTCTGTAGGCTCTTCAGATAAATCAAGTACATTGAATTTTTGGATCTTCAATACATGACCTTGTCAATACTCTGTTTTTACACTTGAAGATCCTATACCAAATTTCATTCAAAGTCCAAGTCAAAGGACCCTTCGATTAGGTCATTAGGGTTTCATAGGTCGTAAGGTCATCATTGGTGTTCTGAATATTTTTTGTTGTTGTGAAAAAGGTTGAATCAAATGTATTGGAATATTGAGACATGGTTATTCAAAGAAGATCCCAAATTATCCAAAGAAGACTACCTTGTCAAAAATTCAAGTTTTTGTAAATGTTAATATTTTTACACTTCTGGAGGAGTGTTAAAAGATCCATCAGTAGAAATTTTATGAGGTAGGAGGTCTAATCCTGAGTCAAGAAAACTCATGGTAAGAATACAGGAAAGAACTTGTTCTTGTAGAGACTAAGGTTTTGAGCTTGAAGGTCTAGCAGTGTGCCAAAAAGTGATAAATTGCAGAAAATAACATGGAGGAAGCACCAAACCCTAATTTATTCTTCTAGTAGGTTAGGGTTTGCTATGGAAAAGAGGCATAGGAGCATAATATCCATATGGTAGGTCATATCAGCAATCATAAATCCATACCAATTCATAAAAATCATGCCTCCATCATTTTCAAGGAATTCTTTGCAAGAGCCAAGCCATTTGTCACTCATAGGGACAATTTTGCTTCAAACTATGTTTCTGACCAAAAAGAGATGAATTTGAAAAAAATGAGAGAGGTTTTTGTCCATCATGGGTCCACAAAGAAAAAACTCCTTCCGATTTTAGGCAAGTATCATGTTTTTAGAGAAATTTCAAAAATACAACTGTCATGGGAGAATTGCTGCACTTCTGGAGTGACCTTGGGAAAATAAACTTTTATCATAGCTAGAGCGTCTAAATGACTTTCTTGATGAGTCAACTAACAAATATTCTTGAAGATATTTCCAATGAGCTATCATGAGCTCAATTTGGAGTTGAGAAAGGCCTCCAAAAGTTTCCTACACCAGCACTTTTGCACCATCATTCAACACTTTTTGACCAGTCTTGGGAGAATGAACATTGTGACAGGTCAAATCAACTCAAATTGGAAAAAAAATGGTATATTTGGAAAGTAGATAGGATAAGCCTTCCAACGCACTATGATGGGCCCATTTTGGACACAGAGAAGGCCTTCAAGTTCCCTCTTCAAAAAGGTTTTGCGCGTTCAAGGTCAGGCACTGCACCTTCAGAGGAATTTCCTTTGTTAAATTGCATTACCTTGCACGTTCAGAGACATGCACTACACATTCATATGCACAATACATGTTCACCCAAAAAACTTGATAGGCTGCACTAGAAAATTGGCAGGCGCTGCACCTTTGGCCAAGAAGGCCTTCTGAGCCTTCTCATCATCCAATCAAGTAAAAAAATCCTCGAGATATTTACCAAGGGCCCCTCAAGCCTTCTCAAGGGTAAAAACAATCACCCGCCCTCATTTTGAAAGAAATTCTAAAAAGGTATTTTGAAAAGTAAGGGCACCCTAAAGAGTCAATCTGTGAGTTTCAAACTTGAAAATACTGTTTACTATAAATTCATCTACTAATAAAGACGATGTGTAATAGACAAAGGGTTTATAGTGTTGAAGGTGTTCAGTCATCTAAGATTTCCTCTGCATCCACTCAGTTCATTCACTTTTCAAAATACCATTCCATTATCCTCTTTCACCTCAAATGCAGATTTATCCCTAGGGTTGCAACAAAGAAGAGTTTGTTCAAATATCAGTAGGGATGCGGACAATGGCTCAAAAAACCCTGATGATAGTGATGAAGACAATGTAGAAATAGTAAATAAGAGGGTAGTGAATATGATGAGGTAGGGGTCAATAACAAAGAGAAGTGAATAAGAGGTATTGAAAGAGAAGGTCAGGTGCAAATTATAGGGAAAAAACAAAGAGAATTGAAGCAGAAATGATGGTGACAATAGCTCAGAAAGCCAAGAAATCAGTAAGGCAAATGTGAATGATTAATCAAGAAATTAAGACGAAGGCAGTAAGGAGGCAGATGCCAAGGAGGAGGAAAATAGGGAGAAATCAAAGAAAGAAGGATATCAACACTAGGGCTAATGACAATGATAATCTTGGTAAAGTGAAAAAAGGCCATGAAGAAAGCAATAAGGCTGTTAACAAACAAGCCTATGAAAAATATGATAAAACCAAGGAGGCAAAAGAACAAATAAAACCTTAAAAAAAAAGTTTGATCCATTCGCTACCAGAATCCTGAACACAATGAGTAGCACAAATCCAAATTTTGACAAATTTTTGACATTTTTGATTTTTTGACTGATATTGAGGGTCGAAAGTGCAACACCATTGGCGCTACACTTTTCCTACATGCATCCATTGGATTTAAAGTTTACATTTCTGGATTCATCAACCCAAGGACATCATGCACACCAAATTTCAGCTTTCTACCATGTTTTTAGGGCTGGGGTTGTGCCTTCAGAAGCCTTGGGAAATTTTCCTTTTGAACAGGTTAATGGAGCCCGATCATAAAACGAAGGGAATTTTTGGAAATTAGACTCAACAATATTCTCAATGAGCTATCACAGAGATCATTCCAAAATCGGGAAGGCCTTCAAATATTAGTTGTAATATGACAGAGTTTTCCTGTACAGGCACTTCGCCTTCAGACCTCTCAATCTGCCCCCTTGCAAAAAATTAAACAAAACACATTGAAGGATATTTTTGGGATTTTTTGGGAAAATCACTTAAGAGTTGGTTGAGGAGTTATGTTTAAGTTATCTTTTATTTATTACGTGAGATATTTTGCGGCTTGGGCCTTGCAGGGTCTTAATGGACAAATTTGGCATTTATGATGCATTTATGACTTCTAGAAGCCTCTTAGGGTTTCCACCTCCTCATTTGCTGGTTAAATAGAGCATTGAGGCCTCATTGTAGTTCTTGGTCAGTTGTTATGTTGAGCACAGGCTCTGAGTTTTTTATGAAGTTTGGCTTTGGAGCCTTGTAGATATTTTTGGACTGAATAACAATGGAACCAAGCACATTGCAGGATTCATGAACATGGCTGATGGTGATGTTTTTCTTATTTTTTCTTCATCTTCTTATGTTTACATATTGTTTCATATTTCCCTTGCATTTGAACAGAAATTTTAGCTTAAGGTTTCTTGTCTAAGCTCATCAAGTCTGTCTGCTTCTTTTTCTTTCATGTTTTCCTCTGCTAGGTCAGTTTAGAGAATTCTTAGTTTCTCTATAGACCCACTTATGCTTGTTATATCAATAATGATCTAATAGAGTCAGTACCGAAGAGGTTTATGGTTATCCTTGTCCTTTGGAAGAACTTAAACATTGTTTTTGAGGTCTTTACTTCGAAGTATTTCTGATTAGGTTTAGGTAAAGAGGTCTATGATTCAACATGCCCTTTTGTTGATCCTAAACAGTTTCTTTGGAGGTATTTTATAGCTTGATTTCTGAATTTAGGAGTTCCCTCTTCTTTGATCTCTACTATGTTTATCTTGCATGTTTTCTTTCTCTGAAGGTAGATAGTTAGAGAGGTTAGGAGTTCCCTACTCTCTAGGGTTTTACTGGATTGTTTCCTTGATGTTTTCTTGCTAGGGTTTAGTCAAAGAAGTATGGTATGCCCTGTCTTTGGTTTTGTCTCCATGCATAGTATTCTTAGAAGCCCTTCTTGTTGTATTATTTGACAAAGGATTCTTAATTTCCCTTTGCACCTACTTTGTTCACAATTTAATGTTCATTCCACTCACGTCAGCCTTGAAGATCCATTTAGCCCTGTTAACTTGGCCTTTGAAGCATCTTTGACCTTTTGTTGCACCTTTCTAGACATATTACAAACTCCATAGCCCAATGGTATCAACCTCTCCTACTCTATCTATTTTCCTTGGAAACCTACCCAGCCAATCCAAACAAACAAACAAACCCTAAACCTAATAACTAGCCTAAAATAAAACTCTAAAATAAAACAAGTTAAATCCTTTACATAAGCATAGAGAAAGCCCTCTCTGAGTCCAGGAAGGCTAGGTCCTAGGACTCCAAAGAATGGTTTGATGTTACCCTTGTACATTTTCCCTTACCAATCTGACAAATTACAGGGACATAACAGGATCTATTACCATCCATATCATGCTCCCTTAAAAGTAAAAAATATTCATGTTCCTAAACCAAGACGTGGAAACTGGAGAAAATATCTTTAAAACCTTTAAAATATTACCTAATTCTTCTATTAGCCATGAAGATCACCATTATGTTCCCCAATAAAAACCGCACACCCTCGTAAAATGGAAGTCAAGATGAAACAATAACTTCTAGAAGCCTAGTTGTTCTAATATTCTCCCAACTTGAAGCCTCTAGAGTCACGTCATTTTGATCTATATCCATCTACTCATGGAGCTTATCCCTTAGATAAAGGAACCCTAATCCCTTCATTGGAGGATCTCATCCCTCTCTTGATGGATCTGAAACTTCCTCAATCCCTATATAAATTGAGTTGAAGTTTCAAGTTTGAGGGTAGTTTGCAGTTATTGAAAGATTATGAATTAGTAAGTTGTTGGTTGTACATTGAATATCACACCTTTGTACACAAGACTTCATTCTGGTCATTCTAGAGAGGAAATCTTGTCAAACCGAGGAAACAATTGCATAGACATATGGGAGAAATATGTACAACATCAAGGCTTAGTTTGTAAGATTTCTCTTTTTGATTCTTGATAATACATATGGATCTCTTTTTCTCATTGTCTTGTTTCAGAATTCATTGAGATGATGTTAATACTTAGACTCCTTGATCACTAAGTTGAACTGGTATTTATGATTATTATATATTGCAGGTTCTTTGATCCTTTGCATTGTTTGTGATTTTAGGTTGTTCTCAACATTGAAGGATTTGTTTGGAGCGAAAGGGAAAAGTATACATCAAACGTCTCGATTGAAAGGTAGGAGCATAACCTCCTCATTTCTAAATTTATAATAATCTAAAATTATAATAATTTAGAGAAAGAGGAATTCAAATGGTTGTTTGTTTCTAGTTACCTATTGGGGTATTAGGGAGATCTCTCTTGTCTGCAAGAGGGGTTAATCCACAAAACAGAGGGAGAGAGAGGGATAAGGAGAGGGGGAGGGGTAGGGTGAGGTGGGGAGAGAGAGAATGGGAGGGGAAGAGAGAGAGAGAGAGAGATAGAGTGAGAGAGAGGGGGGAGGGAAGAGATAGAGGGAGAGAGGGGGAGAGGTGGAGGGTGAGGGGGAGAGAGAGGGGTAGGGGAGAGAGGGAGGGGGAGAGAGGGATGGGGGAGAGAGAGAGAGAGAGAGAGATAGAGAGAGATAGAGAAGTAGAGAGAGGTTGGGAGGGAGGCAAAGGGGGAGACAGAGAAGGGGAGGGAGTGGGAGGGGGAGGAGAAGACATTGAAGGAAAGAGAGGGGGAGATAAAGGAATGGGGAGAGAGGGAAGGGGAGAGAGAAAGAGAGGGAGAGAGGGAGGGGGGGGAGAGGGATGGGTGAGATAAAGAGAGAAAAAGGGAGAGAGAGAGAGGGAGAGAGAGAGAGATGATGTAACATATGTTTTAGAAACGTATTGTAAAGTGAGAGTCCAAATGACATGTGTGGAATATGAAGAATCGTGTAAAGTTGAAAATTCATAGGAGGTCAAGTAGTCATTAGGGTAGATGAAGAGTCACAAGGAAGGTGAAGCATAACCTCCTCATTGTTATATATATTCCCTCATTGTAAGGGAAAAGGAACTTTTGACCTTGGCTCCTCCTGCAAAGAATTAGAGAGATAATTTGTGGAGTAAGGAGTGGCTCCAAAGCCCCACTATTGGAGCTACTGATGTTCGTTTTATACACGTGTCTTGGAAATTTTACTTAATACCATAGTGTTCAAGAAAAACACTTTCTTCATGCATGGATTATGAATGTTTGTAAGACTATTCTGCGGATGTTTGTGTTTCATGTTTTCTTTCGCATGTGCTAAGTAAGTTGAACTATTTCAGTTATTTTATTACTTACATTGTTGAGAATGTGTTGTAATGGTTTTTTTTTCTATCCAATCCTTGTGAACTAATCCACGAGATATTAGACATATCTTTCTCATTTATTAGTTGTAACGAACATGACATCCCTTGTGGACTACTCTGCTAGATGTTAGATAGATCCTTCTAGTTCATGTGTGTATCTTCATGGGTGGTACTATTATCTCTCTCTTAGAGGCTTGCTTTTCTCCCCTCTCCGCAATAGACGAGCTTTGACACACCTGTAAATGACCACTCACCAGACACACCTTCATACTTTTCGAAGGCACCATTGCATCCCTCTCTCTTGCTGACAAATAGAGCCAAGGAAAATATCTAAGAATTCGACAACCAGACCAATTTACTGGATTAGACTCCTACACCAAACGATTTGAGGTGTAATTGGGACGTCATATCAGGGATATCCCCTCAATGTTGGCAGGTCCAACACCATCAATATTTTTGGCACTAGAAGGAGGGTGGGGAGGTTTTTATGGATCATAACCCCACCGACCCCAATATCACATCTTCCGGTCAAGGAAGCAACATTCAAAGTACTTCCCTTATTCGTGTTTCTGAAGTTGGTGACACTTCTCAGCCCGAGCCTCACAAACTTGTGAAATATTTTACAATCAGGTTTGGGCCATCCTTGAATATATAATATAAATATACTTCGCTTATATTTGGAATACATATAAAAATATTTTTCTTATATTTGGAATATAATTTATTCACAAAGAATAAAATCTAAAATAATATATTTTAAAAGAGTTGCATATATTATTTTATTTTATCTTAAAATATATTAGTGAATATATTAATAATAATTTTTAATTTGAATTTTCTAAGTTATAATATTTGATTTTGAAGATAATTTAATGAATAGATAATAATATTTTATTATTATTTAAGATATTGGGGTAGATATTATAGTTTTTAGATCTATTTACCTAACATGATTATAGTTTATTCATATGCAATATTACTCTCGTTTATTATATAATATAAATATTTTTACCTTAAACATAGTTACCGATCAAATAGGTAACTGAAATCGTACCTACATTTTTGAGGTAGCAAAAAAACACCCGATTTTGAAAAGTGGTGATCCAGAATCACCTTTTTTTTATTTTAGCATATTTTTGACACTTTAATTATTTTTATTTATGAAGTATGAAAATTTGTTTTAAAATGTTAGTGATATTTTTTTTATTTTAGCATATTTTTTACACTTTAATTTTTTTTAATTTATGAAGTATAAAAATTTGTTTTAAAATGTTAGTGATTTTCATGCTAATTTTGAAACGTATTTTTTGACACTTTAATTTTCTTATTTATGAAGTATGAAAAATTGTTTTAAAATGTTAGTGATTTTCATGCTAATAACGTATTGATGCAACATCAACGATTTTTTTTAGAGGTGATTTTCATGTTGGTAATAAAACATAAAAACAAAATAAGAGAAACAGGAAAAATAAATAAATAAAAAATGGGGAAAAATAAAAAAAAAGAAATAATTTAAAGAAAAAAAACAAAAATTGAACTTAAAAAAAAAAAAAAAATCAAAAACAATTTTTTCTAAGTTATTAAAAAAAAAACCATATAATTAAAAAAATAATTAACATATAAAATTTAAAATTTTGAATAATAAAAGAAAATTAAATAAAAAATTTAAAATAAAAAAAATAAAATTAAAAAACAAAATAATGAAAAAAAAACATTTTCAAATAACTAAAATTAAATAAATAAAATCTATTTTTTTCCAAAAAAAAATAAAAAAAATAAAGTTAAAAGAAAAAAAAAAAAAAAAATTAAAATTAAAATTTTAATAATTTAAAAAAAAAATTTTTTAAAATAATTAACCTAAAAATATTAAATTAAAATAAATAAATAAATAAATTTAATTTAATTTAAAATATGTAAAAAAAAATAGATTTTATTAAATAAAAAAAAAAATTAAAATTAATATATATATATATATATATAATAAAAAAAAATTAATAATTAAAATAAAATATGAAATCAAATACAAAAAAATAAGAAATTAAAAATAAAAGTTATTAAAAAAAACTATTAAAATTTAATTAAAAAAAATGAATTTTTAAAATTGCAAAGGGGTGGAGTTGCCTAGGTAGTGGCGGGGGTCAGTTGTTGGGCGGGCAAGCAGACCTCCACCCACACAGTAACCACCCCCACCACCACCTGAGCGGCGCCACCCCTTTGAAATTTTAAAAATTCGATTTTTTTTTTTTAATTAAATTTTTTTAATTTTTTTGTTTTTAATATTTTTTGTTTTTAATTTTTAATTTTTTTTATTAAAATTTGTATTTTTTTTTAAAATTTAATTTCATACTTTATATTTATTTTTTAATATTTTTTTAATTATTATTAACTTTTATATTATTTTTTTTAAATTAGTTTAATAAATTTAATAATTTTTTATTTTTTTTTAAATTTATTTAAAATTAATATTTATTTTTTCTAAATTTTGTTCTGTTTTTTTTTTAATGACGTAAAATTTATTGTTTTTTATTTAAATTAAAATTTTGTATATTAAATTAAGAATCTCTTTTAATTATTTTTTTTAATTAATATGTTTTTCAAATTTATTCGTTTAATTATTTTTTTTCCATTTTCCGTTTTTAATTTATTTAAAATTTTCATTTTAACATTTTTATTTTGATTTTTTTTTAAATTTTATTTTTATTCAAAATTTATTTATGTATTCATTTATTTATTAAAATTTAATATTTTTGTTTTTAAATTTGATTTGTTATCTTAATATTTTTTTTAATATATATATATATATATATATATATATATATATATATATATATATATTATTTTAATAAATTCTACGGCGAATTCTGAAGTGAAAAATTTCTCGATTAATACTTTGGTCTGCGGTGAATTTTGTCGATGAATACTTGGGTCTGCGGTGAATTTTCTTGGTTAGTACTTGTGTCTGCTATGAAATTCTACAGTGAAAATTTTGTGGTAAATTTTCTCAATTAATACTTGGGTTTGCAGTGATTTTTTTCTCGATAACTTTTCAGACTTGGGCATTTGAGGTCTGTTGTCAGTTTGTTGATATTCAGATGCACACATTCCTTATCTTTTTCTAATACATATCTCCTCATATATTCTATAGTATGAATAACTCACCATAGCTACCAAAGATTGTCAAAGGTAGACCTAGCACAGTTACTCTACAGAGCCTTTATGAGTATACAGAGTCTTTAGAGAAACGTAGAGAAGAAGGAGAAGTCAAGCTAAAAACCCAGTTAGAAGCCATGCTGGAAAACAAATTCACATCTCTTGAAGGCAAGATCCAAAAACAAATAGAAAATAAAATAGAACTGTTGGAGAATAAAATGGAGGAAACGGAGACTAGATTGCCGGTCATAGAAAAAAAAAACCAAGATACGAACCAAACATCCCAGCAAGGAGATGCTGATAAAATAGAGAGTCTTAAAATGAAGGACATGATTAAAGAATTAGAAGAAAAAGTTAATGGGGAAGGTAAATTAGATATCAAACCAATTAAAGATGAAATGAAAAAATTTATCGAATTAGACCATGAGCATAACAAAAGGGCCTTGAACCTTATAATCTTTGGTTTGAAAGAGGAGGTAGACGAGGATACTTTAGCCATAGCCTAGACAGAATTACATAATAGATTACAAATTGAAACCTCGTGTTTTACAGAAGCAACAAGGTTAGGGAAATTAACTGAGAATAAAGGAAAGATGATCTGAATAAAGGTGAGCTCTATTGACCATAAGTATGACATGCTTAGTAAAACCTCAAGTCTAAAAGGAATGAGAATATTTGTAAATGAAGATCTCACTCCAGAAGATCAAGCAGAATTAAGAAACGAGGTTCAAAAGGTAAAAGAAGCTAGGAAGGAAGGAAAATGGGCAATAATCAGAAATATAATAGTCGTTATTCGAGATACAAACCAAAAAGATAGTAATAAATACCAGTTCAACATGCTCTGAATTCTTTCTTGGAACTGTCGGGGCTTTCCATGGAACAAAGGCCCCAAGATAAGTTGGATATCAAATGATGTTGATATTATATTTCTTGTTGAAACTTGGGAGCATGAAGAATCTAAGGTCCCTAACATAGATTTCTTTGCACTATGGTCTACCTGGAATAAGCGATCCTCCCGTAGAGGCATTGGGGGCATAGGTTGCTACATTAAGAAGAACATCTCCCCCCATGCTAGGATTTATAAAAATGACCCTTAAAACCAATATAGTTGGATTGAGATTACTAAAATTAATGACAAAAGGACCTACATAGAAATCTTTTATTTCCCTCCCCCATTAATTCTAACTTCTATAAGAAAAAGGATCTAGATAAAAATAGTCCTTACAATGGTTTAGAGAATGATATTTATAGCCTAAGGAATGAGGGTAATATCCATTTAATGGGTGACTCTAAAGCTCAAACTTCAAGAAACCAAGCTATTCTTCTAAGCAATTATTCCAAACCAAATCCTCTTTCGTTAGATGAATACCTTACTCTCGCTAGCCAGTACAAAAGGAGCTCTGAAGTCCTCAAGGATAATTTGTTTGGGTCAGAGCTAGTCAAGCTCTGTAGTGCTTAGGATCTGATAATTTGCAACATTCTAAAGAAGTGGCCCAATTCTAGCCAAGTGACCTGCATCCATGGACTTGGCAGCAGCGTGGTAGACTATGTTATTTCTGATCTCCCTTTATACAACGAAATAATAAATTTTGACATCTTAGGCGACCACGAGCCTGACTCTCATCATAGGCCTTTACTCATAACCCTCAATTTTGTCATGCATAGAGATCCCATTGAAGATAATCCTTATACTCAAAATAACTTAATCTTTGATAGAAATAAAAATGATCTCTTTCTAAATGAATTAAAAGCTAATTTTCTTCCTTTATCTAGTATAGAAAACATAGATTAACTCTATCATAGTTTTACTACAACCCTCTCATATTCTATTAACAAGTTCTCAATTGAAGTCTCAAGTAATAAAAGAAATAGCAAAAGCAACCCATGGTATGACAAATATTGTAAAAGTGCTAGGAGAGAAATTAAGGAAGTTGTTGATGAATCTCTCAAAATTAACAACATAAAAATATACAAAGCCCTAACTAAAAGGAAAAAAAAGCAATATATTCGTAAGAGACAAGAGAATCTCTTAAACATCTCTAAGGTGGCTCCTAAAAAATTCTGGAGGTAGATTCTAACTAGGAAAGCTAAATATAATAATAAAATTTCTTTACATGACTGGAATTCCTATCTTAAGAAGCTTTATGAATCTCTAAATGCTAGGGATAACTTTGAAACATTGCTCACAACGAAAGAATTTTTCTCATTAGAAGACATTTATTTTGGGGTTAAACGCCTGGAAAATGGGAAAGCTAAAGACATTGAAGGTTACCAGGCAGAAATCTTAAAAATTGGAGGTATTGTCCTCATCCCCCACATCCACAAGATTTTCAACCAAGCGGTCAAGCTTCGGTTCCATAAACCTTGGACTCAGAGCCTCATTATCCCTATTTTCAAAAGTGGGGATACAAATAGCCCCTCTAATTATTGGACGATTATGATCAGCCGTCTTTTATCCAAGTTATATGGTATTATTTTGGAAAAGAAGTTGAGCATTTGGCTTGAAAGTGAAGGTAAGTGGGTTAAAGGCCAAGCGGGTTTTAGAAGGCTGCACTCAACAGCAGAGCATCTCATTATGCTTAGGATCATTGTGGAGGAATTCCGCACTGGAAAATCCAATCTCTTTTGTTGCTTTGTGGAATTTAGAAAGGCTTTTGATATGGTTCCTAGAAACAATTTATAGAATAAATTAAAAGAGCTAAATGTTCCTTTTGAGCTAAGAGCGGCTCCTATAAGGTTATATGAGAATGTGATTGCCAAGTTAAAGAGAAATGAGGGGTGGTTGAAAGATATTAAGTGTAATATCGGAGTTAAAGAAGGTTGCCCCTTCTCCCCTACCCTATTTGGCAATTACATCGACAAACTAGAATGTTGTTTAGAGGAAGCAGGATGTGATGGCATGATCTTAGCTGGGATAGTCATCATCCTTCTTCTTTATGCTGACGATATTGTTCTTCTCGCAAGGTGCCCATCTGATCTTAATAAGCAACTTAGACTTATTAAATATTTCTTCTCTACAATGGATATGTCTATTAACATTGACAAAACAAAATTTATGACTATCAAATCCAAGGACACATATGCTAATTTTATGTATGAAAATAGTAACTTGGAGGAAGTGTCTTCTTACAAGTACCTAGGAATTGATATTCATCACAAGCTCAACTAGAACTATAGCATTCAGAAAAGGATTAATGGGGGGTGGAAAGCTTATTTTGGTCTTGAAAATAATTGTAAAATGGAAAACCTTGTAATGTGGGATAGAAAGAAGTTCCTCTTTGAAACTTTAGTTACTACTGTTATCTTATACGGATGTGAGGTTTGGGGTTGCAGCATCTAAAGAGAATCTTGGAGAAATATTGAACAAATCCAGAAGCGTTTTATAACATATAACATTAAAATTAAAAGAAATACACCCTATCATATTCTCCTCATAGAAGTGGGTCTTTCCCCTATCGAGAGCCTAGCTATGACTAGGCTTCTGTTGTACAAGCACAAGCTCAATAGCATAGGAGACCATAGACTTCCTAATCTAGCTTTAAATTCCAGCCAAAACCACCTAAGGATTAAAAGAGGTTGGTATAGAGACACCAGGGCCTAGTTAATCCATTGGGAGATAGATGAGAATGTTGCATTGCAAAACATTAATAAAATTAAAATAATTGTTACTTCTAAGTTCAAAGAAAAAATGTGGTCTGAGAGAGATCTAGCAGCTAAAATAAAATTAAGATATTATAAGGAGGTCATCAACCCCACCCTAGAAGATCAAAAGTATCTCTAGGTTTTAACTAGCTCAAAGAAGAGAATTAATATAGCCAAGATTAAAACAAACTCTCATGAGCTCCATAGTGAAACAGGTCGTTGGACAGTTCCTAAAACACCATGGATGGAAAGGATCTACCATCTTTGTGAGAATATGAACATCAAGGATGAAAATCACTTCTTCTTAGAGTGCCCCGCATACAACCACATTAGAGCTCAATTTCATAATCTTTGTTGCAATACTAGCCTTCCTAGCCTTTTAAAATGTCAAAATTATAGTGAGCTTGAGAAACTTCTCTCCAAGCTTTTTGAGCATAGGAATAAAATCTTAAATCAAACTAAATAACTCTTTTATTTAGGTCTGATAGACCAAAGATTGGTCTTAGTGGACGTCAACCATCATTATCATCATCATCATCATCATCATATATATATATATATATATATATATATATATATATATATATATTTGTTTTTTTAATAATTTTTCTTAATTTAATATTTTTATTTTATTTTATTTTTTCATTTTTCATTTTTTTATTTTTAAATTTATTAAAATTTAATATATTATTTTAAATTTAACTTCTTATTTTAAAATTTAATTTTTTTTGTTTTTAATTTAATAATTTTTTTTTTAAAAATTTAATTTGTATATTTTATTTTTATTTATTTTTTTTCAAATTTTTTAATTATTTATTTTTTTAATATATTTTTTAATTTAAATTTTTGAATTGTTTTTTGTTTCTTTTATTTTCTTTTGTTTCTTAAATTTTAGCCTTTTTTTGCAATTATTTTAAAATGTTTTCTTTTTAAATTTTTAATATAATTTTTTATTAGTCTAAAATTGTTGTTTTGACACTTTCCATTTTCAAGGTTTTTTTTTCATAGAAAAAATGGCTTTTACTTCTATTTTTAAAAAATGTTGAAAATTTACTCTGAAAAAAAAAAGAGGTTAATCCACAATACAATTTTTCATTTTCAGGGTGTTTTCTATACAAAAAAAAAGCTTTTACTTCGATTTTTAAAAAATGTTGAAAATTTACCTCAAAAAAGAGAGAGGTTATTCGAGGATACAAATTTTCATTTTCGGGTTGTTTTTTCATGTTTTTTTTTGTTAGAGTTCTCGTTTTGAGGTAATAGTTGCCATTTGATCGGTAACTATGTTTTTATTATATTATTTTAATTTTGCATTATTTTCTCTACAATAAATTAATATGATTTTTAAGCCATAAATATTGTAAATGTTTTTAAGTTATACATATTATTTTAGGTGTGACGTCTATCTAGATATTATATTATAATATGTTGTTTATTTAATTGATTATATTTTAAAAAAATACTCTTTATATCTATAATAGGGATAAACTTTCAATGTTATTTTTAGCTTTTGTAATTTTATTTTATCATTTGGATAAACAATAATTCATTCTTGTAATGTTAATTTCTATGTATTTTTATTTTAGTGTTTATGTTGTGTATATGGATGTTTTTTTAGAATAGTTTATTTGTATATTGAGGCAAGAGTTGATGGGGGGTGTTAGAGATTTAGGTTCATTGGTTTCCTAGGAGGAAGGAAAGAGCGTAATTGAAGGGAGGGATGAATGGGTAGGAGGAGATCGAGACGAAGAGAATTAGGAGGAGAGATAGGAAATGGAGATAAGAGGGTTGGGGCTAGTGAGGTGGAGAGAAAGGATACATGGATGGGAGAGTGTAGGTGGAGAGTATGCAGGAGGGAGGGAGAGTGCTTAAGCAAAGTGAAGGGAGGGAGGGAGAGAGAGAGAGAGAGAAAGAGGTAGGCGGAGAGATAGATAGAGAGCGGGAAAGAGAGTGAGAGAGAGTTGGGGAGAGGGAGATAGAGATAGGGGTAGAGAGATAGGGAGTGGGAGGGGGAGAGGGGGGGAGCGAGGGGGAGAGAGAGTGGGATAGTGAGAGAGAGATAGGAGAGATGGAGAGAGAGAGAGGGTGGTGGGGGAGGGGGATGGGGAAAGGGAGAGGGCGAGATAGGGAGAAGGAGAGGGAGAGAGGGAGGGGGGAGAGGGAAAGAGAGAGGGGGGGCGGTGAGAGGGAGTGGGGGAGAGAGATATTAAGGGATGGGGTGAGAGAGAGAGAGGGATAGAGGGGGAGAGATAGAAAGATGGGGATAGAGAGGGGTAGGGGGTAAGGGATGGGGAGAGAGACAGACAGACAGACAGACAAACACACACACACACACAGAGATAGAGAGATATGGAATGGCAGAGAGAGGGGGAGAGAGAGAGGGAGGGGGGAGATGGATAGGGATAAAGGGAGAGAGGAGGAGAGAGGGGGAGATAGAGAGGGAGGGGGATGGAGAGAGGGCAATAGATATGGGGATAGGGGGAGAGGGAGAGATAGGGGGAGGGGGAGATAGGTAAAAATAGATAGGTGGAGAGATGGGGAGATAGATCAGGAGAGGGAGAGAGAGAGGGGGAAGGGGGAGGGGGAGGATAGGAGAGAGAGAGGGGAGAGAGAGAGAGACTGAGAGAATGAGAGGGAGGGGGATAAATAGAGAGCAGGGAGGAGAGAGAGAGAGGGGGGAGACGTAGGGGGAGAGAAATAGTGTGAGGGTGAGAGAGAGGGAGAGAGATTAGGACAGGGAGAGAGATGGATAGAGAGAATGGGAGGGTGAGAGAGAGTGTGTGTGATTATGAGGGTGAAGGGGATAGAGAACACGAGGGGTAGAGAGAGAGAGAGTGGGAAGATGAGAGGGAAGGGGTTAGAGAGAGAGGGAGATAGAGGGAGGGCTGAGAGAGAGCATGGGAGGGAGAGAGAGAGGGGGGGGGAGAGAGAGAGGGGAATTGAGAGGGGTAGGGGGAGAGGGAGGGGGACAAAGAGAGAGAGAGAGAGAGAGAGAAAGATAGGGGTACAGGGAATGGTAGAGAGGAGGGGAGAGAGAGAGAGGGAGGGGGAGAAAGAGTGAGATGGGGAGGGGAGAGAGAGAGTGGGAGGATGAGAGGGAGGGGGATAGAAAGAGATAGGGGGGAGTGAGAAAGAGATATGGGGAGTGAGGGAGGGGGAGAAGGAGAGTGGAAAGGGAGAGAGAGAGAGAAGAGGAGATGGGGAAGAGAGAGGGGTAGGGGGAGAGGGATTTTGATGGGGAGAGATATAGGGAGAGAGAGTGGGAGTGGGAGAGGGAGAGTAGGAGGATGATAGAGAGGGCCAGGAGAGAAAGAGAGGGAGAGAGAGGGAGGGGAATGAAGAGACAACAACAGGGGGAGAGGGAGGTTGCAGGGGAGAGAGACATAGATAGTGTTAGTATGAATCTTAATCACAAGCGTACGAAAAAGGCTCACTTTAGCCATGCATAAAAAAAAACCCTAATAGCAAATATGGCTACCAATATCTTTATATCTATAATTAGTTGATCAAGATAAATGCTGCAAAATCTAGATCTATGCATTAAAATACATTAAGAAGTAAATAAAAATCAAGAGTTTTATAATGCATCCAATAGACAAGATAAGAATGTTTTAAAGAATCTTTGTATTTTTTGACACCTGGCAAGGGAACATAGAAAGATGTTACCAGCCCCCCTCAATGGGATGGGTTCTTGTAAGTTCTCAGCATGTTAGATCTAAAATCTCTCTGTCTTGATGGTGTAGAAAACCCAGACAAAAATGGAACTCAAAGGGAGCTGATAAGAAAAATGGTAGCAAAATATGACAGTGATGGAGGATCAAAATCTGACCAAAATTATAGATCTAGACTGATGTTTAGGCAACAAAAGGTAGTGAGTGAATGGAAAAACCCATCTATTTATAACCAAATATTGAGTTAGTCTAGATATTGGTGCATAATTAAAATATTATTAACCAATTCTAGATCCAACTTTTATGGAATATTTTGTTATATTTGTTCGAGGGAAAAATAAATTGAATTTGGTCAAATCCTTTTATTTGTAAATAATAAATAAATAAATGATTTATTTATTATTTTAAGGATGTGGTTGAGTAATAATTAAATAAATAATGATTTATTCAATTATTTATAAATTATTTGATCAAATTTAACAAGGAATATTATTTAAATAAGGTTTAAATAATTATTCCTAGAAAATAATAAGATAAATAATGATTTATCTAATTGATGTTCCTGTTTTGGGTTAAATATGACCAAGAATATTAATTAAAATGTTGTTTAAATAATTATTCCTTGAGGAAACTCAAAAAAATATGGATTTATTCAATATTTCCTCATGGGGTTTCCTATTTAGACCACAAAAAACTTGATAAATATGGATTACTAAGTTATTTTCCATAGTGAAAGAAATTTTACTTAGGGTAAAATTGGTCTTACATGGTGTACTTTGGTCCATCTAGTAGTAACAGGTTAGATGGCCAAAAATTGGTGTAAGAGAGAGAGAGAGAGAGAGAGAGAGAGAGAGAGAGGATTGGGAAAGGAAGAGAGGGGGAGGGGGAGAGAAAGAGAGAAAGAGGTTTAGATAGAGAGAGGGGGAGAGAGTTAGGTTGAGAGAGAGGGATGAAGGGGGACTGGGAGGGGGAGAGAGAGGGGTAGGGGGAAATGGAGAGAGAGAGGGGGGGGTGGTGCAGGATGGAGAGAGAGAGAGAGAGAGAGAGAGAGAGGGGGAGGGAGGAGGGGGAGAGATAGAGAGAGTATGAGAGAGGATGGGGAGAGAGAGTGGGGGAGGGATAGGGAGGCAGAAAGGGAGAGATAGAGATATAGAGGGAGAGAGATGGGGAGAGAGCAATGGGGAGAGAGAGAGAGAGAGAGAGAGAGAGAGAGAGAGAGAGAGAGAGAATGGGAGGGAAGAGAAAGAGGGAGGGAGATGGGGGGAGAGAGAGAGGGTGGAGGCGGAGAGAGAGAGGGGGGGAATAGAGGGTGAGGGGGAGAGGGAGGAGAGAGATAAATAGAGAGAAAAGGAGAGAGGGAAAGAGGGAGGGATAGGGAGAGAGAGAGAGGGAGGGAGAGATAAAGAAATTATATGACATATGTTTAAGAAATGTATTATAAAGTGAGAGTCCAAAGGACATGTGTGGAATATGAAGATTAATGTAAAGTTGAAAATTCATAGGAAATCAAATAGTCATGAGGGTAAATTAAGAGCCACAAGGAAGGTGAAGCGTCACCTCCTCATTGTTATATATACTCCATTATTGTAAGATGAAAGGGAATTTTGACCTTGGCTCCTCCCACAAAGCACTAGAGATATAAGCTAGTTCTTTTGTGGAGTAATGAGTGGCTCCAATGCTTTGCTACTGGAGCTAGTGTTGTTATTTTTATACATGTGTCTTGGAAATTTTACTTAATAATAGATGCCTTCAAGGCCAAAACGTTCTTCATGCATGGATTATGAATGTTTGTAAGACTATTATGTGAATGTTTGTATTTCATGTCTTATTTCACATGTGCTAAGGTAGTTGAAATATTTTGGTTATTTTAGTACTTATCTTGTTGAGAATACGTTGTGATGGTTGTTATTTCTATACAATCCTTGTGGAATACTCCGTAGGATATTAGAAAAATATTTATCATTTATTGGTTGTAAAGATCGTCACATTCCTTGTGGACTATTCCACTAGATTTTAGATGAATCCTTCTGGTTCATGTGTGTCTCTTGATGGGTGGTACTATTACCTCTATCTTAGAGGCTCACTTTTCTCCCCTCTCTGCGGTAGAGAAACTTTTACACACATAAAAAAGAACACTCACCAAACAAACCTTCTTACTTATCGAAGGCACCATTTAATCCCTCTCTCTTATTGACAGTTAGAGCCAAGGAAAATCTCTAATAATTCGACAACTGGGCCAATATACTGGAACATATTTGTGCACTAAACGGTTTGAGGTATAATTAGGAATTCATATCGGGGAGATCCCCTGAATGTTGATGGGTTCAACATCATCAAAATTTTTGGCGCTAGAAGGAGGGTAGAGAGCTTTTTATGGATGAAAACCCCATTGACCCCAATGTGTCATCTTCCGGTCAAGGAAAGAAAATTTAAATTAACTCCCCTACTCGTGCTCCTAAATTTGGTGAATATTCTCAACCCAAGCCTATAGAAACTTGTAAAATATATTAAAATCAGATATGGGTCATCCATCCCATAGCCCTTCAGTTTGAAAAAGATATTGTATTGATTCCAATAACACAACATCTTCCATATTTCCCAAAAAATAACCCAACCACCCCTATGGAGACAATTGTTTCTACTATTGAAGATTTGGTTTTCTCCACCCTTGAAGAGTTATAATATTTTCTAGAGAACACAAAAGAGCCTCGACTTTATAACAGTGGTGATAGAGATAACATTGTGCTCTTAGAAAATATTTTCCTTGTATTAGGTGATGAAGAGGAAGTGAAAGAAGAGCCATCATATTCTAATAAGGAAGAGGAGGATGAAGATGAAGACATGGTATACCAAGATCTGTATTGGATGTCTCATAGCCCACATTCACTTCTAGGTGTGTTACAAAATATGCCTAGGCATATGGAAAATCTCTTAACGAAGTAGGACCCTGACAAGATGGTAAAGGCAAAGGACCATATAGACAACTTCTACCTACAACTGCAAACACTTGAGGTATCCTACGATGATGTCGCATGTAGAATTTTTCCATCCACCTTCGATGGTAGAGTAGTTGTATGGTGTTATAGTCTTCCTATGAATTCCATCCAAAACTGGAGGGGGTTCAAGAAAATTTTCCTTCAAACATTTATTGATGACAAGACCCCCACCATGTTGTTGAAAAAATTGGGTAATACCAAGACGGAGAAAAAGGAAAAAGTAAAATATTTCAATGAAAGTTTTAATATTATTTTGAATAAATTCCAAAAAAACATGAAACCTCTTGAATCCATCACCTTATATTACTGCACTTCTTCCTTTCCCATAATAATTGCACAATTAATAAAGCAAGCTAGGAAAGAAACACTCATTGAAAATTATGAAGAGGAAATAACCGCTGAAAAGGTCTTGCATGAAATTGGGGTCATCGAAGATGAAAAATCAAAAAAATACTCCAAAGACATGGGTAAAAGGTCTCAGGCCTCTGTAAGCAAGGGCAAAGAGAAATAAAATTTCGATGTAGAAATATTGACTTGCATTATCATAACATTGTCAAATGAGTTGGCAAAGCTAAAACAAAGGTCAAGTGATACCACCATGAGAGGAAAGCCTCCTAGTTATAATATTTTTTACTGTGAATTTTGTAAGTTATTATATTTTATTTTGAAGATAATTTAATGAATAGATAGAATATATTATTATTATTTAATATATTGGGGTAGATATTGTAATTTTTATATCTATTTAATCATATGAAATACTACACATTGTCTCATTTATTATATAATATTAATATTTGTACTTCATTATATTATTTTAATATTTCATTATTTTATCTATAATAAATTAATATGGTTTTTAAATCATAAATATTATAATTTTTTTTAGTTTGTAGAGATTTTTATTTAGATTATTTTATGTGTGATCTCTATCTACATATTGTACTATAATATGTAGTTTATTTAATTGCATATAATAGGGAGAGAGATGGAGGGGGAGAGAGAGAGTGAGAAGGGGATATGGAGGGAGAGAGAGAAAGAGAGATTAGGCAAGAGAGAGAGAGGAAGAGAGGGGGAGGGGGAGAGAGAGTGGGAGGGAGAGAGAGAGAGTTGGAAGATGAGAGGTAAGAGGATATAGAGAGAGAGGGGGAGAGAAAAAGAGGGAAAGAGAGGGAGGTGGAGAGAGAGAGAGAGAGAGAGAGAGAGAGGGAGAGAGGGAGGGGAATAGGGAGGGAGGTCGATATAGAGAGAAGGAGATAGAGAGGGATAGGAAGAGAGGGATAGGGAGAGAGAGAGGGAGAGAGGGGGTGGGGGAGAGAGAGAGAATGGTAGGGGGAGAGGGAGGGTGAGAGAAAGGGGGGCGACAGAGTGGGAGGGGGAGAGTGAGAGAGGGTGGGTGAGGGTGGGAGAGAGGGAGGGGGACACAGAGGGAGGAGGGAGAGGTTCGAAGGAAGGGGAGAGAGAGAGAGAGAGAGAGAGAGAGAGAGAGAGAGAGAGAGAGAGAGAGAGAGAGAGATGGAGGGGGAGAGAGCGAGTGATAAGGGGACAAGGAGGGAGGGAGAGAGAGAGAGATGGGGTGAGAGAGAGGGAGGAAGAGAGGGGGAAGGGGAGAGAGAGTGGGAGGATGAGAGGGATGAGGTTCTAGAGAGAGAGGGGGGAGAGACAAAGAGGGAAAGAGAGGGAGGGAGAGAGAGAGAGGGGGGGAGGGAGGGAGGGGGATAGAGAGAGGGGGGGAGAGAGGGAGGTGGATAGAGAGAGAAGGAGATAGAGAGGGAGAGGGAGTGAGATAGGGAGAGAGTGGGTGGCGGAGAGAGAGAGAGAGAGAGAGAGTGGTAGGGGGAGAGGGAGACGGGGGGACAAAGTGGGAGGGGGAGAATGAGAGAGGGTGGGAGAGAGAGAGGGGGACATAGAGGGAAGAGGGAGAGGGTCGGCGGATGGGGGGGGGGGGGTAGAAGAGAGAGAGAGAGAGAGAGAGAGAGAGAGAGAGAGAGAGAGTGAGAGAGTGAGAGAGTGCGAGGGAGGGGTGGGGGTGTTATCATCAATAAAAATTAGGTTGGTTAGGGATATCATGTTGAGTTAGGTCAAGTATGTTGGTAAAATAAATCCATAAAAATTGATAAAATTTCATGATTGGTCTATAGTCTTAAAGAGTTCAAAGTGTTTTTATGTCATGTAACTAAGGTCTTGTCATAGGTAAGTTTTTAAAATCTGCATACATTAGGATAAATAACTAATTTTGTACACCTATCTCTTTTCACTTGAGTCTACAGTGATTTCTGTGAAAAACATGTTGTTTTCTCTATAAAATCACCTGAAAGTTCCATAGTGAATCTGCCATATTTATAATGGAATTCGCTACAAACTCCTATTTTTCTGCACCAGTAAGGGAATCAACGAGTTTTCATTTTTCCAATGGTTAGGGGTCAATTTTCCATCACATGCTTACTTGTTCTGAATCACTATTTAGTATATGCCATGCTTAGTCATCATTACACCACATCATTCCGTTTTGTCCTCACTTTTTCCTTCTTTGATTTAACCTTCATGCATTTGAACTAAATCACTTACCTTCTCATTCTTGTGAATTTTTGATCAATTTCCAGCATTTCCCTATTTATTTTTGGATCCAGTTGCTATCATAGGTGAATTTCCAGCTCTGTCCACAAGAAGCTTGCTGCCACATACTGTCGTTTGCAGGTTTCAAGAGTTTAAATAGATAAGGGTTGTTTTGGAGGATATTTTTGCACATAAGAAGAACAACAAAGGAGGTTTAGTAGTTATCTACGAGCCTATGGACCTTAAATTTTTCATGAAGGATCCTAATTTTGTAGAAGCCTTCACCAATTCTGACTGCATGAGATTCTGTCAAAAGATGTACAGCTACCATGCTCATGTCTTGAAAGATTTTGCTGTAAATTTTGTTGGCATTACTTCAAAGGTTAGCATACTGAGTTTTACCTAAAATTATTTCTCAAGCAACAAATATTCCTAGGTCAGGGGAAGAATGGTTCAAGGCCACCAAGTTTAAACTGGAGAATTGTGATGATTTCTTGAAACAAGAGCATGTAGGGGTCGATATGACATCAGGTACACCTAGGAGCTATCTTAAGGAAAATTATTCAAAGTTATTGCTGGCAATCTGGAAATATTTCACATGTGAGGGAATATTCCACATGATATACCAGTACCATTTCAAAAAATTTCCCCACTTTACATGTAAAAGTCTCTCAGATATTCCATTCTTATTTTTTAGAAGCTTAGTTAAGATGTATGATAAATTTCAAGCAGGACCTGAGAGTAGTGAGACATATATATTCCATCATGGCTTCATTAAGTTGCTAGTTATGGACGAATTGAAAAGTTTTAACATAGACCGGGCTACATTTTTGTTTTTAAGTGGTTATGATGTGGATGTGATTACTCCAAAGAAAACACCCAAGCCAAATACAAGTACTCCCAATATGATAAAGGGATTATAGTTGAAGTTGAATTTGAACCTAAAGAATAAATACATGCTGTAGCAGAACCCATGGAGATGGAAGTTGAACATTTGCAGGAAAAAACACTGGCACCTCAGCCAACATCTACAAGAATCAAGCCAAAATATGACACAAGGAATTCTAGGAAAATTACCAGGATTCAGTCAGAAAGAGAGGGTAAAATTGAAGACATTCTGCAGGCTATTGACTTTGAAGAGACCCCTACGGTTAAACCTATGCAGATGAAGGGAACCAAAATGAAGAAGAAAGGAATCACTGCAAAAAAAATGGGTTTCTCCAATGAGGACTTTGTTTTTGTTTTCAAACTTAGAAATTTTTTTACTAGGTCACAACTTTTCAAAGATATTAAGTCTGACAAGAAGCATAAGCAAGAAGAAAGCGGAAAAAACCCATCATGGAAGAAATTATTGAATTGTCCCCTACTGAAGTAGAAATCACCAAGTCACATAAAGGTAAAGGGAAATTTTTAGAGAAATATGAAGTAGATATGCTTAAAGAGAAACTTAAGGAGGAAATAAATGAGGTCTTAGAGACCAATATGGAGCTAGAAGATTTCAAGCAAGAAAGAAAAGAGCTATCAGATTTAAAGAAAGAGGTCAGCAAGAAAATTATTTTTTATGATGAGGTGCTTTAAAGGTCCAAGAAAATTCTTAAACTAACATTGACTTTGCATAAAATGATGAAGCACACCATGAGGAGGAATAGGTGGTTATAAGAAAAGAAGATAAAGCTTCTAAATCAGGTTAAAGAACTAGAAATTGAAATTGGAATGGTGCAAACAAAGATAAAGAATAAAAGTTTGAAAATGATATTGGTAGATGAACCTAATGAAGGTGAAATTTCTACTTCTTGGAGAGGGTAAGATATATTTTGAACCAATTTTTCCTTGTCATGCTTCATCTCATAATTTCACATGGCTATGGACAGTTTTTGGGAGGCGGAAAGTGAAAATTTTAAAATCTACAGTATATCAGGAAATTTCGTAGTTTACTCCACGCTTAAAGCCAACTCTTTGCTACAAAGATTAATTTTTGCAATAAATTCCAAATTTTGTCGTAAAAGGAGTAATTAAAAGCCTGTATTTAAATGTTTTCACTTGGTTGACACCCTCTAATGAGCAGATAAATAAAAAAAATTACAAAAGTGGCCAGTGAAGAGTGCCACAGACTTTTCGCTACGGACTTGCCTAAAGTCCTCTGTTTTTGTAGCGAAGGATAATTTTCAAGTTTTTCAAGCATTAAATGCATTTTTTAAGCACACAAACCAGCTAGATTAATTGAAGTGTATCAATGGAGACTTTGGTTAGTGAGAAAACTCATCATGGAAGGTGATTTTACTGCCAGCTCATTGATTTTGGACACATCATCAAGTATAATTGCAGATCCAAAAAATACAAGGAGCAAACCCTAGATTTCAATATGCCTGTTTATTTTATAGTCATGGGCATTGCCACATTAGTAAAATTTTCTTGTTTGATAAGTGTCATCATGTATGTATCATTTAAATGTTGTTAGTGAAAAAAATAGTGAAAGAGTCCTATTACATTTTGAACTCTTGTAAACAAAAATATCACTAGATTCCCTCCTTGTAATATGTTTCCTATTTGGATAAGGTATCTTTGGGAGTATTTGAAGTCTAGCCTAGCTGGAAGACTACATGTAAAGGTGTCTAATTATATAAATAGGCAGATGAGAGGATTATAAAGGGTTGATTGATGTCATGCTACATGATACTTTTGTAATATTTTTTAGTCAATAATACAAGATTCTCTTAGACCTAAGATTCATCATGTGCTCTTATGTGTGCTAATATTATTGGCCTTTTTAATTCTTATTCAATTTGATTTATCTGTAATTACTTCAAATTCATAGTTAAACATTCTCTAACTTCCTTTATGCATATGGTTTATTGTTCAAGTTATGTTTTCATGAGAGTACACATGCCTCAGCTTTCATGACATATGTTTTCCATGTAATTGAGTTCCACTTGGACTCCATGCCCAATGGTAGCCATTAATTTACATCCTTCACCTACATAAAAAAAATTCAAAGCATAGTTAAAAGATAGCCATATTTGTTCCAAGCATTACCTATTTAGTATCATGCGATTCCTTGAGAGAGCCCTCTCAAGCTGAAAAGGATAAGTTCCAACCAAAAGTGGTTTGAAAAGATTATTATAAATTAATTTTTGAGCAACCCATCAGTTTCAGTTTAGTGATAACATTTTGGTGTGTCGATCGAGATTCTGAAGAAACGTTTTCCCAAAATTTTGTTCTCAAACAGAAATATTGAACTATTGAAGGTAGCAGGAGCTCAAAAGCAGTCAAGGCTGCATTCTACGTTGGTGACTCCACCGAAGTTCTCAGCTTAAAGGTGGCTTCAAAGAAGATTCATAAAAGGATAAATCCAGATCCTAACCCACCTGAGATAGTTGATAATCCATAGATAATTCTCAGAGGTATTGGAAACTCATTAAAATCAGGTAATCCATCTCATTAAAAAATTTCATCGCTTCCCTCTATGATTGTTCGAAGTGTTGAAGATAAAAAAATTGATGAAAAGATAGAAGAAGTGATTTTTACGTCTAAATCTGAGAATGAGCTGACTGAAATAATATTAGACCTACAAAGACTAGGAATTGATACATCATCTCTTGTTTCAAAATAATAAAAAATAATACTTTTGGAAGACTGTCACAGCAGAAGTTCTGTCATTGGAAAAATAACATTATGAAAATATAAAATAATTTGATCCTTTTGATTTCTTGTTAAGCAGAAGGTCTAGTTTTCCCTTGCCTGAATGGAATTCCTTTGTCTCTAAACTCCAAATTCACATCACAACATCTCCTAGCATCTCATCCTCATTCATTTTTTTTTCTCATAGTCAGAATTTCATCCACTAAATTTTCAAGTAGCACAGTCCCTGTCATTATGGTTGGAGTTCCTACTCCTATAGGACCGCTAAGATATGCTCCTCTTATCCTACCTTCCATACTTCATGACCTTCTATAGGGGTATTCTACTAGGATTAAAACCTTTGGGTGTGAACAAGAAATTACTGTTGAGCAGCGTGTTGATCATTTTAATGATTTCATTGACCAAGAGGAGGTGGATGATGATGATTTTAAAATGAGTCTTTTTTCTTAGAGTTTCATAGGTGTGGTAAGAAAATGGTTTAAATCTTTGGCCCCATCTAGTTTATAAAAATGGGATCAATTAGAAGATAGTTTTTTGACAATGTGGGGGAGTAAGGTGAACACTATTCAAGCCTTAACTGAGTATAACAGTTTGAAAAATTCCACTAATGAATCAGTCCAAGATTTCTCTAAAATATTTAACAAGGTTTACAACTCTATACCTACTCACATTAATCCTCCTCTAGGAGCTACTCAATTACACTATGATGAAGCTTTTGACTATGAATTTTCCATTTTATTAAGAGAAAGAGAGTTTTATTCCTTCACGGATATGAAGAATTATGTTGTTAAGGTTGAGGTAAATATGACAGTAGCAAAGAGGTCTAATATGGGAAAATCTAGACTAAAGTAAGAAGAGAAACATTCCTCATCTTCGACATATGTGAATTTTGATACCATGATGAAGACCATGGAGAGGCTTATGGATATGCTTGTTCTTGGTGCTAATCCTATACCTGCTTCACAACAAGAAACACATAATAGAAATCCTCAGTTTAGGAGGCTTTAAAATCAACAAAGAGAAAGAGACAATAGAAATCATCCTGATCAATAGGTTAGACCTCTTTTTCAAAAAAATCTACTGGATGAAAAAGAGACACAACCTGAATTTCAAGAAGAAATTATTCACTGTTTAGATGAAGATGTGTCGGGAATGTTTCTAACCAAAGAAGAACATGATGAATATAGTCATTAGATAGGAGAAGATGACAAACAATATGATTATTTTAAAGGATATCAACATGCTATCTTTGAGATGCAAAAAAAATATAATTTAAGGAATATAAATGTTCCTATTATAGACAATAAATCTCAGTGAAAGAAAGATGCTCCTAAGCCATCCGAACAAAAGAAAGACACACCACCTCATGATAAAGAGATTGGAAAAGAACCATCTACTTTCAATCTAGAAAATGAGATTTCAAAAATCAAAATTACAGTTCCATTTGGGGAAATAATTAAGGTCATTGAGTATAGAAGCCAAATTGTTAATATCCTAAACACTTAGCCCAGACCTTCAGACATTATAAACATGTAAGAAGACCATCCTATCATTTTTCTAGGACCACGAGTAGAAGATGAAAATAATGAAGAGGTTCCACCTTTCTATGCGAGTGTGAACATCCATGACATGACCTTGCATTAGGCCATGTTAGATTCAGGAGCCTCCCATAATTTAATGTGTAAGGTGATAATGGAAAGAATGGCTATAGACATTAATAGACCTTATAAATATTTTTTTCCTTTGATTCGAAGAGATTTCAGTGCATTGGTCTCATTAAATTTGTGGTTTTTGGCCTTACTCAAGTGCTTTATAAGATAATGTTAATGGTTATAGTTGTAGTTGATATTCCTCCAAAATTTGGCATGCTTTTATCTAAATCTTGGGTTGCTAAACTTAAAGGAACTATGGATATGGATATGACTTATGCCACCATTCCAGTCTTTGTTAGGCAAATAAGGATGGATTATATGGTGAGTAGCAAGGATAAACCAAATTTTTTTTCCTATTTATGCAGTAGAGAATGAATTTCCATTTTCTTCAATGAGGTCACTAATGAGGCAGAAAATCAGCAAATTGAAACAAAACAATAGGTAGGAAATAAAAAATTTATGGAGGAAAATGAAGAAGGATGGTGGCATTTTCACTATTATGGTGCTACTGAAAGAGAAGGAGCTGGTGCAAGAATGTGGATTACTAGCCCTAGTGACGAGAGTAAGTTCTTCTCTTACAAATTAAACTTTGATTGTACAAACAACATGGTTGAGTATGCAACTCTATGATTGCGTCTAGAAGCTTTGAAAGTGTTAGGAGCCAAAAAAATATCAATTTTGGTGATTTTGAATTAGTGATCAACAATGTATAAGGTTATTATCAAACTAAGGATGTTAGAATGAGACCTTATAGAAATCTGATCCTTGATTTTCTTAAAAAATTCAAAGAGCATAATTTCACCATTAAATCTAGAAATTAGAATTCTGTAGTTGATTGTTCAACTGTTTCAGCATAATTTTTTGTCATTTATTATCATTCTATCAAGAGTTATAAATTTGAGGCCAAGCATAGACCAACTATTCCTGAAAATATTATCAATTGACAAGTGTTGGATAGTGATCAACAGGTCAAAAATTTCCTTTAGTTGAAAGAGGAATTTGAAAACATTCAAGTGGATCAGTAGAACATGTTTGCTGAAACTAAAAACAATCCAGAGGTCCTTCATCTGAAGAATAACTACATTCTAAAATTTTTAATACCCCTTGAGAAGTTTTCTAATCAGAACGATTTGTTTAAGTTCCCAAAGATGAACGCTGATGATGAAGAGGTGGAAAGTTGCAACATTGGCATTGCAAAATTCCCAAAATGGTAAAGTTGCCAAAATTTCTTTCTCCAGAGGTGAGACAAAGGTATGTGGATATGGTGAAAAGGTATATTGATTTTTTTTCATGGAGTTATGTAGACTTGAAGAGATATGATCCCAAAATGTTTCAACATACTTTCCCGATCAAAGAGAATGGAAATCATTTTAAATAGAAATTAAGAAGAATGAATCCTTTCCTCATGCCACTGATTGAAAAAGAAATTAAGAAGTTTTTTAATGGAAAAATAATTGTCCCTTTGAGGTTTTCTTAGTGGCTTGCTAATTTTGTTCCTGTAAGAAAAAAGAATGGCAAGATTAGGATATGCATTGATTTCAGAAATTTGAATAAAGCAGCTCTCAAAGACAATTATCCTCTTGCAAACATGGATCAAATTCCACAAAACATTGTTGGATCTTAGAGAATATTTATTCTTGATGGTTTCTTAGGTTATAATCAAATATTAGTGCATCTGAATGACCAAGATAAAATTTCTTTCACCATGCCATGGGGGACATTTATGTATGCCAAAATGCCTTTTGGTCTCATGAATTCATCGGTGACTTTCCAAAGGGCTATGGAAATTGTGTTTTCTGAAGAGAAGGATAGATCAGTGGTGGTTTACATGGATGCCATCACTATGTTTTCAAAGAGGGAGGAAGAACACCTTAAGCACTTGGAGAAAATTCTACAAAAATTCATAAAATTTTGTATTTCTCTCAATCCTACTAAGAGTATTTTTTCTTTGACTATTGGGAAGTTGTTGGGAGACATTATATCAAAATAAGGAATAAGGATTGATCCAAATAGGGTCACTTCCATTCAAAAAATATACTTTCCAAGAAACATAAAAGAGATTCAATCTTTTCTAGGAAAGGTCAATTTTGTTAGGACGTTCACTCCTAATTTTGTTGAGATTATCGAACATATTACTAAGATTCTTATGAAGGAGTTTGATGTTAAATGGATAGCAGAGGAAAAACAATATTTTCAAAAGATCAAGAAGGCCCTCACTCAAGCACCGGTGCTCATAGGTCCTGATTTTTCCAAGGATTTTCTACTTTTTACTTTCACCTCTGAACATACAATTGCTGGAGTATTCTAATAGAAAAGGGAGCAAGGAAGTGAGGATCCTATTTATTTCTTCAGTGGAAAAGTAGAAAACATGTAAAATCTGAATTGAATTATAATATCATGGAGAAACATGCATATTCTTTATTAAAGGTGCTTACAGATTTCAGAATTTATATTATGCATTCTCATATTATAGTATTTGTGCCTAATACTATGGTGAGAGACATACTGACCCAAGCTAATCCCGATGGAAAAAGAGATAATTTATATTTCGACTTTGTTGGAATATGATATAGATATTAAGCCTAAAAAGTTGGTAAAGGGTCAAGGGCAAGAAAAACTGATCGCTCAATAAATTTTTGATTTCCTAGATATGGATTTCATTGCAGAAATTTCAAAAGTAATTGAAGAAGAGGAATTGATTCATATTGAACAAAAATTCACTATGTCTGAGTGGTACAAGGATGTAATTTTTTTCTTGAAGAATCATAAAGCTCCTCCTCAGTTAACCAATTCTAAATCTAGGTTTGTGAAGTTGAAGTGTTTAAGGTACTATATATTTTAACAAGAATTTATATTGGAGGGATACTAGTGGGATTCATTTAAATTGCTTGTTAGGAGAGGAGGATGAAAATATTATTGATGAATTTCATAAAGGATATTATGGAGGAAACCATTATTTGAAGGCCACTACAAATAATATACTCAGAGTGGGATATTATTCGCCTTCTAGTTTCAATTAAATCTACAAAAATATTTCTTCCTGTGATGGATGCCAAATTTTCGATGGGAAAAAGAAGTTGATATCCTTACCCCTGAAACCAATATATGTTGAAGCTCCTTTCTAGCAATGGGGATTATATTTCATTGGTGAAATACACCCTACATCCTCAAGGGAGAATCACTGAATTTTGACAGCCATTGATTACTTCACCAAGTGGATTGAAGCGGTGCCTACAAGGCAAGTTACAGATTCATTCATCATCCAATTTTCAGAGAAATTTTTTTTGTCAAGGTTTGGCTATCCCATGAATATTATTACTAATAATTCTCAAGCTTTCAAGTATAAAAAACTAATTATTTTTTATCATCAATATCATATCACTCTTGGTCATTACACAACATATTACCCTCAAGGTAATGGCTTAGCTGAATAATAAAATAAAAGCATAGTTAGGATCATTAAGAAGGTTTTGCAAGAGAAAAAAAGATCCTGGAATTTTAAATTAAAGTTTTCTTTCTGGGCTAATAGATTTTTTAATAAGAGATCTATAGGTACATCTCCTTATGAGCTAGTATATGGACCTGAAGAAATTTTTCCAACTTCGCTTAGAGTTCCAGTAATGAAGTTGCTGCAAGGGATGGAAGAAGAACCTAATTCCATCCAAAGGAAGATAAATCAGCTCATTTATTTGAAAGAAAAAAGAGAGGAAGTGTACAATAATCATCAGCAAGTGACAAAATAGAGTAAAAAATACCTTTGACAGAAATAAAAAAGAGGAAAACTTCAAGATTGAAGATTTGGTTCTGAAATGGAAAGCCAAGATTGAAGAGAAACGAAAGCATGAAAAGTTTGAGAACATCTAGAAGGGGCATTTTGTGATAGCTTCATATCATTGGAAAAATACATTTTTACTCCAATAAATGAATGGACAGTTTTGTTGAGGAGGACCTGTCAATGGTAGGTTTCTATAGAACTACTCTTCATAATTTTTCCTGCTGAAATAAATTTCACTGTACATGTTTCATTCTATGTTATGTTGTTTTGAAAATAAAAGTGATTTAATCATCAATATTGAGCCCGAGGAGAAGGCCATAAAAGTTAGAGGAAAATTTCATCAATTTTAAAAATTTCTGTTTTTCCAAGAAAGGCACTAGAGCTGTAGGTTATTTGAAGCACCTCAAGGGCGCATCATCCCTAGCGGAGCCACTGTTATGATCAATAAAAATAAGGTTGGTTAGGGATGTTATGTTGAGTTAGGTCAAGTATGTTGGTCAAATAAATTCATGAAAATTGATCAAAATTCATGATTAGGCTATAGTCTTAAATAATTTAAAGTGTTTTTATGTCATGTAAATAAGGTACTGTCATAGGTAATTTTCAAAAATCGACATACACCACGTTAAATAACTCATTTTGGACACCTGTCCCTTTTTACCTAAGTCCGCAATGATTTATGTGCAAAACAATTTGTTTTCGCTACGGACTCACTTGATAGTTTCATAGCGAATCTACCATCTTTCTAACGGAATTAGTTATGAACTCTTGTTTTTCTACACCAGTAAGGGAATCCATGACTTTTCAATTTATCAATGGTTAGGGGTCAATTATCCATTACATTCTTACCTGCTATGAATCATTATTTACTATATGACATGCTTTCTCATCATTACCACCACATCATTCCGTTTTTTCCTCACTTTTTCCTTTCTTGATTTAACATTCATTTATCCGAACTAAATAACTTAACTTGTCATCCTTGTGAGCTGTTCGATTGATTGTGATTTTTTCCCTATTTAGTTTTGGGTCTAGCTGCTATCATAGGTGAATTTATATCTGTGTCCACAAGAAGCTTATTGTCACATACTATCTTTTGCAGGTATCAAGAATTTAAATAGAGAAGTGTTGTTTTGGAGGATATGGCCACACATAAGAAGACCAAAAAGGGAGGTTTAGTAGTTAGGTATGAGCCTATTGACCTTAAATGAGTCATGCAAGATCCTAGTTTTGTAGAAGCCTTCACCAATGCTGGCTGCATGAGATTCTGTCAGAAGCTGTAGGGGTACATTTCTCAAGTCTCCAAAGGTTTTGCTATAAATTTTTTGGCACTGCTTCAAAGGTTGGAATACTAAGATTTACAGTTTCCCCTAAATTTATTGCTCAAGAAACAAATATTCCTAGGTCAGGGGAAGAATGGTTCAAGGCTACCAAGTTTAAAATGAAAAATTTTGATGAGCTCTTGAAGAAAGAACACGTAGGGGTGGATATGACATCAAGTATACCTAGGAGCTGTCTTAAGGCACGTCAGCCAAAATCTACAAGCAACAAGCCAAAATATCACAGAAGGACTTATATGAGAATTACTAGGATTAAGATAGAAATAAAGGGTAAAATTGAAGACATTTTGTAGGATATTGAAATTTAAGAGAACCTTGTGGTTAAACCTATGGAGATAAAGGGAACCAAAATGAAGAAGAAATGCTCCAATGCAAAAAGATGTATTTCTCTAGTGAGGACTCTATTTTTGTTTTCAAACCTAGAAAACCTTTTACAAGGTCACAAATTTCCAAAGATAGTAAGTCTGATAAGAAGCATACAAAGGAAGAAAAGGGCAAGCTATTATGAAACTAGCTCCAAAAATAGAAGAAAAGAGATATCAACACCTTAGAAATAAGCCACTTTTAAGGGAAAAACTTCAATACATTACATAAATTAAAAATTCTTCGATGATACAAATGACAAAACCTCCTTCCTATATATAGGAGTCCATGGGGCCACAATGTAATCCTAGTCGACCTAACAATAATAGTAAGGGAACAATAATAACAATATCGGGGTTACAAGGGTACAACAATAACAAGAAGGGGGTTACACTAACAACAATAAGGGACTATACTAGTAATATAGGGACCTAACATGATCCTCTCCTTCAAAAACTGTTGTCCTCAACGATTGAGTAGCTTTGGCCAATTCTTTATAAAATTCACATCCTCCCATGTAAAATCTTCAGTTGGTAAGTTCTTCCATTTGATGAGATACTCTGAAATTGATCGATTTCGTAACTGTTGATTTCTTGTTTCCGTGACTGCTTTAGGTTCCAATATGGTTTTTCCTTTCTCATTAAGTTCTGGAAATATTGCTTGAACTAGAATTTTGTCCCCTATAACCTTCTTTAAGCTTGAAACATGGAAAAATCGATGCACTCGCAAAGAATCAGGAAGCTCCAATTTGTATGCCATAATACCAGTCTTTTGCAACACCTTCTAAGGACCATAATACTTTGGTGATAATTTATTATCCTTCTTAGCTTGCTTTACGGACATTTTTTTATATGGTTGTAGGCATAAAAAGACCCAATCTCCTACATCAAAACTTCTCTCACTGCGATTTTGATCTGCTTGTTGTTTCATTCGATTTTGTGCCAAATTTAGGTTATCCTTTAAGAGTTGGATAACTTATTATTGATGCTTGATGTGATCTTCCACTTCTTGAACCCTATAATTTTCCCTTAAAGAAGATGTGACAGATGGTGGATGATATCCATAAATTTCCATAAATGGGGTCATTTTTGCTGCAGTATGGAAGGAAATGTTATAGCACCATTCAGCGAGAGGTAACCACTTGAACCATTGTGCTTGCTTATCATATACAAAACAATGGAGATATCCTTCCAAACATTTATTGAATATCTCAGTTTTACCGTCAGATTGAGGATGAAAATATGAGCTATGATCTAGTTGAGTACCCAAAAAAAAAAAATATTTTCGTCCAAAAATTTCCTGTAAAAATGGGAGCACTATCACTTACAATAATATTCGGGTTTCCATGTAGCTTTTGAATTGTTTCCATAAATGCAGTAGCAATTGTACTTGCCTTAAATGGATGAGATAATGCACAAAAGTGTGCATACTTGGTAATTCTATCAACTACCACCATAATGACACTCTTTCCTTCAGACTTAGGTAAACCTGTGATAAAATCCATTGAAATATCCTCCCAACATTGACTTGGAATGGATAAAAGTTGTAGAACACCCTAGGTCTTAATTGTCTCAACTTTATTTTGCTGGCAAGCCAAACATTCTGCCACAAAATTTTGAATATCAGATTTAAGGCCATTGCAAAAAAATTCTTTCTTCACCCTAAAGGAGAAGTGTGCAATTCGAAAAGAATGTTTTTTTTTAATTGGGAATTCCAAAATAAAGGAATTTTGAAGTTTCTTGTTCATTTTCTTCCTCCTCTTCACAATCTGTGTAAAATAATTTCTTCTCAGCACACTTATGACCTTTAGTGTATTTTCTATCACAACTGTAGCAAAGCCCTTTTGCTATTTTTTCTTCCAATTGTTGTGGTGTCAATCTTATAGGTTGTGGAAGTCTAGGAGTAGCAACACTTCCATCCTTATATATGTGAGTGGTAGGCTTCCTTTTCGCCATAATTTTACATTCAAATTTTATTTCCAACCTGAATGCCTTCTCTAATGAATCACGTTCCCAAACGCGAACTTCATGTTCGATGTTATCCTTTAAAATCCCTACGAAGATATCAATCCTGTGTTCCTTTGGAATATCAGTTGCCCTTATATTCAATTTTTGGAAGTCCTCAATGTGATCCACCACTGAGCCCTTTTGTTTTAGATTTATCAATTGGCTAATGAAGGTGTTTCTCTTTGTATCCTCATAATGTGCTATCATTTACTCCGTAAAAATTCACCAAGTGACAATTTTTTGACGGGAGTAAAGCCATCGATACCGTATAAATGTATCTCTTTCTAAATTTCAAGTTGTAATGCGTATCCTTTGTGTGTTTTTCACATTATTGAGATCAAAATATTTCTCCATTTGTAGTATCCATGTTACGATATCCTTGCAATCAAACTCCTCATATCCATATTTGGAATATGGTGGTTCTTCAATCCAAAATTAGAGTTTATGAAATCATGATTAAAATTTATTTTGTTCTCATCATGAGTTTCCTCTAGTATATTTCCGCCATTAGGAATTATTTCTTGTATTAGCCTTGTCATCAAGCCTTTCATGTCTGATTTTAGATCATTCTTCATGTCTTTGATGTTGTCTTTCATTTTTTCATCAATCTTAGCTTCCATGTCATCCATCTTCGCTACCATCCATCTTAGCTTCCATGAATTTATTCAAACCAAACATCTTAGCTTCCACACCTTTCTTCAAAACTTCCATTTCATTTTTTGTTGCTCTTTGCGAGAGCGAAATTTGGTGAACTTGTTCTTGTAATTTTGATATGTCATGTTGTGCTTCTTCCTCTTCATGAGTCATAGTAGAGCCTTCTGAAGGCTTAATGGGTTTTAAATTCTTTTTAGGTGGCATTTTAGAACCAAATACTAATATATATGCTTCAATATTCCCTTGGAATCACTTCAAACTTATTTTTCACACAAGTGTTATGCAATTCGAAAAAAAAAATACACACATTTTTTTTTCTTTTTAGGAGCTTGATATTGAAACTAATTTATCTGTTTGATTTCAGATCTTAAATATCTAAAATTCTTCTCTATAGCATCCCTTTCAATCTTCTTTTGAATCCCACAAGTCTAACCTGATTTTGATTCTTCAAGGAAAATTTATGCCTAATCTCCCACAATGACCTAATTATGGACTGGTTCAGTAGAGAGAACTTGTACAACGTTCCATGTGTCACTGTTTCCTCCTTTTTCTCTAAAATTGATATAAAGGAAACTAAATTCCGTGTACTTGCGGAATTGTTTTACAGAATTCCAATCTAATGCTCAGAGAGAGAGTTATGATGATTTTCCCACGATCACCTCTTTAATATGAAATTCTGGAGCCTACAAAAACCCTAACTTCCACATATCATATCTTTGAACATTTTCTGAACCAAAATATGAAATTTTTACAGGAAGTTCCTTAGGATTTTGGGTTCACTCCGTAAAATTTCCTCTTCTGAAACTTTCTAGAAAAAAAATTATAGCGATAATTCCACGATGACCTTTTTATGTCAAATTCGGGAGCCTAAAAAAACCCTAACTTCTACAGATCATATATATGAAAATATTGTGAACCAAGGTTTGAATTTTTACACGAAGTGCCTCAGGATTTTAGCTTTTCTCTGTAAAAATTTCAGGTTCTGAAACTTTGTAGAAAAAAATTTATAGCGAAAATGTCACGATTACATGTTTGGAGCAACGAAACCCTAGAATCCAAAGCTTTGATACCAAATGTTATGAAACCAGCTCCAAAAATAGAAGAAAAGAGAGATCAACGCCATATAAATAAGCCACTTTGAGGGGGGAACCTCCTTTACATTACATAAGTGAAAAATTCTTGGATCATACAAATGACAAGACCTCCTTCTATATATATAAGTCCATGGGGCCAAAATATAATCCTAACCGACCTAACAATAATAATGTAAGGGCACAATAATAGCAATATTGGGTTTACAGGGGTACAACAATAACAATAAGGGGGTTACACTAACAACAATAAGGAACTATACTAGTAATATAGGGACCTAACAGTCAGAGGTAAATAATTATAAAATTATTGTTGTTAAAATATTGCTCAATTATCATCTAATTGCACTCTATGCATTGGAAATATCACTAAACTAGTGAAAATCCATTAGTGAATATTTATTGCAATAAGAGACAACACCTTCAATTACAGTTCATGTTCTGGATGCTACAGGAGATGCCCTAGGCACTAAATCACTAAGTAACTTAGTAAGCACTCAAAACCAGTAAAATGAGAAGAAAAACCATGGAAGCTCCATCGATTCAAGTTTTGCACGTGTATGTCCATATTTTTTTTCATACCCTGTCTCCACTCAACATAGCTATGATGGTGATAGGGAGAGGAGCGAATGGTTCCTAAAACATCATCATGACGGTCATGGTCATGTAAGGTTTACTTACTACAACATGGTGAATAAAAGTAAGTTGGAGAGATTTTGTTTGTGATTACCATGGTTATTCTGCTCCATCATGAGGCATGAGTTATCTTATCTTAATTAAATCAATATTTCTATGAGCTGATAGATGATCATTCCCCACTAGCCACATTCCCCATCGATTTAGAAATTGAGGCACATTGACAGGATTTGAAACAACCTCATTACCCATCGGTGAATGTCTGTTGAGAGAACCTCATTCACAATAGGTTCTATATTGGAGACATTTTTTTCATGGAGCTTTTAGAGTGAGTTACGTAAGGAGTGTAGGTCATAACTACAATAGAGTTCTGATTGTTATCGACAAATTTAAGATCTACTATTGGGAAAAATACTGAGTGGGAGTGAATCAATATTTACAAGAGTCGCAATGTTTTACTTTCCTTTACTTATTTATATACGTGACTCTAATTAGTCCAATTAGCATATGCACAACATTGTCTTCAAGGAAACATGTGTATACCCAAATAACTTAATGTTTGGATAAATATTCAGAAATTTTTTACTTAGCTAAGTTCATCACTTATGCATCAGGAATTTAAGCTGTAAACATGTGAAGTAATAACAAAATAAATCATTACACAAAGGCATCACCCATGAACACTAAGATTTAAGGTGGAAACCCAAGTCGGGAGAAAACCACTGTTGTTGGCGTCTACGTATTCAAGATTTATTATATAGAAAACTACTTAAAATGATGTACTAGTGTAGACTCATACCAGCACACAAGAACCCACTTGCAGAAGGTTGCAACCTTCTCTCATTCTCCAACTATGCCTACTTGAAGGGAGATCCAACCATCTGATCTCGTTTACTAGCCACCACTTGAAGGGAGCTTCGACCCCCTACTCTCATTTTCCAACCACTACTAGAAGGGAGCTACAACCCCCTTAAGTGATAACCAAATACTACTGGCAGGAAGCTTCGACTTTCTCACAGAAGGGTTCAACTCTCAGAACCACTACAGACCATGTTTCATAAATTTTCACACTTGATACACATGCTTCAATACTCAGAACTTGTAGGCCTATTTTCATCACATAATCCATGTTGAACCCTTTAACATCAGAAGAATCAAATATCAAAACAGAAACTGATTACTGTACCCAGAATATTCATCCATTTCCTGAAAAAAACCACTGAGCCAAACAATCACCAACTGCTCGAATAATTAACAGACCATTGAAGAAAAAATTTAGTTAACCTATCAGCAACTCAATTCATACAGTACAATGAGATCACTGTAACCAAAATATCATAACTAAACCTAGATTACTGCATCGACACACTTAATCAACTGCAACCCTGATCATTCATTAAAAACAATGTATATGCTACTTAACCTAAGGCAACTTGTGTGTATACGCGCTTTTCGGTAGAGAAACCTATATGCTGATCTCAATATATTGAGTTCTTAAAACAATTACTCTGAATCAGCCATAGAATTAGAAAGAGGCATTCTGAAATATTTTGATAGGTTACAAATCCCTGAACCCCCATACAATTAACAACATCAAGTACCATTTTAAACTAATCAGCATGCAATCAATTTTAAATTTAGACATTGTTACTAAACCTAGATCAACATGAAGACATCATTGACAGACAACAAAATTACAACATGACTAATCTAATTGATCAGTCATTTATAAGCATAAGCCCTTCCTTTATCTACGTGATTTTCATGAGGATTTTTTGTGTATATACATTCTTGTCCAAAACTAAACCCACATATAGATCTAAACATACTTCAGAAAACATAGGCTACCTTCCATACTCAAACCTGCGTGTATATGTGCCTTCCTTGAGTCAAAATTGCATAATGATCTGAAAATTTCAACTTATAACAATGTCGCACATCACAACTTTAGACATACCCAGATTAGGACATTCAAATAAACAGACACCAAATCACATATCTAATCAACCCATAAAGAAATCATGCAATACATAGTCATTTTAGGTCTAGAGATCCTGATCGATCATTGTATTCATTAGTGCATCTTTATTTCAGATATATCAATCAACTATAGCCCATTACATGTTGATATACTTCATATTGAAGTATTCATCCCATTCACATCATCATGCACATCTTAGCACTATGATCTTCACCTCCTTATATAGTTTAAGCCTTAGCCAATACCATGAGCCAAAACCACACAAGTGTCGATGGTATTCTTGGATGGGATCAAATAAATGCTATAGAATTCAATATTGTGGGCTATTACCATCGTAAAGACCCTTGGTATTGTTAAAATTAGTGCACCAAATCATATGTGACTAAGTTAAGCTTAATAAATTAAATAACAAATTGTTGTTAAAAAAACACCCAAATTGACATAGTGGACTTGGCTAATGCGAACTCTTCCTTGGCTAGCTTATTTGCACTTATTATTCCCTCCCTTCAGCACTGTAGGGACTTTAGTGATTGTTGGAGTGTTGACTAGTGATTAATTTCTAGTTTCACCAAAATTTTCCCTCCTTTACCAAAATTTATCCAAAGTTCTAGGCTGGCAATTTGGCTTCAAGATAATTTACATAGATTTTTATTTTCGACCTCTTCAAGAAACCTCCACGTTTCCAAGTGTGGTTGATTCAATATCCAATATTTTTTCTATCCAAACTCTGAAAGGAACTAAATTTTTTTACAAATTATATCCAAAATTTTTGAATCAACCACTTGAAGTAATGTTAACTTTCATTTATCATTAAAATTGAAACATTAAATGTTAAATGTTTAAGATATATTTCACTACATTACTATAACGATTTGTGCTTCTAACAACTTTCTATTTCTTCTAGTGATAATAGCTCTAGCCACCTGCCACATCTGGCACTAGAAAGGAGTTCGTTCTTCTTTGAGTGAATAAACATATAAGAGCCATAGTGATCCTCTATGAGAAGAGTACTCATGCTCTCTAGCTGAGGAGTAGTTCAATGACCCTTCTTGGGGAGAAGGCTCTATACCCTGCACATGGAGAAGCCAACAAGAATCTAATAACAACCTTGCCAATTCATATGGAGAAGGCTAAATTATGTTGGAGAAGCCAACATCAAGGCAAATGAAGATGGTTGTGGAGGCTAGCATGTCCGAAGGCTACCCCTGCCACCTCCTACCCATACAACAGAGAATAGTCCCTGCCAAGAATGGTCTCTAAGGACTCTTCATATGCATCACCAAACCATAGTACAAGATGATAATTCCTCATCTACATCACAAGAATGTTCATCTATGTCAAAGGTAAATCATTATAAAATTATTGTTGTTAAAATATTGCTCAATTATGATCTAATTGCACTTTATGAATTGGAAATATCAATAAACAATTGAAAATCCATTAGTGAATATTTATTGCAACAAGAGACAACACCTTGATTTACATTTCATGTTCTGTATGCTACAGGAGATCCCCTAGGCATTAAATCACTAAGTAAATTGTTAAGCGCTCAAAACCATTCAGATGAAAAGAACGACCATGGAAACGCCATTGATTCAAGTTTGGCATGTGTATGCCCATATTTATATTCACGCCTTGTCTCCACTCAAAATAGCTATGATGGTGACAAAGAGAGGAGAAAATGGCTCCTACAGGAGAATCATGATGCTCCTAGCCATGTAAGGTGTACTTACTATAACCGTTGAGAGGTTCAAAACCAGAACAGGGTGAAAAAAAGTGAGTTGGAGAGCTTTTGTTTGTGATTCCCATGGTTGATTTGCTCCATCATGAGCCATTCGTTATCTTCTCCTAGTTAAATAAATATTTCTATGAGTCGATAGCCTATCATTACCCACCACTCACATTCCTCGTTGATTGACACAAGGAGGCACATTGATAGGATTCGAAACAACCTCATTACCCATTGGTCATTGAATACTGAGAGAACCGCATCAAAGTAGATTCTATATTGGAAATATTTTTTTCATGGAGCTTTTATAGTGAGTGACGTAAGGAGCATAGGTCATAACAACCATTTAATTCTAATTATACTCGACAAATCTAGGATCTACTATTGGGAAAAATAATGAGACAGGGGGTGAATCCTTATTTATAAGAAGCACAATATTTTACTTTTCTTTACGAATTTATATATGTGACTCTAATTAGTCCAGCTAGCATATGCACGTAGTTGTCTTAAAGGAAACATGAGTATACCCAAATAGCTTAATGTTTAGATAAATCTTCGGAAACTTTACTTATCCCAGTTCATCACTTATGCATCAACTATTTAAGAACTAAACATCTGCAATAATAACAAAACAACTTATCACACAAAGGCATCACTCATGAAAACCAAGATTTAAGGTGGAAACCCAAGTCGGGAGAAAACCACCACTGTTGTCGTCTCTATATTCAATATTTATTATATAGAAAAATACTTACAATGTTGTACTGACGTAGACTTATATGACCACCCAGGAACCCACATGCAGAAGGCTGCAACCTTATCTCATTCTCCAGCTCCTACTGGAAGGGAGCTCCAACCCCCTAATATTCTTTACCAACCACCAGTTGAAGGGAGCTTCGACAGCCTACTCTTGTTTACCAGCCAGTATTGGAACGGAGCGACAACCCCCTAAACTGATCACCAGCTCCTATTGGAAGGAAGCTTCGACTTCCTCACTAAAGGCTTCAACTCTCAGAACCACTATAGACCATGTTTCATGATTTTTCACATTGGATCCACCAGCTTCAATACATCACAACCTATATGCATATTTTCATCACATAATCCCTGTTGAACCCTTTAACATCAGATAAGTCAAATATCAAAACAAAATCGATTACTGTACCCACAATATTCATCCAATTCCTGAAAAAAAACACTGAACCAAACAATCATGAGTCACTTGTATATTGAACCAATCGTTGAGGAAAAGAGTCACTTAACCAATCACCAACTCAATTAATACAGAGCAGTCAGATGACTATAGCCAGAATATCAGAACTGATCCCAGACTACTGCATCAACACATTAAATTAACTGCAACCCTGATAATTCATAAAACATATAATGTATACGCTACTTCACATAAGGAAACCCACGTGTATACACACTTTTCTGTAGAGAAACCTGCGTGTAGATCTCAATATAGTAACTTCTTAAAATTGTTACTTTGAATTAGTCACAGAATTGGAAAGAGATATTCTGAAATATTTTGATAGGTTACAAATCACTGAACCCTCCTACAGTTAGTAGCATCAAGTATCCTTTTCAATTAATCAACATGCACTTAATTTTAACTTCAGACATTATGACTAAACCCATATCAACATGAAGACATCATTGATGAACAACATAAATATAGCATCACTTATCTGATTGATTAGTCATTTATAAGCAGAAACCCTTCATTTATGTACTCTCTTTTCATGAGGATTTTTCATGTATATATGCGCTTATCTAGAACTAAACTCGCATAGTCAAACCCGTGTGTATAGGTGCCTTCCTTGTGTCAAACTTGCGTACATATCTATAACTTTCAACTTGTAACAATGTTGCGCATCAGAACTTGATACATACCCAGATCATGACATTCAAATAAACAGGTGCCAAATCATAGATCTAATCAACCCATAACAAAATCATGCAATGCATAGTCATTTCAGGTCTAGAGATCTTGATCCATCATTGTATTCATGAATCCATATTTATTTCAGTTCTATGAATCAAATATAGCCCATTCCATGCAGATATACTTCATATTGAAGTATTCATCTCGTTCACATCCTCATACACACCTTAGCACTATGATTTTCACCTCCTTACATAATTTAAGCCTTAGCCAAAACTACACAAGTGTTGATGGTATTCTTGGGCATGATCAAATAACCGTTACTGCGCTCAATATTGTGGGCACATACCATGGTAAAGACCTGGGGTATTGTTAAAATTACTAGGCCAATGCATACACGACTTTTCCTCTTTGTACCCCTGTGTGTACGCGACTTTTCTTCACCAAGACTGTGTATACGCAAATTATGTGTATATTCTTGATATATACATGAATTGGCATCATTGACCCTATGTATATATAGTGTATACATGACTTCCCTTTATAAAAAGTGCATATATACATGAATTGAACTTATGTATACATCTGCATATACATGGCTTCCCTTCATCAAACTTATGGATATTTCCTGAAACTTTACCTTCATCATTCCTTTGTCATTGAATAGTATCCATTTCTCTGTCACATCTGAACTGGCCTATAGATACAAGAAGTTTACATCTTCAACAAATATGTTGCTATCAAAAGGAAACTCATTGAGTAGGTCTTGTAGATACATCAAGTTTACATCTTCAACAAATAGATTGCTATCAAAAGGAAACTTATTGAGTAGGTTTCCATCAAGGACAACACATTACATCATAAGGCCAACGTCTATTGCAATGAAGAATATGAGAAATCACACTAACTTGAATTTTTATAGTTCACCCACATTCTAGAATACACATAAATGAACATACATATGGAGATATAAACATGAGGGAATAATTTGATTTCTTGCTAGGAAATAGCTAGTGAATTGACTTTCAAGGGAACAAAAGAACAAAATCCAAGTCTCCAAGGGTATGACCTTCGAAGTCCTTGAGTATTAGTCGCTTCTATTGTTAATAAAGTTGGGGAAGCTTGGAAAGCAGGGTCTTAATAAATATACATTTATCATAAAAATGCTATAAATGACGTGAATTGATTAGCTAGCTCACGCTTTAAGGAAATAAGCCTCCCTCTAATGCAAGAATGGCAAGAGGCAATTTTTAAGCCTAAAAAATTTCATCAAATTCATCCCACTAACATTAACATCAAACCCAAAAAAAATAATGATAGACACACTAAGAAAATCTAAAATTTGACTTTTAAGATGTGTATATTATAAGAAAACAGTAGCGTAGAGCCAGAACGGAAATTATATGGTTGTACCCTTGAAATAAGTTAGGAAAGTTAGGTTCAAGGGATTTTCCATATGCAAGAGAAAACCATGCATAACATATAATTCTTATATCTTTATATTCGTATATATGTAGTGGGTAGACTTTTCTCAAGATCAACGCTCACAAAGTAGAAAATATCAACCCTCAGCACCAAACATTTTGCGACATGATCTACGTGACCCTCGGTGGCTATCTGTATGGAAAATAGATGAAGCAAAAAAATGTAGAAATTGAGACAAAGGAGCATTGTAAACATATTTTAAACAAGCGAAGATATGCGTTGTATGCAGTTATTGGAGAGGCAATAGTGATACACATGGGCATGTGGCTAGTGTGCAAGCAGTACATTCATATTGGATAATTGTTATTTGTTTAACGTATATGGTTGTTATGTGTTCAAAACCATGGGAAACATGCATGTATTGTTGAAATGTCATGTTGACATGTAGCATTGACAAATAGTCACTTATTTTGTTGAGCTTAATCAACTTATCTGTCGTGTAATTTGAATAAATAACATTTCTATATCAACTTATTTTATGTTTTATTTCAATGAAGACCACAAATTCACTTCATATTGATGCAAGTGAGATTTATTCCTTAAATATTGGAATGGATTCTTCATGCAGTTCAGATCCTAGGAGTTGGCATTGTATATTTAAGAAGATTAATTCCACTATATACCATCATTCACTGAAAGCCAAGTAAATAAATTGCCAAGTACCGGTATTTCATGATATGCTTCTCACAATTTTACAATTATATGTTATCAACTAGGGTTTAGTTTTTGAAAGAAATATTCCCATGGAAATTTTTGTAACCAACCTCGAAGAGTTGAATCCATAGATCTATGCTAAGTTCATTCTAATCTACTGCTGAAGTTATGTGGGTAATTTTTTTATGTCTTGCATCGAAATTTTGTTGGAATGACAAGTGCATGGATTAGAGGTTTTGGTGAGCGTTAAAAAAGTTCTTTCAGTGATACAATTGCATTTGTTTGTAGGTACTAGTATGTGTTTAATTTTCTTCTAAGATGATTTTGTTCCATAATTTACTTTCGAGAGGTGAAAATCTAGTTTCTAGAAATCATATATGTTATTATGGGATGTTGAGGGGATTATTCTTTGTGGTATTTCCTTCTCCTATACATGATGCAAAATGTATATATGGGTCATCGAGCCCATCACAATTTTTTTTGATATATACATCCATGTTTGTGAGAGAGGAATGGATTAATGCAATTATATACAAAACACCTTGTAATATGAATGCTTAATTTGAAGTGTCACTATCATGGGAATTTGAATAGTAAAGATCACGAGCCTTTTCTCTTCGGATTGTAGTTTATATGAAAGACTCTAGAAGGAGGAAATCCCAGTTGGCATTGAGGGTTAAATACCCAACAATCTATATTTTTAAATTAATAAATAAGGCATGACCGCAAACCTTACTTTCCAATTATAGAATCAAGGCTCAACTTGATATGGGTAGCCATAAAGCTTTTAAATTCTTTATATTTATTTTATGATATTAAATATTAACATGTAGATGAATTCTTTTAGAGGGGTTTATTTATCAGATTAGCATCATCTAAGGATGCATTTGAAAGGTGATTGACTCTAGTTGGACAACAAAACAAAGTTTTGATGTAAATGTAGATGGGAACCCACATTACTGAGAGCAAGCCCAGATATTAAGGATAACCTAATAGGCAGTGGTGATAATGTATTTGAATAAAAAATTCAAAATAAACCTGAAGTCTCTTGCATTGTGGGTCATTTATGAAACTTTTTTGTTTTACATTGTATTCCTTTTGGTCACACAAACTCTCTTGAACTTTTAATATTTTTAGGTTTGAAATCCCTTCCTAGACCACCCAAGGAACTCTAATAATGGCCTAGCAGGTTTACATTTAGGATTACAACAATTATTTGAGGGCTATTAAAAATGTTATTGGATCAAATTGAGCTGCAAATTGCATGTTCTAGAAAGCTTAATATGCATGTAAATCAATACAAAATTTTATCAAGTGTGAATTTTACCAGGGTTATTCCTTCATCTTATATCATGAGTGCCTTCCACTAACAAATGAAACTATGCAACAATAATAATTATAGCTAATTATATTTTTACATCGTTGTTTTATAGCTTCACAATGGATTTCAAATTTGACAATATGGTAATTTCAGAATTGCAAAAGTTTCATAGTAAAAAAAACCTTTAATAAAATTGTGAAATGAAGTTACATGTAGACAAAGACTACCAATGCATAGTTTACTTTGTTTAACATATTAGGACCTTATCACTTGTTTGCACATCCTTTTCAGTCATTTTGTTGTTGTTTGACAGAGTAAGATGAAAGAAAAATGTTAATTCAAATTACTTCAATAACGTCATCTAACATTAAATATTTCCCAAAATATAATTATATGAATAAATGAATGTGCATATAAATGAAATGTGAAATCGAGAACCACTTTAATGAATGTGCATATAAATGAAATGTGAAATCGAGAACCACTTTAACAAACGGATATTCTCAAAATTTATTTTGCAATGCATAGTGAGCTCGTAGGTCATTATGAAGACCACTCGGACACCATATGTCAAGGGAAAATATGGCAGTGGAGGTGATGGAATTAATTTCGGTTCGCAAGTGTTCCACTTAATTTCAATTGGACCGTTTTTCACTGTTGGGCTAGATGGTGGTTGCCCTGGGATACTATTCTTCTTGGCATCCAACGGCTCACTCAATTTCCTATTAAACTCACAATACATAGTTATATAACGTTTTTTTTATAAAAGTTCATGCACATGCTTATGCGTTACCATTACAATTGAGATATGTTTGAGGATATGGTAAGTAGGTTGGGGTATTAAGATAAGTAAATATATTTATTTTAAATTTATTTTATACGTATCATGGATTAAATTTAGTGTAATTTTTGTTTAAATAAATTATATTTAAAAAATGTGATATATATTTAAAGCGTGAATAAATAGTTAAATTTCATAATGAGGGTGAGGTTTATAGTAAGAAAACAAAAAAATTTTAACAAATTCAAAATAGTAAAGCAAAGATGTTAAAAAGAGAAGAAGATGTGAAGACTTTCATAGTGAGTGGCATTTGAAAGTTAATTTGAAAAATCATTAAGTTTAATTGTGCAATAAGCAAGCACAATGCTATAATGCAGGTTATAATATTAATAATTACCAATAAGGTGCAATTGTATATATATTAAATGGTTTGTAAAGGTAAATAATGATTCCTTCATTATATTTATCAAAATATTTTTTCTTTCATTTCAAAAAAGTTTTTAAAATTAGTTAAAATATAACTTTACTTTCAATTATTACTAAGATCAATTAAAAAAGAATAACTTAAATATATCTACCTTTAAAAAAAACACGTAACACCATTGAAGTTGTTCGGCTTTATCATGGAGAATCTTAACCTATAAATAAACTTCCACTTTGTTATAATACCAAGGCTTATGATTACCATTTGCCCAAAAACAATAACACATTGTGTGGTCAAAAATATTATATATATATTTTATGTTAATTTAATTCTATTACCATCATTTTTTTATTATGTCCATCATTTTATATATATTTTATGTTAATCTAATTTTCATATGTAATTTACTTTTTTATTGTAATATGAAATTATAAATTGATAAGTTGGACATATCCTATGGGTTTTTGTTTTTATCTAGAGAGAAATCTAGAATAAGAACTATGTTTATATGAAGTTGTTTTTATATGTATAAATATGGGTGCACCCATACTATTTTCTAGTACAATTTTTCTATAGAATCTATCTTCCAACAATTACACTTATAAAATCATTGGAATAATTCTATATTCCTACAATTATACTTATAAAAGCAGTGCAATAATTTTTCAATTTCAGTTCCTTCTAAGTGTTGTTTCATATAACAATCCCCCTTATTCATAAGGTGATTTTCGATTATAAGTTGATGGAATCATTATCTAGCTTTAGATAATTAAGTGATTATCATTTTCTCATTCCAGAATGATCCTTTTTGTATTTGTGAACTGTATTGCTATAGGGAAAAGTTTAGACACATATTTAAGCTATGCCATGAACACTGTATTTATCCTTTCCTAACACTTCATATGCCTAGAAGGTTTGTGTTTCTATTTACTGAAGACAATTCCAAAAATGACTTTATGTTCTAATGAAATATTTTATTGTAGGTATAGAATGAATCCCCTCATCTCAATCTCATCAAGTTAGTATGAATCACGTGTAACCTAAAGAGCCACACTATTAGTGTTTGTTTATTTTTTGCATTACCCACCCACACTATTAGCTTTTGTTAATTTTTTGCATTATCCCACTATATAATAACCAGTCTATGCATAATGTGACAAACACCTAATTCATTTTTCATTTATGATTATTTTATCCTAGTGAACATTATTCTTACATGCTAGATTGTTACCCTATCTTCCACATAATGAATCACCTCAAGATTAATCTCTATAGCCTCTATATTCTCAAATCTTAGGAGTAGTAAGGTTTTGCTTTGTATTTATCAAGAACATACCTATATTTCAGTCCAAATTTCACAAAAAGATTGATGGTACTACTTATAGATGTGATCATAAGCAATATTGTAGGGTCTATCATACTAATCCTTTTTAGGGGAACTCAAACAATTCCCTCTATACAAATGTATATTTATTATATAGTAACTTAAATATATATATGGTTCGTTGTAATTATCTATAGTACTACAAGAATAACATGGCTATGATCTAGTCCTATCATCCATACATATTAGTTGAAATTATTCAGGCTTAATATTTAATTACACCTCTGGTACATAAATAATCAACCATTATCCATACACAATTCTAGGTAGAAACATATTTTACCTAGTTTTTCAAACATTCAATGGTTGTATCTAATAGAAAATCTCATTAGTTTATTCTAAATAACTATAAAACATATTTATCCAATCTCTTCAAAAAAAAAATCATGCTATTCATCATATATGATAACAAGTGTCAACATTTAGTCTTTCCTCTATGACCTGTATCAAGAATCATTTTTGTGACAACCTAGAACCATCTATAATTAGTATTCGAGGATAAATCTAATATAAGAGACAATCATCCATACATTTCACACAGTTTCGATATTACTCTTAAATATAGTAATAGCTTTTCTGGCCAACTTGGGTTTCTTTTCAACCAAGGTTGTCTAGAGTGTTTCCACTTAGTGGTATTAATTATTTCTATTCCCGATTAATTTATAGCAATCTTCCTCTTTTAAGGTCTGCCCACCTTTTTGCCTAGGATTTTATTTTTTAAAACATAGAAAAATTCTCTTCCTTTAATATAAATTATATTTTCTTTCCAACTAAGTTTATTTTAATATTTTATTTGTTCATAAACATGCCTTTGTCTCTCACTGTACTTATGCCTTTTACTCAAATTTCCATGTCACTCTAGCTAGGTTTATATTTCCACACAACATAATATTTATCTCACGTTATGTTGTTTCCCTTGCGGAAATATTTCTCTAGAGAATCCTGGGAGAATTTGTGAAGGTACACCATTTGGAATTAACCACATCACTCACATGTCATTTGCTATAATATTACCCAAATAAACAAATGTTTCTTAGAGATGAACTATTTACATAAATTACTCAAATTAAGTCATGACCCAATTGCAAAAAATTCAAACAATATTTACAATTCAATATAGAATAATCATCTCTCTAAAATCAATTGCACTAGATGTATCACATATTTATAACTTTATTGTAAATTATTGTCATTATTATTAATTTAAAAAGAATTGATGTTTAAACTAAACATTTACACATTTTAAAAAATATGAAACTATATTCTTAACAATGAAGGCTCACCGTATTTTTAATATGTAAATAAGCTTCTTCTAATACCATAACTTCAATATTACATACTAAAAATATATAAAAAAACTTTATTTAAAAATATTTCCTAAATTTTTAGCATAATAATATATAGATAGATATAATTTTTAAACTCAATTACATTTTATAATCTTTCTTAAAATCTAATCCCAAATAAATTTAAAATAAACAATTAGTTATCATATTTTATTGATACACCTTTACTCATATAGAAAATGAAAATGTTTTTTTGAATATATATATATATATATATATATATATATATATATATATATATATATATATATATATATATATATATATATATATTAAAGTCTTTCTTAAAATCTAATCCCAAATAAATTTAAAATAAGCAGTTGGTTATCATATTTTATTCATAGACATTTACTAATATACAAAGTGAAGATGTTTTTCCCAATTAAAAAGAATCAAACAGTATTATAATATATATATTTAAAAATTGTTTTAATTTTAAAGTTATTTTATTAATAAATTTTCATTTTTTAAATTTATTTATAAAATAAAATATAAATTTTAAAAAATAGATATTTCTCTTTATATAAAGTTTAATAAGGAAATTTCTAAAATAAAATACCTCTGTCTATTAACTTCTAATTTTTCTCACATATAAAAATGTTTATCGACACAATTTAAGCTATTAAACACCTTATTCTTCTAATTTACTATACATATAAGATTTATTTGTTTTTTGTATTATTAACGAGAGAATATAACATTTTTTTTTAATATTTGTAATAAATGAATTTAAAAAAAATAAATTATTAGTTATGGATATTTACTCTCACTTTATCATGGAGAATCCTAATTTGCAAATAAGATTTGTTACAATACTATTGGCCAATACAATGACTTATTTATATCATATGTTTAAAAAGCTATATCTTATGTTGAAACTCTCCATCGTAATCCTCATAATGAGCCACACTAAGTTGTTCAAAATGTGTCTATCCAACAATCTAATTTTTTACCTAAAAGAAAAAATTTCTTGAAAACTATAACTCATTTTATATGAGCCCTATTCATATCAATTTTTTTAATTAATAAGTTGAATTAAAGAGAAAAATAAGAGAATAACTAATTTAGAGATTAATAAAAATATTTAATTTATGTACATTATTATAAATATTCTAGAATATTCCATAAAAACTAAATTTCTACCATCTATATAATAGCTAATAATAATTAAATTAAAACTTTGAAATTCCTCTTTCAAAATAAACCCTTTATTTATTTTCATAAAAATAATTATATTTACTATATTTTAAAACACAAATTTTATAGATTTATTTTATATTATATAATATTTGCGCTACTTTCACTTTGCTTTTTATTCTCAAAACCGAAAAAAATGTTATGAATTCAATAATATTTTTATAAATATTACAGTTTCTTCCAAAATTATTAAAATAAAAACTACAACTCAACTCCTTATTTAAATAGCTATTTCTTAGGAGGATAAACATAATCTTAATCATTAAAACCACTCAAATTATATCCAATAAACCCGCTCAAATTATATATCTAACATAATTTATATATCAAAAACAAATAAACCATTCTAATATTAATATTTGATAAATATACATTATCTCATCCAAAGTTGTATAGCAATGTTAAAGAAATTTTATATATGTATAACATAATAACTCTTTCCACAAAAGCTATTCAAATGTTATAAAGGTACTCCGCATAAGGACCTTGAAAAATTGTCGCAGCACATTTCCCATTGCTGTATAAACTTGTATAAACTAAGTAGTAGGCACCCTACAAAATTCGTCAGAAGATATTACGAAACGTCCAATAAAATAAATATTTATTTTATAATTTTGGTTTTTTCTTGTTGGTCCATTCAACCATGGACGCTCCTCTGCCATAGATATGCTCCTCCATATTTATTTGCTAATAATAATTTTTGCATTAGGTTAATTGATAGAATTATTTAAAATTTAAATTATATTTTATATATATTATTCATTTAATAATATTAAATAAATACAATAAGATTTCTATTTATAATATACATAAATTATTTTAATTAAAGAATTTATTTAGTTAAAAGAATATTTTAAGCATATGCTAAAATATGCATTATATCAAATTATTAAAAATTTTATTCTAAGATAATAAATACTATAGAAAAACCATAATATAAGTAGAATTTAGTATTTCTAACATTCTTTGTTAATGATTTTTTATGTTGATATTTTGTTTGGCTAAATCTTCATATCTAAAATCATTATGAGATTTTGCGGATTAAACTTAATAAAGATGACTCTTAACCTTCGTAAATGTGTAGCTATTAGGTTGAATTCTTAAGTTTCATCCCTAAACTCTTAAATTGGGTATCTCCCAATGGCAATTACTGGACCGAACCATGTCACATAAGATCACTACGAACCAAATCTCATCTTTTCAAAAACTAATGAGCTAATGTCAATTAGTGGACCGAACCACGTCACATAAGATCGCTACCAACCAACTCTCATCTCTTCAGAAACTAATGACAGATCTTTAGATCCAAAATTCCTAAAATATGTAGAAAACTATCTATACCAAGCATCAATTCCACTTTATTCGTTGAAGATATAATAGCTTCATACCATTAGATTGATTCACTCTTTGTAGTGGTTGAACTGCTACCCATTTTATAAACAAGCTTCCATGTACTAAGATAGATGGGCGCCATCCACCATACATGCTAGTTATCCAGGTAGTATGTTTAGTAAATATTCTAGGCAATCTAAAAAGATGACCATTTTAATATGATTTGAAAAATTTTCATCCTCTGTTTTACAAAAAAATAAAATATAATCACCATAATTTTTCACAAAATAAAATAATGTAATTACCTCAAATCCAAGAGATTCTAAATGATTCAATTAATTTAAAATACTACAAAATAATTATTTGTTCGATATACTTGAAAATGAATTAATTATTATTTTTTTGAACCTTGAAAATATGATTATGTGACATTAAAGTATTTTTCAACCATCGAGAGAACTACCATAGGCGTAGAAGCGATATCTAGACTAACTTTCAAATATGCCTTCTTGGTGAGCCCTTGTTGCCTAGATTCATGCTTGATATTTAACTTGTGGAACTCAATGTGGCCAAACTAGGGGTGACCAAGCTCCAAGACCTATGTTGTTCTTTAGGTAGGATGAGAGATATCATTGTTTCTTTCTACTATATGGTGAAATATTTATCCCACTATGGCCTTTGAACACTTTGTACCATGTACATGAGCTTCTTAGAAGTAAGCCACTTTAGATTAATTTGAAAATCTAGGAATGATGCGTGACTAGAACACACCAACATTTTCAAGTATAGGCATGTTGGTTGATTTATTTTCCTTAGAAAAATGTAAGAAAAATATATTTGGGCATCAGATTAAGTGCATCCATAATATGCACAGTCAAGTTTTCACTCTTCCAAAAATTTTATCAATCAAATTGAAAAAAAATGATAGAGGATCCATTCCCTCTATCTCTCTCTCTTTCTCTCTCTCTATTTCTCTCAGACTCCTCTCCCTCCTCCATATTTTTCCACATTACATCAATGTTTCTCCCTCTCTCTCCCACTCACCACCCACGCCAGTCTCCATATCCCTATGTGTCTCTCTCACTGACTCTCTCTCATCATTCCTCCACCTCCCTCACCCTCCCCTCATGCTCTCCCTCTCTCCCCCCTCCCCATACCTCTCTCCCCCCCTCATGCTCTCACTTTGTTTCTCCCCTTAACACCTTATTTCTCCCCCACTGTTTCTCCCCACACTCATTATCAACACTTCTTTTGTCTCACACTAATATTGTATCTCCCTCTCTCTCTCTCTCTCTCTCTCTCTCTCTCTCTCTCTCTCTCTCTCTTGCCCTCTCCCCTTCTCCCTCCACATATATAACTCCCACACTCAATCATATTCTCTCTCTCTCTCTCCCCCCAAATCCCTCTACCTCTCCCCCACCTTCTCTCTTACACACACATGATTTCTATACCTTTATTTCTCTATACGTCCTTCTTCCCCCACTCCATTCCTCTCTCTCTCCCTCTTCCTCTACATTTATCCACCTCCCCCTCTCACCTTTTTTTATCTCTCTCACTCTTTCTCCTTTACTTGTACTCTCCCCACCATTATTCTCTATCTCTCTCTCTCAACCTTGCCCTATATCTCTCTCCCCTTTCATTTCTCTCCTCTTCCCTCCATCTCCCCCGCTCTCTGTTCTCCCCACATGCATTATCAACAATCCTTTTCTCTCGATCTCACACTGTCTGTCCCCCTTGTCTCTCTCCCTCTCTCTCTCTCTCCCTAACTCTCTCTTCGCTTCTCCCCTTCTCTCTCCACATATATCACTCCCCACACTCATTCTTATGGACTTTGTCTCTCTCTCCCCCAATGTGTCTAAATCTTCCCCATATCTCTCTTATAGATGCATTCTTTTGATATATTTATTTCTCCATACATATTACTTCCCCTCACTTGGTTTCTCTCTCTGTCTCCATCTCCCTCTCTTTTTCTCTACATCCCCCTCTCACCTTTTTTTTACCTATCTACCTCTCTCACTCTTTTCCCCTCCCCTCATCCCTCCTTCCCTTTCTCCATATCCAACTCCCCATTCCCCTCCCCACCCTCTCTCTCTCTCTCTCTCTCTCTCTCTCTCTCTCTCTCTCTTTAACTCTCTTGATACTTCCCTTATCATTCCCCTCTGTATCTCTTCCTTTGTTTCCCTCTCCTCTTCCCTCCCTCTTCCCCTCTCTCCCGCTTTCACACTCTATGTTTTCCCCTATCTTTCCATTATTTTCTCTCTCCCCCCCCCCAAATTCCTATACCTCTTGCCCATCTGTCTCTTATAGACACATTTTTTCTATATATTTATTTCTCTCTACCTCCTTCTTCCCCTCACTTTGTTCCCTTCTCTCTCTCCCCCCCCCTCTCTATTTCTCTTGATCTCCCTCTTACCTTTTTTTACCTCTCGAACTCTCTCACTCTTCCCCCTTCTGCTTGTCCCTAATTCCCTTTGTCCATCTCCAACTCCCCATTCCCCTCCCTACCATCTCTATCCCTCTAATTATCTTGATCCCTCCCTCACCCTTCCCCTTTGTATCTCTCCCTTTGTGTCTCTCTCCTCTTCCTTCCCTCTTCTTCTCTCTCCCACTTTCACACCCTATGTTTTCCCCTGTCTCTCTATTCTTTTATTTATGGTTCCCTATATCCCCCCTCTCTCTATATCCCATTCTATATATATATATTCCTCTCTCTCCATTTTCCTCTCCCCCCTATGTTACTCTCCCCTCACCACTTTCTCTATATATTTATCCCTCTCCCTCACACTCTCCACCTCTCTCTCCCTCTCTATTTTCCCTTCCATATCCCTTTATCCCTCTATCCCTCCCTCTCTATCTTCCCATCCATATCCCTTTATCTCCCTCTCCCTCCCTTTCTCCCCTGTCTCATTTTTTCTGTCTCCTTCTATCCCTCCTCTCCTTACCTCCTTGTGTTTCCCTATATCTACCTCTCTCTCATTCATGTTCTCAATTGATCCTTACCCCTCCATTTTTCTCCCTCGATACTCCAACCACCCCCGCCCCCCCCTCCCCGCCCCCCCCTTCCCCTTTCTTTCTATCCATATTTCTCTCTCTCCATTTTTATACCCAATTCCTCTCCCCCATCTTACCATTCACCTTTATCTGTCTATCTCTTTCTAACTATCCCTCTTTCTCACTATCTCTTTGTCACTCATCACTCTCTCCCTCTGTCCTCATCATCCTCCCCTTCAACCTCCTACATATTTAGCTCCTTCTCTCTCTCTCTTTCTTTCTTCCCCCCTCCTTCTCTTCCTATCCCTCCTTTTGTATCTATTTCCCCCTCTCCCTCCCTATTTATCTCCATTTATCTCTCTCTCTCTCTCTCTCTCTCTCCTCCTCCCTCACTCTATCTCACATTGCCTCTGTTACACCATATTTGGGTCATCTAACCTGTGACTATTAGATGGAACTAAGTACACCATGTAAGACCAATTTTGCCCTAAGTAAAATTGTTTTCAATATAAAAAATAACTTAGCAAACCACCTTTATTAAGTTTTTAATGGTCTAAACAGGAACTCCCATGAGGAAATATTAAATAAATCTACATTTGTTTGATTTTCCTCAAGGAATAATTACTTAAACAACAGTTTAATTAATACTCCTGGTCATATTTAACCCAAAACTACAAAATTAATTAGATATCACTATTTATCTTATTATTTTCCAGGAATAATTACTTAAATTTTATTTAAATAATATTCCTTGTTAAATTTGACTAAATCATTCATTAATAATTAAATAAATCATTATTTATTTGATTATTACTCAACCTAATCCTTAAAATAACAAATAAATCATTTATTTATTTATTATTTATAAATAAAGGGATTTGACCCAAGTCAAATTCTTTTTCCCTCCAACAAATATAATAAAATATTCCATAAAATTTGGATCTAGAATTGGTTTATAATATTTTAATTATGTACCAATATCTAGACTAACTGAATATTTTGTTATAAATAGAAGGGTTTTTCCATTCACTCACTACCTTTTGTTGCCTAAAGATCACTCTGGATCTATACTTTTGGTCTGACTTTGATCCACCATCATTGTCCTATTTTGCTACCATTTTTCTTGTGAGCTCCCTTTGAGTTCCATTTTTTGTTTGGGTTTTCTACACCATCGAGAGAGAGGGATTTTAGTTCTGAAGTGTTGAGGACTTACAAGAACCCATCCCATTGAGGAGGACTGGTAACATCCTTCCATGTTCTCCTCCCAGGTGTCATAAATACAAAAAATACTTTAAAACATTCTTGTCTTATCTATTGGATGCATGGAGAAACTCTTGCTTTCATTTACTACTCAATGTCTTTTAATGCATATATCTAGATTTTTGTAGCATTTATCTTGGTCAACTAATTGCAAATTTAAAGATATTGGTTGCCATATTTGTTGTTAGTGTTGTTTTTTATGTGCAGCTAAAGTGAGTATTTTTGTACACTTACGATTAAGATTCATACTAACAGCTGGCGACTCCACAAAGATTTACGATTACGACCTCTGTCGTTTTTCAGATCCCTGCATATCTAGCTACTTCAAACCCTAGGATTTCTCTTCAGCTTCTTGTTTTTCTCTTCTTGATGTTTTTTTTAACCTATAAAACCCTAAAAAATTGAAAATTATAACTTCCATGTGTTTTTGGACCTATTGCATAGGTGATAGACATTAGCCACAACTGAGACGACACATTCTTTTGAAACCTTCTCCTGAGAGTGTTAGAATTGTAGGTCACACTTTTTGAGCCAAAACCTATAGATTGAACCTCCACGGTGCAGAAAATAGGCCAAAACCTATGAACTCTATAGAAATGAGGTCAAAAACTGTGACCTGGACTTTTTGCAAGAGTTTTTCTGAAAGTTTTCTGGGTTTGTTTAGGTCTTTGTTCAGGGTTTTCTGACCTTCGTATCCACCCATTTTGGACCTATACTTGTTCTTTTTTATTCATCTAAGTGGGAACCTAGCCCTCTAGGACTTCAGTACCCTCCACCTTGCGTGGAAGAGTTTTAGCTGTTGTAGGTTGTCTGAAATTTCAGAGTGTTGAGCCATGATTTCAGATATGATCCCTTACCTTCAGATCCACTTTAGATTGGCTATTTATCCATCCAAAACACCTCCTTTTAGTTTTGTTTGGGTTTTCCTCTAGGGTCCCCTCTACTTCCCTCCAGGTTATATCATTTCGCCACCTCATTTACAACAATTTTTCCTATGATTTTTTGTTGTTTTTATGCACCTATTTCCAACAGATCTGACCTTTAGATCATTGTCCCTCCCGAATTTAGATTTATTGGCTATTTTGGTGTGTTTTGACTAGATTTTGCCCACATACAAACTACTTGTTGAGAGGCCCGCCTCCTTGGGTTTAGATTAATGCATAATTAATTGTTTATTTTCTACTATTTCAGTTTCATATAGTGTTATCTATAGGTTTATTTACAATTATACATCCCACTTTTTATTTTTCTCTAAAATCGTCTGGGTTTAAAAATTAAAATTTACACACTTAACACACACACCCTAAGTGAAGAAGATCTTGGTTAACACCCCCAAGCAAAGAAATTAGCATTGAAATAAATTGATCCTGCACCTCTCTGCCCTTGTTTCGACATTGTAATCAGTTGATCCTGCACCTCTTCGCCCTTGTTGGTATCTCTTCCCTTTATGTTGTGTTTATGCCTTCACCATTCCGCCACAAAGACATTTATCGTGCAGAATTCTTGGCCTTCATCCTAAGTTTTCAGCAGGAATACTTACTCCTCCGCATAGGATTCGAGTTAGTCCTCCACCGAGTCTGCACTCCAACTCCTCTTCTAAATCATTAGGTTCCCCTTTTGGTTCTGCCCCCTGGTCTCCCCCTATCGCCTTCACCATGTATGGTTTAGGACCTAACACTAGTGGTAGCCCTGTCCCTAATGCTAGGAATACTACTAGTGGGACCGCAATAGGAACTACCCCGGTTGTTCCCCTCCTCCCCTCTATGGCAGGCCTCAGTATTCCCGATTTTAACCAGTTGATCAATGAACCTATACACCATGATGTTAGTTGTCCTGCTATGTCGACCAAGCTCCCTTCCTGCATCCCTAAGTTTGAAGGTCTTGCTGGAGAAGATCCTATAAATCGTATTTGATCTTTCCACATGTGGTGTTCATCTAACTCCATTACCGATGACCCTGTCCGTCTTTGGTTGTTCCAACGTATGCTTACTGGCGAAGCTTCTAAGTGGTATGTTGATGACGCCTCATCCTCTCATCCCACCTTTGTGACTCTTGCTTGAGCTTTTTTGTCTCATTTATAGCTTTCACTTCATTCTGACACCGGTACCAAAATTTTGACTTCTTTCCATCAATTTTTTGTGACCAGCCAATCCGATCATGTCCAGGAATGGCAGAGAAGAAAGAGCCTATGTCGAGCCCATACCTTCGAAAACCATGTCTACATGGATTATCTCCTTAGATCCATTTTTTCTACTATAGGCAAAGATGCCGCATCGCATTTCCCTCAAAATGAAAAAGTCGCTCTCCAGATTTTGTTAAAATATGATCTGATCTACGCTCAGTCGCGTTATGTTTATACCGTCTTACCTGATCTTCCTAGACCCGGTGGTGCCAATGCACCAGGGGCATCCCATGCCACCGACGGTATCATTGGTGCTCTCTCTCATCCATATGCTCAGCCTCCCATGGGCTATGGTTTTACTCAGCGAGGGGCCAACATCTCCTGCACTTTTCCCCCTCCCGGTAACATGTATCTAGGATAGGACATGCCTCCTCCTTTTGCCCAACCTTATATTTACCACAATCTTACCCAACCTTCTTATTATCCGTATCTATAGCCTGCTGCTCTAGCTCCTCAATCATTAGCACCTTCACTTCCCTTTCCTTCTCAACCCCCGCAATAGCAGCCACTGCCCCCTTAGGGGCAGGTGAATGCATAATAGGGCACAACTAATCCTCCTCCTTTTAAAAAGAAGAGGAAAGGCACTCAAAATCAATCTACCCCTAGTAATCATGGACCTAATGCTCAAAGTAATGCACCTAACACTACTAACCAGAAACATGGCACTTAGTTCAAGCAGGACAATCCTGCTCACACGAATAAGCCTTATTCTTGTTGTGGTGTTTATGGAAATTATACTCACGATTGTCCTCTATTACCACAAATGCAATAGATGTGGGAGGCTCAAGAAAAATTGTGAGGATAGCAAGCCTCCCATTATATCCCTCCTAATTTTGCACCTAGTTAGCCGACTGTGTTTACTAATCCTTTCCCTTAGCAAGGATTTGTGGATAACCAACCACCTGAAGGTCAGGCGGCCACTCAACCTCCTCCATCTGGTACCTCCAATTACTAGATTCTCATGATGAATTCTAACCAACCTATAACTGTAGACCTCAACCTTCAAACTCGGTCCCAATAGTACAACAAGCCTCCCGGTATGTCTATCCCCAAGCCCCCTTCTTCAGGTTCTATAGAGCCTCTTTCAAGACCTAATGGTTCTTTGCATATCCCTCAACCTAAGGCAAAGGTTCATACCAAGATCCCTAAGGGACCATTATGCCGAAACACTCCTTCTGGAAAAGCTTCCCATTCATATAGTATAGTAGATGATTTGGCACAATCTCCTGCTGCCATCTTAACACTGGAACTCCTCCAGTTGTGCCCTTCACAGCGAAAAGGTCTACTATCTGCCATGGGCACTATAGATCCTTCATATGATTGATTGATTGTCTTCAATGTTGATCGGTCAAAACATCCTCCTCTTCCTACTTTTTTCGACTTCCAAATCCCAGTAAAGATCCATAGCGCCAATGTTTCATGCTGTATCATTGATGAGGGGGCATCCACCTGTGCAAACTCTGCTTCAGTTTGGAAGCAACTCGGATCGCCTGAGTTGGCCCCTTATATTACAACCTTCTATTGGGTCATATCTACACCTGTGCGATGTCTTTTGTACCATCTGTGGTCCACAGCAAGATGTCCTTTCCTCAAAATGGAAAGATATTCACCATTGACCAGTTGACATATTACGAACCGAAGTCTCAGACCTCCCCTTTGTCCATCATATCTTCGGTGTCCAATAAGAAAATCGTCTACTCCTTGACCAGTGTCTCACTCGGAGTCTACAAATAATCCTTTTTTATTGGTACATTCCCTGGTCTTCCTCCTCCTATCTCTGATCCCAACTCATCAAATGTTTGCATGATGTAATTGTCTCGGGGTTCCCTCAAGCGGCTCACTTCGGCTAGTTAGCAACCTCACCCTCCGCAACCTAATCCTATCTGTTCGATTTAGCCTTTTGGACCCCTCCTACTGGCCCTTCACCTACAGCTGGTATCCATGAGCCTCTCTACCCTTCTGGAATGGTTCCTCCAGGCCTTAAGCATCTTATGGCCATCCCACCTAGTCATTACCCCAATATTTGATAAATATACAGTATCTCATCCAATGTTGTATAGCAATGTTAAATAAATTTTATATATGTATAACATAATGACTCTTGCCACAAAATTTATTCAAATGTTATAAATGTATTTCGCATAAAGACCTTGAAAATTTGTCTCAGCACATTTCCCATTGGCGTATAAAGTTGTATAAAATAAGTAGTAGGCACCCTACAAAATTCATGAAAAGATATTACGAAATGTGCAATAAAATAAATATTTATTTTATAATTTTGGTTTTTTCTTCTTGGTCCATGCAACCATGGATGCTCCTCTGCCAGACACTCCTCTGCCATAGATATGCTCCATATTTGTTTTCTAATAATAATTTTTTCATTAGGTTAATTGATAGAATTATTTAAAACTTAAATCATATTTTATATATATTATTCAATTAATAATATTAAATAAATACATTAAGATTTCTATTTATAACATACACAGATTATTTTAACTAAATAATTTATTTAGTTAACACAAAATTTTAAGCATATGCTAAAATATGAATTATATCAAACTATTAAAAATTTTATTCTAAAATAACAAATATTATAGAAAAACCATAATATAAGTAGAATTTAGCATTTCCAACACTCTCCCTTAATGATTTCTTATGTTGATATTTTGTTTGGCTAAATCTTTATATCTAAAATGATTCTGAAATTTTGCAGATTAAACTTAATAAACATGACTCCTAACCTTTGTAAATGTGTATCTATTAAGTTGAATTCCTAAGTTTCATCCCTAAACTCTTAAATTGGGTATCTCCCAATGTCAATTAGTGGACCGAACCATGTCACATAAGATCACTACCAACCAAATTTAATGTCTTCAAAAACTAATGAAACAATGTCAATTACTGGACCAAACCATGTCACATAAGATCACTACCAACCAACTCTCATCTCTTCAAAAACTAATGACAGATCTTTAGATCCAAAACTCCTAAACCATGTAGAAAACTATCTATACCAACCATCACTTCCACTTTATTTTTTGAAGATATAATAGCTTCATACCATTAGATCAATTCACTCTTTGTAGTGATTGAACTGCTAGCCATTCTATAAACAATATTCCATGTACTAAGATACAAGGGCGCCATCCACCATGCATGCTAGTTATCCAAGTAATATATTTAGTAAATATTCCAAGAAATCTAAAAAAATGACCATTTTAATTTGATTTGAAAATTTTTCATCATCTGTTTTAAAAAAAAATAAAATATAATCACCATAATTTTTCACAAAATAAAATAATATAATTACCTCAATTCCAAGAGCTTCTAAATGATTCACTTAATTTTAAATACTACAAAATAATTATTTATTCCATATACTCGAAAATGAAATAATTATTCTTTTTTTGAACCTTGAAAATATGACTATGTGACACTAAAGTAATTTTCGACAATCGAGAGAACTCCCATAGGCATAGAAGCGATAGCTAGACAAATTTTCAAATATGCCATCTTGATGAGCCCTTGTTGCCTAGATTCATGCTTGATATTTACCTTGTGGAACTCGATGTGGCCAAACTAGGGGTGACCAAGCTCCAAGACCTATGTTTTTCTTCAGGTAGGATAAGAGATATCATTGTTTCTTTCTACTATATGGTGACATATTTCTCCCACTATGGCCTTTGAAAAATTTGTACCATGTACATGAGTTTCTTAGAAGAGAGCCACTTTGGATTAATTTGAAAATGTAGGAATGATGTGTGACTAGAACACACCAACATATTCAAGTATAGGCAAGTTAGTTGATTTTTTTTCCTTAGAAAAATGCAAGAAAAATATATTTGGGCATCAAATTAAGTGCATCCATAATATGCACAGTCAAAATTTTCACTCTTCCAAAATTTCTATCAATCAAATTGAAAAAAATGATAGACGATCCATTCTCTCTCTCTCTCTCTCTCTCTCTCTCTCTCTCTCTCTCTATCTCTCTCTATTTCTCTCAGACTCCTCTCCCTCCTCCGTATTTGTCCACTTTCCATCATTGTTTCTCCCTCTCTCTCCCACTCACCACCCATTCCACTCTCCATATCCCTCTCTATCTCTCTCACACACTGTCTCTCATTGTTCCTCCACCTCCCTCACCCTCCCCTTATGCTCTCCCTCTCTCCCCCCTCCCCCTACCTCTCTCCCCTACTCATTCTCTCACTTTGTTTCTCCCCTTCATATCTTATTTCTCCCCCACTGTTTCTCCCCACACTCATTATCAACACTCCTTTTCTCTCTCACACACGTTGTCTCTCCCTCTCTCTTTCACTCTCTCTCTCTCTTACCCTCTCCCCTTATCTCTCCACATATATAAATCCCCACACTTGTTCATACTCTCTCTCTCACCCCCACAATCCCTTTACCTCTCCCCCCCTTCTCCCTTACACACACGTGATTTATAGAACTTTACTTCTCTGTACGTCCTTCTTTCCCCACTCCATTGCTCTCTCTCTCCCTCTCCCTCTACATTTATCCACCTCCCCCTCTCACCTTTTTTTTAGCTCTCTCACTCTTTCCCCTTTAATTGTACTCTCCCCCCCTTATTATCTCTCTCTCTCTCTCAACCTTACCCTATATCTCTCCCCCCTTGCATTTCTCTCCCCTTCCTTCTACCTCCCCCTCTCTCACACTTTCCCTCTATCTGTTCTCCCCACACGCATTATCAAGAATCCATTTCTCTCGACCTCACACTACCTTTCCCCCTTCTCTCTCTCTCTCTCTCTCTCTCTCTCTCTCCCCTTCTCCCCTTCTCTCTCAACATATATCACTCCCCACATTCCTTCTTATGCTCTTTTTCTCTCTCTCCCCCAATGCCTCTACCTCTTCCCCATCTCTCTCTTATAGTCGCATTCTTTTGATATCTTTATTTCTCCCTACCTCATTCTTCCCCTCACTCCATTTCTCTCTCTCTACCCATCTCCCTCTATTTTTCTCTACATCCCCCTCTCACCTTTTTTTTACCTGCCTACCTCTCTCACTCTTTTCCCCTCCCCTTGTCCCTCCTTCCCTTTCTCCATTTCCAACTCCCCATTCCCCTCCCCACCCTCTATCTCTCTGTTTAACTCTCTTGATCCTTCCCTTATCATTCCACTCTGAATCTCTGCCTTTGTGTCCCTCTCCTCTTCCCTCCCTCTTCCCCTCTCTCTCTTTCACGCTCTATGTTTTCCCCTATCTGTCTATTATTTTTTCTCTCTCTCTCTTCCCAAATTCCTATACCTCTTCCCTATCTCTCTCTTACAGACACATTCTTTCTATATATTTATTTCTCCCTACCTCTTGCTTCCCCTCACTCTGTTCCTCTCTCTCTCTCCCTCCCCCTCTCTATTTCTCTTGATCCCCCTCTCACCTTCTTTTTACCTCTCGAACTCTCTCACTCTTTCCCCCTCTCCTTGTCCCTCTTTCCCTTTCTCCATATATAACTTCCCATTCCCCTCCCCACCATATCTATCTCTTTAATTATATTGATCCCCCCCCCACCCTTCCCCTCTGTATCTCTCCCTTTGTGTTTCTCTCCTCTTCCCTCCCTCTTCCCCTCTCTCCCACTTTCACACTCTATGTTTTCCCTTGTCTCTCTACTCGTTTATTTCTTCTTCCCTATATCCCCCTTCTCTCTATATCCCATTATATCTATATATATTCCTCTCTGTTCATTTGCCTCTCACCTTTATGTTACTCTCCCCTCACCACTTTCTCTATATCTTTATCTCTCTCCCTCACACTCTCCCCCTCTCTCTCCCTCTCTATATTCCCTTCCATATCCCTTTATCCCCCTATCCCTTCATCTCTATCTTCTCTTCCATATCCCTTCCATATCCCCTTATCTCCCTCTTGCTCCCTTTATCCCCCTCTCTCGTTTTCTCTCTCTCCTTCTATCCCTCCCCTCCCTCCCTCCTTGTGTTTCCCTCTATCTACCTCAATCTCACTCATGTTCTCAGTTGATCCTTACCCCTCCATTTTTCTCCCTCCATATGCCAACCCCCGCCCCACCCCCCCCCCCCCCCCGCCCACCCCCCAACCTTCCCCTTTCTTTCTATCCATATTTCCCTCTCTCCATTTGCATACCCAATTCCTCCTCCCCATCTTACCATTCACCCTTTTCTGTCTATCTCTTTCTAACTATCCCTCTTTCTCACTATCTATTTGTCACTCCTCACTCTCTCCCTCTCTTCTCATCATCCTACCCTCTAACCTCCTACATATTTAGTTCCTTATCTCTCTCTCTTTCTCCCTTCCCCCCTCCTTGTCTTCCTATCCCTCCCTTTGTATCTCTTTCCCCCTCTCCCTCTCTATTTATCCTTCCATTTCTCTCTCTCTCTCTCTCACTCTATCCCACACTCCCTCTCTCTTTCCCTCTCCCAAAATATTTCTTTATCTGTATCATCTCTCAAAATTCCCCTAATTATTTCTCCCCGATATCCAATTCACTCCCTCCTCCTCCATCCCTCAATATCTCCCACCCACACCACTATTTATCTCCCCCTGCCACTCTCTCTCTTCCCCCCCCCCTCCCTGCCACTCTCTCTTTTCATTCCTCCCTCTCCCTCTTGCTTACCCTCATTTTCTCCCTCTCTCTATATCCCTATCCTCCCACCTCCCTCTACCCCCGATACAAAAACTCTTTCACTCTACATCCATCCCTCTTCCTCCCTCTCTCTCTCTCACCCTTTCCCTCTCACCCCCTGCACCTTCAACTCATTCCTCCATTTATCCCTTCTCCCATCCACCTCGCACCTACCACTAACTCTCTCTTTATCCATCCCCCATATTCCTCCTTCTCTCAATCTCTCCTAATCTGACACCCTCTCCTTATCTCCCTCTTTCCTTATCCCCTCTCTCCCCTTAGCTCTCTCTCACCCATTCACACTCCCTATATCTCGTCCTTCTCCCCATACTCCACCATCTCTCCCACTCTCTACCCTACAATCCCTACCGTCTCTATATATCCCATTATCACTTCCTTTTAATATTACCCTTTATGTTGGGCCTAAGTTTTGTCTCATGTTTCACTCAAAATCTCTCATGCTACTATTTGATTAAATGATTATTGTTGCAAGTATTTGTTACTTCTTTTGTTTTAATGGGATTAAGATACCATTAATGTAGGTTTAATAAATGTTTTTATGTTTTAGGTTAAATTTGATTTGATCATGTTTTGAACCTATAATTACTTTCTTGCAATGTGCAACAATTCCTACCCCAATTGAGTTCTTACAGCGTGCTTGCACCAGTGCAAGTTTTACAGCGTGCCTCCACCAATTTGGGGCTTTGATACATTGACACATTTCTTGGAGAATATGAAAGAGGATTATGATAAAAATGTCATTTGAACACTTCCACATAAGTCAAAACAAACCCAAGTCATACATATTTATATTTAGAGAATAATTAATGCTACAACCCCAAATTTGTAGCAGTTTCCAGACTGTCTATTTACACCTCGATTTCCACATCGATCATAGTGAATCTCATAATTCTGAAACATGGGTTTTTTTCTTAGTATAGGAAATTGAGTATACCTTTCGCCGTTTTCCAAAATCCATAATGGTTAAGGAGATACAAAGGGGTTTTGGAGGAATTTTGTTAAAAATACCACCTTTTCCAGAATTCTAGGAAATGCCTAGATTTTGGAAATTCGTGGTAAATTTCCATTATTTCAGTAGGGAAATGGTTGTAATGATATTATATTAATGATAATTAGTTGGGATTCAATCCCCATCATGTTTGCAAAGGATTGGCTTGTTTTATGCCAAGTTTGGAACGTAACAAATTATAAAAGAAGAATTTGGAAGGATTGGCTTTTTTTATTCGTTGCTGATTTCTTAATGAAATATTTGAAAAACATCAAGGCAAGGCCATCACATATATCCATTTCCTTTTCATTAGTCTATAATTAATTAGGCTTAACGTAAGATTGCCATGCAAAAAAAGCCATCACTAAAGCATTCACTTCTTCAACAGCTAGACTTATCCAAGCATTCATATCCAAAGACATGCATTCGTATCAAGAGACATGCATTCAGTCATTTCATAATCTACCATATTCATAATATTCAAGGGTGAATAGGACCAAGTATTGAAGACATTACACTACCACATAAAAACAATCACCAGCGGTGACTCATATATAATATATCGGTAAGTCACTCTTTCTGACTACCTTGTTGATGAGGCCAGTCTCCGAATGAATCCCAGAGTGAGAAGAGAAGTATGAGAACGACTCCTTGGTTGAGGAGGTCGGTCTCCGAATGAATCATTAGTTGATGAGGCCAGTATCCTCCAAATCACTCATTGATGGCTGCTATCTGTGTTAACATCTAATAATATGATAATGGCATCTTTAACCATATCGAATTGACTCTCTTTTGAGCAAATTGACTCTACTTTACAAGCAAGGACAGAAGTATATCTATTTTGACAAGGGAAGAAAGAGACTAGCTTGGGATTTTGTACGCTTCTTAGCTTCTTTCCTAAGCTTTCTTAATGAGTATTAGAGCTTAATGAGTGAGTCTTAATGATTAGCTTAGATGATTAGCCTTTCTTAGATTCTGTCTTAAATGTCTGAGATAGTCGGTAGATCTCCTCCCTCTACCTTCTACCTATATCAGTTAAGCCTTTCTATTCAAGCTATATAAGTTATGCCCTTCTAGATAAGGTAGAAGTCTTTCTATTCCTTTCTATAAGCCTTCTTAATGAGGCTTTCTGATGATATCAATGTAGGCAAATGAGTTAAGCCTTTCTATTACTGTATATAAGCCTTCATATTATTCCTTCTATTCTAAGCTTAATGGATATATGCCTGAATCTTATGCATATCTCCTTCCTCTAACTTATCTTAGCTGGTTTCTCTAGCTAGCTTGAGTAGGTTTCCATCCTCTACCTTCCCTAGCTGTTTTTTCTTAACTAAATAATATCAAATGAATGAAACCTTCTTATTCCAGTCTGTCCTATTGAAGTATGGAAGAAGCCTGGAATATTCCCTCCCTTAAGGCTATTAGGAAGATGAGATAAAACTTCTCTTACCCTCTCCTAGCTTCTAATAAGGCTAATGAGTGGGTTGAAAATCTTGCAACCTAAAAGGTCTATCGGGCAATTTCCTATTCTCTTAGGAAGACCTTGGATAGCTACGGCCAACGCTTACATCACCCTATTCTCTAGAAAAATGCTTATATCTCAGGGTGAGGAACAAAAGAGTGTTTATATATGCCCGCCAGCTCACCCTGAAACTGCCAAGGAAGGAATGGCCAAGGATATATTGAGGGGAAGAAATACAATATTCTTTACGATATCACCTAATTTCAGGTTATTCTCCATCCCCTCGGCCAGAAACTTCATTACGGAGTTATTTAACCTTATATCCTTCCCGATTACAGAAAGCACCCTCCCAGGTCCTTGGCAGAGCTCAAAACAAGAGAAGGTACCTCTCCCATTGGTCGAGCATGCTTGCGCATGATGGCATTGGTTGATCGATTTCATTCCTCCCCCTAACCAGTCACTTTATAGGGGTGGGAACAATCTCTTTCCGTGACAGCAAGCTCGGGACGGGCAACGCTTGTGACTATATATATAAATATATATCTCAAGGTTATTATCTCCTTAGCAGGAGAGAACACCATTGTATAGTATATGCACTGTTCCTGTTTCTCTTGCTGCCAATCCCTGTCCTATTCTCGTCAAGTCAGTAGTTATCGAGCCACGAAGGATAGCTCTCGAGCCGAAGCCAACTATGTTATTAGAAATACAGGTACACGTCATTCATAATGAGACAGAGTTCCGTTCTTTAAGTAAGATTTGGTTGCGGATCAAGGGTCCTAAATACGGGGGGCTACGGGGAGGGAGGGGTCATGACTAAACTCCAAGGCTGAGCCAGGGAGTCTTAGGCTTCTTTCCATCGCTGTACTACGGGGAAGCTGTATCTGTCTCTCTGGCTTGCTGCGGGTTCTGAAGGCATGTCCGGAACTCCACTCATACGTGTAGGGGGCAGTTAGAATAAGGCCCTTTTCCCTAATTATTTCAGGAGGCTGGCTTGCTAAAGACCCATGTCTAGTTTCATTTATAAATAAATGAAACATTTATAAGGGTTACAACAAGCATATATTCATTTTTCGGTGCTGGAGAACAAGCTTGAACCAAATAGATAGGCGAAAAGTGGCACAATAAATTATTGAATCAACGGAGATACCAAACTGAAACACAGAACATCGATGGTGAAAATCCGAACCCATAACTCTTCTCCATCATAAATGGTCTCGCGTGGGATCTCCTCTCTCCTGCGCCAATTCCAATCCAAGTAGAAGGTTATTCCTCTGTAGGCATATTGAACATATCGAATGTCAATTCCATAAATTCTATCATTAAACTCAATCCTTTCTTGTCCCCTAAATACTCACTACTCTATTAAGGATCCAATCCCATCACACTATGCTTTATTTTCCTCACCCTATTGGGGTTTCAACCTCTTCAATGCAATCGGTTATTACTTAGATAAAGGGGAAGCCTCCTCATGTGTCCATAGATCTCAACAACAACCGAGCTCTTTCCTAATAAGTATTTAGATTCAATCTAATCTACCTAAGGTATCAATCAAGGGCCACCTCTCCTGTCATCCCCTTTGGTTTCAACCCTTCACTTATAGAGGTCGAACCTCCAATGTAAATCTCCCCAGGTAAGCTATACTTTGAGAAAGCAGTAGTAGTAGGAGACCTAAGTCAAAACTTATATATCTTTCCCGCCATGAATTCCCGCCCCTCTATCAGTCGAGTGAAACCGATATTGTATAAATCAATTTACTTCTCAAAAAGTGATAAGGGATATGGTTAACGAAGCCCAGGTGGTGAAAATACCATTGAATGCATGCGATCTCCGGGGCACCTAGTGGGAATGACAAAATTGATCGCCCATTGCATTTGGAAGTAGGTAAAGAAGCAAGAAATATTATTGCAGGACTGGAAACCGGCTAAGCTCCCATCTCTCCTCTTTAGTTAGGCCTAGCCAACCTAACACTCTGATGACTTCTTATTGGTGGTTCCATCCTCTCTCCTATCACTAAATTCCCTAACCCTATCTATCTTTGAACTGCATGCAAGACGTAGGCTATCCGAACAGGGCTATCACCGGACCCTATATATCACCGGAATGGACTGATTCGATAAATGAAACCCAACCTCGCCCGCCTGAACTAACTCTTCTTTTCTGTAGATGCTTATTCAGTGTGCAACCCGAACTCTTCTCCTCATATTATTGACTAGCCTTGCTGCCCTATCTCTCGCCGAAAAGCCGAGATGGGCCTAGCTAGCTCATTATTCTCACCTCGGGTGGAATAGAGATTCTTCCGGGTGGGTTGGAATGACTAGTGGAATTGGGTTGCTGGTTTGTAAAAAATAACATGGAAGAGATAATGGAGCCACCGAAGCAACGAGCAAGGGGCAGAGTAGGAACAATAAACTCATGAGGCCTTATATACGTTTATAAGGAAAGTGTATCTGCTAAAAACATCATATCTTAGGTGCAGAAAAGAACGAGGATTAGGTCAGGGAAAAAGAAGATTGGGAGAAGTGGCGAGGTGCTTTCGAAATTGGTTGTAAAGGGGAAAATATAAGTTGTCGAGCGAGGGCAGAGGTTGGAGCATCTCGATCTGCTCGTTAATGTATATGATCATTCACTGGGACTCTCACCATCTCGTACATAACCCTCCTTTCATAGCTAAATGAATTGGACTAAAAGAGCATTGAGTCGTACACTATGAATCCTAACCTAAAGGCCATGACCAGAGTTTGTGTTGAAGCTAGTTCTTATTCTGCCCTGACTGTCACTATTGCAATGAGTTCAGCAGCAGCAGAGTAGTTCAATATCTCTAGTTCTAATTGATATATGAGAGTCGCATATATACGTTTCACTTTTCCATTTTCGAGCCTCGCCAAGGTTCAATGCCAGGTTTCTACTCACTCAATTTGAATGTGTACTCTATGAATCAGCAGAATCTGAAAATGAAGCTGAAGAAGTGGTTACAACCTCCTCACATCCAGACATATATGACCCACGTAGTTGCTGTCAAGTCCATACCAATTGTGTTATGTGTCCCCCTAAGCTATAGCTAATAGGCTATAATGTTTCATCCATTTTCTATGAGGCCACAAATGAGCCGAATAATTGTGTAAGAGAATAAGCTGAGCAGAAGATCCATAGTTTAGTTGGAACAGAATATCACTTGCCATATCTACACGTTATACTCGTCATATCCACGCGAGAATCCATATATCTGCGTTAGAATTTCATCTCTATGCCGTAGAGGCTGCAGCACATAGTACCTGGCAGAGACAGCACAGCTTGCCTTTTCCCAACAGCACTACCATGACACATAGACAGGAGGTGAAGGAGGCCTTCTTGTCAGGGGAAGACCTAGCATGGGGAAACCTAACTTGCATACCTTCACCATAGCAGTCAGACCTACTACTAATGGGAGCTCTAATTGGTCTGGGACTTAAAGATTTAGTTTCCTTGCTGCATGTCTTCTTATTCATCTCTAATCCCTTGCAAGCTTATCCCTCGACAGTGCGAGTTAGAATGTCTATCTGCCATTAGGTTATTAGCTAGTAAGTTCTGTCTATAAGGCCAGTTGCACTCTCTGCTTTGTAGTGGCTCTAATTCATCTTGTTCAATTATTTTCTCTTAACCCCTCTCGGTGGTCGAGCCAACTTAACGTTTCCTCCTCCTATTCTCAGTTGTTCTATAGTTCCAGTAGCTCTAGTGCCTTAGCTCTTTTATTTAGTTCAATTTCTTCAATTTAAATAGAACGACTAACTCTAACAACTATTTTTATATATCCTATTGAGTCCAGTTCAACTAGCTTGTTTGTTTAACAGTGGCAGCAGAACCAGAGAGAAATCCCTCACCATATGAATAGTGAGTTGATGGCGGCCTTATAGTTCTTCAATTTCCTATCTTTTGGGGCCCCTCCCCCAAAAGAGAGTTGTTCCTAACCATATGAATGGTTAGCATTAACACTCCTCTCCCTCACCATATGAATAGTGAGTCCCTACCGGGCCTTTAGTCGATTCCCTCACCTCTTTGGGGAGGTGAGCGATAAATCCCTACCGGGCCTAACCATATGAATGGTTAGCATTCACACTCCTCTCCTTTTGGTCGAGCCCAATGGCGGCCTTTTAGTCGATCCCCCTACCAGGTCCTACCGGGTCCTATGCTCACACGACAGGCTCACCCCCACCCAATAACGCGGAGGTTTTTTCACTTTTAGCTACTATTTGCCCTGGTTCCCCTTGGCGGATAACCAAATTCTCACAACCACTCTTCATTGATTACGTTTTCTTTAATGTATGTACTAGCTCTATCTAATCAAGCATGACATTATTAGAACTAAGAGTCTAATTCCCATGGAATTAGCTGGAATTCAAACATGCTTAGTTAGTGTTCATAATAGGTCTCATACTACTCATAAGTAATGTGTGACAATATAATACGAACCATAGTTATACCATACATGTAGAGACTGATATCCTTTGTTTCATTATGGATATTACCCTATCCGTTACGTGTTACATTGAATATTGTGTTCAAAGGCTTGTATTCTAAGAAATGCCCATAGCTTGAACAATATTACTAGTGGTATCAAGCATTAACCTAATAAAATAGTTGTAGTAATTGCACTGAGTAAATGATAGCAATCAAATGGTGTTCGTTCTATCCTGTAACCTGCGTATTATGTGTAATTAATAGTATGTTAATCTATGCAATGGGATTTGGACTACTATAGATACAACACATTCTTCCTATTTGGGTGATAGTATCAAACTGGTTAGATATGGATACATGTCGAATAAAGGATGAACATAGCACACATAATATAGGAATGGTATTGGCGTATAATTATAAATATTATGGAATTACTATACATTAGTACTCCTATCACTTACCTGGGGGCTACCATATTACATGGATACGTAGTTATGTAAGTGAAATCAATGGTAATAGATCAGCTTCAACCCTATTAATAGGAGATCACTACATGTTAGTCTATTACGTAAATAAGGTAAGATGTACTCACTGCTTATGTTTCCATGATTACACTATCAATATAAGATACAAGAACAAGTATCTTGGACATGCTTAATTATTACACAAAGACAAGCTTAGTTAGTTATACACATATCCTAGCTTCTACACAGATACTACTACTAATAGCATGCAAGTAATACTAGCTCTATTATGGTATAAATATTATGGATATCACGCTATTACCTGTAATTTATACTAATAAAGGGTGTGTAATTCCGTAACAAAGGGTAAACATGGTCTCATAGTAATACAGCTTGATCATCTTATCAATAGAGTGACTTAGAACCCTATCGTGATTAAGGTAAATAAGAACCATAAAGCCCATTCCAAAGATCAGTATTCAATTGAATCAGTAGGAGTCCTTACAATATATGTATCACCCTTGAATCACTCATAGTGGCTAGTATCATCACCATTGCTTATATGCACATCTCATAAGCTAAGAATAGTATTCAATCTAACCTAATATGGAAAGAGCTAGTAAGGTAATATGAGTATTGTTACCATTTGAAGTATTGACACATCCTAGCAAAGGGTTATGATTGGGATAGAGTGTAATCTGCATAATATGGATCACATTCAACATGATAGTAATACAGGTAAGTTAAGCTATATGAGTACTAAGAGCTTATCATGATATATGAGTATGGTGATTCCCCTTAGTTTCAGCATTCAATGACCTTATCTTAACACTCTCGGTATAAACAAGCATATCTATCAACCTTAAGTGTCTATGATCTTACTTATGGATATACTGATCATCCCAATCAAATCTATGGGAATCTAACCTATATGATGTAATATAACGTAAATACTATAATCAATTAATGAACACAACCAATATGAACCATTACATATGTGAATTACACTAACCTAATGTACTAGTTATACTTGATAGCTACGTATTCTAAATAATAAATACTATGATCCTTACATGGAATCTTATTGTATAAACATAGTGAAATCAATGGTACTCATTCATATTAGACTAGTATCAAGTGTATCTTCGTAATCAAATAAATGGTTATCACTATAGAGACCATAAGCTAAGCATAATCCATTGCGTATTCATGTATTTGCACTCAATAGATATGGGATTCACTCTACTCTAATATGATAGATCCTTGATATGTTATGAATCACAAACCTTACTTACTGAAAGCTATGTAATTGATAGCTTCATGGTCATACTTTGATCATGTTTGATATTATTATCACGTTTATTAGGTGTATTACATATCCGTCATTACCATTGTCACTTACTGGATTCACACTAAGCTTGGTTCTTACTCTTATTGAGTATGTTTCACCTATTATACTTATATCATAACCTCAATCAAGCTGGTGATTACAGTGCATGGGTTAGCTTAATTCAATCTATGTGCTATTCTTACATATACCTATGAACAGTGATTACATTACAAGGATAGTACACATTTATTACTGATATTAGCTTGGTTCCTATCTGTAAGCAGAGTGACTCTATTGAAACCAACTGATTAGGGAAATATGGTAGAATCTTTTCACTGTTCTTCTTCTTGTAATGATTAGGGTCTCTTGTTATCACCTGTATGGTCTGAGTCCACAGTTCTCCCCACTACTCAAAGTGTATCTATGGATAATATGTGAATTTTAGTCAATCAATTAAGCAGAGGGTAGAAGCACGCACAGGCAAGCATAGTGCAGAAGGGAGGAGAAGTTGTTCCAATGTAGTAGCATGTGGATTTCAGTGTGGAATGCTTCTCCTACTTGTCGGGATTATCCGATGTATACATTATGTAAAAGACTATTTTTTTAATTAATTGAAGCAATTTTTATTCATGCTTTGTCTATTCATTTATTGCATTTAATGATTTTGATTTCTGTGTGAACCAGGCACTCAAATATGGTGCGAGCTGGCTGGGTTAGCCACCAGAGCAGCTCGACATCGCTCTCATCTTTTAAATAGAATTTCAATTCTTGTTTGTTTGTTGTGTGAATTTAGTTTTAAGGTTAATTTGAGTTGCTGCAATTTGTTTCTGTTTAATTTGCTACATTATTAATTATACTTGCAACTAAAATACATTAAACAATGATTGCGCCCTCTAGATTGTCCGAATCCATAAGATCGGCTCTGCCATTATGAGCTCTAATTCTAATTCTGTAAATTAATCCATATCTATTAATTTATATTTAAAGCTCCAATTTTTACATTTGCTGAGCCGATATTCATAAATACGGAAACTAGATGTTTGAATTGATAAATTCTTCATTAATATTATGGTTTCCTTTAACTTCTGGATTGCTCTTACACATAATTAGTGAAATCAGATTTCTGCTTGCACCAGTGCATGCACGTTATAATATACAGTAGTATAGGCAGAATTAGTGCAAGCAGAATTAGTACGGGCAGAATTAGGGCAAGTAAGATAGTTTGAATTTCTTTTTAATTTATTTGAGCATTTACAGTCGTTTCGTTATTGTGTCGGCACCGCTTGATTTCCAGTTCTGATTTCCCTTCTGTTTACTTGCAATTAGAATTTCCTTTTGCATTGATTTGTTTTAATTTCCCACATGATTTTAATTGTTTGGATTGGTGTTTCTCGCACTAGTGCAGGATTACATTTATTTCGAGATTAATCGCAAGATAGACTAAAATTTGTTTTACAGGTTACCAGGGACTCTCTCTGGCATTTCCAGTGCTTCGAATCGAAGTTGACGAACTCTCCAAATTGACAAATTAAATTTTGGTACATTTATAGACCCTATACTGCACCCAAAATTTTTGCGCCGTCACCGAGGAGGCGCTTAGGGGATGGACCTTCGTCACCTGTTGCGTTTGGTTTCTATTTCTTCACCTAGCTTCTCTTGCAATTTTATGTTCTTTGAATTTATTTCTTTCCTGCATTTTTTCTTTAAGGTTTCACATTTTATTTAATGTTGTAATAACCCCCCACCCACCCTACACATATATATATAGACTATTCATGTGCTAACAAATGTACCAGTGGTCTTGTCAAAGATAGAAAAATGGTATTTTGAGGAATTTTTCAATGAAGAGTTTGAGGTTAACATCAATCATTCAATGCACCTATTTTATTGATTAGTTGGAAGAAACATTCAAAGAAGGAGTCTCAAAGTAGTACATGGAGAACCTCTTTTAGTTTGGTAAGAAATGGAAAACATTGTTACTTTTGAATTTCCTATCAAAGATCTAGGAGTGGCTAAAATGCATAATATTTCCCCATATGCACTGCCAAAATTTCATGGTTTGGAAAATGAAGACCCAGATACATTCTTATTTTATTTTGAAGTACTTTGTAGAGGATATGGTTATTGTACTAATTCTCAAAGGTTGCAAGTGTTTCCTCTTACTCTTAAAGGAGCAGCTCTCTGATGGTTCATGAACCTTGGTGGGAACTGCATTCAAACATGGGAAGACATGAAGAATGTATTCTTGGAGAAATATCAAAACTATTGCCAGGCCGGTGAAGATATTTTTGGAATAACACAAGGGGAAAATGAAAACTTGGAGGATTATGTGGAGCGATTTAGATACAACCTCCAAAAACCAAAACATAAGAATTTGGTAAAAGATAATTTGAAGACACTCCTGCTCAAAGGAATCAAAGATGAATTTTTAGAACCTTTAAATATTATAGGAGTAGGTGATGTTTCTCACGTACCATATGATGATGTTTGTATATTGTGCATTAGTTATTCAAGAGGAATCTCTAAGATCTGTAAGAATTCTTAAGAACTTTCTTCTGAATTTTTGGAATCTACCACAAAAATAGGAGCTACAATATCTTTTCTAAATTTACAATTGGATGATTTGCAAGAAGAATGGAAGCAGTGTAAGGAGAATCATTCAACAAATTATTTTCCATCATTGCCGGGCTTTCAACAGGTATTTAAGGAATCAAGTAAGGAAATAAATTGACCGTTAGGTATAACTCAAAACACATCATTGTTTGATACTTGGAATAATATTTATTGTCCCTAATAGGTTCCTAAACACATCTACAACCCTACAGTTCCTTTGAAAACTTATAATCCTCCTTTGATTCAATACCCCACGTTATGGCCGCAATGTCCCTCTCCTTGGCCCTCATCCTTGAGAGAAATATCTCCATGGCCTCAAGAATCATTTGGATTTTTTTCTCTAGGGAAATCTCCCATGCAAATTCAATCATATGATCACCAAAAAAAATCACTATTTGTTTCCAATACACCATTATATTATCCTCCTCCATGTTACCAGCTGCATGTGGAACCTTATCTTAACCCTAATCCAAACCATCAAGTTTCACAACAGTTTGAACCTCCTATTCTTTCTGTTGATTCCCATATTGAACGAGATGTTACACCTTCCATATTGGGAAAGGGAATGAATTTTGAAACTTCCCCTATTATTGCAGAACATTTACCCCAGGAAGATTTAATTCAAATACCACCTGAGGATCAATCTTTCATTGGAACATTTTCTGAAAATTTTGTTGAAACTCAAATCCCTAGAATCTATCTCAACCTTTCTTGTGAATCTGAAAATCAAATATTTGAGCCTGAACTTGAGGGATTTATATTTTGTCCTTCATTCAGTTTTTTGTGCTTATAGGAGAATGACTATCAAACTGTGGAAGACTTGCATCAGTTGGAGAATCATAAATATGTGGATTCCAATGAATCCTAGTTTCGAGAAGCCATCAATCCATCTTATTTATTCATCATTAAAAAACTCTTGGTACCATGTCAATTAAAGAAACTGGTTTCTCACACTTTGGTATGTATTGAAGTTTATTCTTTAAAACTAAGTGTGAGTATAATCAACATTTTGTTATGCACATGGCTTCATTGGAAGTATGCCTATACTTAAAGGTGATATTTCTCTCTTTTAAAATAGGGTAGGGTAATGAATAAAGATGAATAAAAACACTCTTGAACTTGTGATTCCATAAAAGCACAGATTTTGGATTTTTTATTATTACACATTCTCATGGTAAAACTTGTCAAAAGTACTTTACACTTAACGCTTCATATTTTTAAAGTGACTTTTATTCTGGATCAATATGTATTGTTATAATTTACATGTAATACTTTTCTCTTATTATAACAAACTATCATCCAGAAAATATTTTCAAATTCCTCTTCGAAGAGACCAGTGAAAAACCTCATATGGTGGACCACACCTACAAAAATCTAATAAGCTTTCATAAAGAACCCTAGCATGATAAACTCAAGGAATATTTTTGGTCATTATCTGAGATGTTTTTTAATAATTTCTTAGGGTAGCATGACCAACTAGTACAATAAATAATAGTAATTAAAAACATTTCACACAATCCTGCACCCTTAAGGAGTAGATTTTCTTCCCCACCTATTAAGTAATCCATCTGAAGTTAATCATAATCAGAGTTTTTTAAAGAAAATAAACGAATCAATTGAGGGATAGGAGGTCTTATTGCGAGCCAACCTACTATGATCATGGGTCCTAAGGAGAATGAAATTACCGCACAGGTCACCAAGCTAGAGTAATGGCTTTCAGTTGGAAAACTGGAAGACGAGAGGTCTCATTGCGAGCTGGATCATTCATTCTTGTTAGTTCTTATGAATGACATTGTCGTTAGCTGGTTACCAAGCCAAGACAACATCCTTCAATTAACTTATAAAAAGAGAAAAATTAAATGCTCATAAATAACTCTTAATCTCTATCTAATAGGTGGGAAAAAATCATTTCGTAAGGTTAAAAGGTATCCCTATCGAGGCTATGGACGACTGCTGGCAGGAGGGCCATGCCTATGGTATTAAAGTTGACTCTACACTATAATTTACTTAGTTGATTTTGCTTTCTATGAAATCACTATCAATTTATTTGACAATGGCTTTAAAATCCTTCTATTGTTATACCTTGGAGCTCTATCTTTTTGGAATTATTTTTATGGACGTGGGGACCCTTAGTGCTGGTAATTCATTGTGCCGAGACAAGAAAAGCTTTAAATATACATGGATAATGGTAAAATAATCATTATGGGAAGGTATTACTATGTCTACCTGTAACACCATATCATTTAAATCATGTCACTCATGTTTATAATGAGGGTGTTAAAGTGAAAATTTTGATCACGGATGCCTCCGAGATATTATTTTTGAAAATTTTAAAAGTTGTCTATTTTTCTCAAGTAATAACACCATCCTTGCAATTTAGTTTTTCCATGGTAGTTTTCGTTTTAGGTTTTCATGAAATAAATTTAAGTAAATAAAGAGTCTAGCAGACACTTTATTTTAAGAGCAAGCTTTATCAAGTGCAGGAAATGTAATCATGCAGAATTTCAGGAACATCATTATGAATGTTTATACATGTTTCTAATTTTGTTTTTTGACAAGGAGTAATAGTACCGGATTTTCTTGCATGAAGACATGCAAGATGGTCAGCATGGGGGGATGTTGGGCCTTAGTTTTGTCTCATTTTTCACTCAAAATATATCATGCTACTGTTCAATTAAATGATTATCGTTGCAAGTATTTGTTACTTCTTTTGTTTTAACGGGATTAAAATCCCATTAATGGAAGTTTAATAAAGGTTCAAGTATGTTGTAGGTTAAAGTTGATTTGATCATGTTTTGAACCTAAAATTACTTTCCTGCACTATGCAATAGATTCTTGCACCAATTCAGTTCTTACAGCATGCCTGCACCAGTGCAGTTAGCGTGCCTGCACTAGTGCAAGTTTTACAGTGTGCGTCCACCAATTTGGGACTTTGATACATTGACACATTTTTGGGAGAATCTGAAAGAGGTTTATGATCAAAATGTCATTTGAACACTTCCACATAATACAAGACACACCTAGGTCATACAGATTTATATTTAGAGAATAATTAGTGCTATAGCCCCAAATTTGTAGCAGTTTTTAGACTGCCTATTTACACCTCGATTTTCGCGTCGATCATAGTGAATCTCGTAATTCTGAAACATGGGTTTTTCTCTTAACATAGGAGATTGAGCAATTTTTGGGCCATTTTCCAAAATTCGTAATGGTTAAGGAGATATGAAGGGGGCTTTGGAGGAAGTTTGTTAAAAATACTAACTTTTCCATAATTCTAGAAAATGCCCAGATTTGGGAAATTCGTGGTAAATCTCAATTATTTCTATAGAGAAATGGTTGTACTAATATTCTATTAATGATAGTTAGTTGGGATTCAATACCCATGATGTTTGCAAAGGATTGGCTTGTTTTATGCCAAGTTTGGAATGTAAAAAATTATAAAAGAAGAGTCATGGCTCCAAGCCTGGGGGAGTGAATTTTAGTCAATCCATTAAGCAGAGGGAAGAAGCACGCATAGGAAAGAATAGTGCATAAGGGAGGAGAGGTTGTTCCAATGTAGCAGCATGTGGATTTCAGTGTGGAATGCTTCTCCTACTTGTTGGGATTAGCTGATGTCTGCATTATGTAAAAGACTGTTTTTTTAATTAATTGAAGCATTTTTTATTCATGCTTTGCCTATTCATTTATTTCATCTAATGATTTTGATTTCTATATGAACCAGGCACTTAAAGAGGGTGTGAGTTGGCTGGGTTGGCCGCTAGACTAGCTCGACACCGCTCTCATCTTTTAAATAGAATTTCAATTCTTATTTGTTTGTTGTGTGAATTTAGTATTAAGGTTAATTTGAGTTGCTACAATTTGTTTCTATTTCATTTGTTGCATTATTAAATATACTTACACCTGACACACTTTAAACAATGATTGTGCCTTCCAGACTGTCCGAATCCATAAGATTGGCTCTTCCATTATGAGCTCTAATTCTAATTTTGTAAATTAATCTAGATCTATTAATTTATATTTAAATCTGCGATTTTTACATTTGCTGAGCCGATATTTATAAATACGGAAACTAGATATTTGAATTGATAAATTCTTCATTAATATTATGGTTTCCTTTAACTTCTGGATTGTTCTTACACATAATTAGTGCAAGCACGTTATAATATATAGTAGTACAAGCATAATTAGTGCAACCAGAATTAGTATAGGAAGAATTAGTGCAAGCAAGATAGTTTGAAGTGCTTTTGAATTTATTCTAGCATTTATAGTCTTTTCGCTATTGTGTCGGCACTGCTTGATTTCTAGTTTTGATTTCCCTTTTGTTTACTTGCAATTAGAATTTCCTTTTGCATTGATTTCTTTTACTTTTCCGCATGCTTTTAATTGTTTGGATTAGTGTTTATCTCACTAGTGCAGGATTACATTTATTTTCGAGATTAATTGTAAGATAGACTAGAATTTGTTTTGGAGGTTCCCAGTGACTCTCGCATTTCCAGTGCTACATCTCGAAGTTCACGAACTCTTTTGATTGACAAATTAAATTTTGCTAAATTTATAGACCCTATACTGCACCCAACACTTTACACACTCTGTCTACCTATAATGCTAACCCTTCCTCCCTCTCTCTCCCTCTCTCTCCCCTATCCCTCTCTCTCTCTCCCTTCCTTTCTCTATCTCACTCTATTCCTGTCTCACTTTCTCTCCTTTCCTCTTTCTCTCTCTCTCTCCCTTTCTCTGCCTCGCTCTTTCCCTCTCTCACTTTCTCTCCTTGCCTATTTCTCTCTCTCTCCCCCATATCCCTCTCTCTCTGTCCCCATCCGACCTCTCTCGCTCTCAGGCTCACTTCTTCCCTCTCACACACTCTTACGCACTTTCACTCAACCACATGGTCATTACCTTTATCTCTCACTGTCACTCACTCTCCCTCTTTCGCATACACTATTAGTCCCTCTCTATCTCTATGAAAAAATCTCTCCTTGTCTCTTAAAAGATCTCTCTCTCAAACACAGACAAATACATGGTCTCTCTCACACACCATCACACTCTCACTCTCTCTCACCCTCACTTTCCCACTATCATTCTCTCTCCATTTCACACTCACACTCTCGAGTGTCCTCTCTTGCTCTCTCACGCACATAGACACACACTTACATAGAGACTCTACTGCCGCCTCTCACACATGCTCTATCTCAAAAATCCTCTCTCAACATACACTCATTCTCTTTAGCTTAAAGATTCATAGTGACAGTGATGAAAGGAGAATTAATCACATTATTAAAAAAAATATAATTATAAGAAACCACTTTAAGATATATTGTAAAGATGAGTGGCTTATAAAAACCTTGACCTTAATGTTTAGAAAGAATTAATAACAATATACTCTTTGTGACTAGCTTCTAAAATTGTTGATCTTAATATTTATAAAACAATAAATAATTACATATATAAAATTCATGACCAATGATGATATTTAACATTCTTACAATATGAAATATTTATATCAACTAAAAGAACAAGCCAGCTAACAAAATTGAAAGAAATTTATATGAAATGAATAACAAGATTCACATTTTTAAACATGGTATACTATAATATTGTACAATAATTTTGGAGCGCTTTGAGTATAAATCGACCTTTTAATAGAAGAAACTAGAGGTTGCTTTTCTAGCCGTAGAAATAAATGGAAGGAAAGAAAAGTTGTGGACTTAAGGTTTCTTAGCAAAAACATGCAGTTTATATTTTTCACACATTTAAATCAAAAAAGTTATGAACACTTAAGTTTTTTAATTAGTTTTGAGGAAAAAGAATATCAATAAAATTAATATATAATCAATACTTCAAAAATAAATTTACGGTTTTCTGAACGCAAACTACAGGTTTAAAACAAAGGTATACGAGACCTTTAAAAACACTTTAATTAATACTAACCTGGGCTTAGAGAACCGTAAATACTAGCAGATGTAAACAAATAATAAGGCCTTTGTATCTATATCAAAGAACCATCTTCATCTGTATAAATAATGAGGCATCTGCATCTGCCGTATCTTCACAAATCAAATGATATCAGAAAAAAATGCTTCAAGAAATCAAATCTTGCACCATCTACCTATCCAAGTGTGAAAGGAGTATGAGTAACAACCATCATTCAATTTACTGAAAATAAAAATAAAATAACCAAAATCTTGCGATCTCATCTCCTCGCTCCACATCAAATTTGTTCCTCTATGTTTCTCCCTTGTCACACAATACATAGCATAAACACTGCCCAACACAAAATGCACTTCTCCCTTCCGACATAATACACAACATAAACATTTTCCAACACATAATATTACACATAAGACAAACAACATAGTGACAACATATAAATAGAGCTCTCTAGATTACATTGTCTTAGAGAAGAATCCTCTAGTTAAATGTTTGTCGTCTCTCTAAAGCAAGATTTTCATTTAAAATGTAGTATACTATAATATTATACGAAGAATTTTTCTTACATAAGCTATATCAAATTCAATAAAACATTTTATAAATCCATCTGAGTGTACATGTTGCTTTTTAGAAAAGGAAACTAGACTTCGTTTTTCTGGCCTTACAAATAAATTAAAGGAAGGAAAAGCTTCACACTTTAGCTTTCCAATGAAAGACATGCAGTTTAATTTTTCCACACATTTTAAAAAAAAAATTGCCAACATGCACATTTAAGTTTCTTAATATAAAGAAACAAAATCCATCTCAATGTAAACTTGGTTTTGAAGAGATAAATTTTGAATTCAAAAATAATTTTGTTGTTGTCTGAAAGCAAACTAGGGTTTAATACAAAGATAAGAGAGACATTTAAAAACACGTTAATTAATACTAACATGGGCTTTTAGAAAAATAAGTACTAGAAAATGAAAATAAATAATAAGGCAGTAGCATCTTGCAAAATCCTACCGTTAAATATTGACCAAATAAATCCTTATGTCGAACAAGGAAAACACCATCTCGCATCTACCTATCCATGTCTAGAAGGAGTAACAACCAACATTCGACTTAATGAAAATAAAAGATCAAAGATAAAATAAAATAAACGGGTTTTGAACTTGAAAACTCCCAATTACATGTGATGCCATATGTGATCCCATCTCCTCTCTGCAACGCCATACCATGCCATCTCCTCTCTATGCTTCAAATGTGTTCCTATGTAGTATATTCTCCCTTCTCTCACTTATTGTCACACAATACACACTGCCAACACACCTACACATAAGACAAACAACACTCAGATAACACAAGGCGATGTGCGAGAAAAGAATCCTCTGGTTTTAGTTTTTAAACTGATTTCCTTATGAATTTATAGGTAGATAGAGTCTATAGAAGGAAAAAAAAGAAAAACTATGAGAGAGAATAGCCCAGATAGAAGAGAAGCGAAAAAATACCAGAGAGAATAGTAGAGAGAATACCAGAGAGAAGCGAAAAAATACCAGAGAGAGTAGCTAGAATATGTTAGTTTTTAATAACTAAATAAAAATTCATGCATAAACAATTTCATGCTCATTAAAAACATATCAAATGTAAAAAAATTTAAGCAATTTTAATGATATGTAAGTTTTAATAAAAACATAATAAAGATACTTTAATGCGGAATAAGAAACTTAAAGAATTTGAAAGTAAAAGTTTAAAATGCCCAATAAAAACCTAAATACCTCCAGCCATTGGTGGCTCACAATATATGCAAAGATGAAGAAAAATCCCTTATGCTTTGCACACCACAATTGAAGATTGAATCTACTCCTTTTTCTCACCAAAATATGAACTGCCTTTTTACCTTACAGCCCTCTTTATCTCTCCTTTACAGCCCTCTTTATGTTATCTCCAGTCATTTGTGCTAAAATGAATTTTAGATTCAGTCTTGAACTCCAATAATTAAAAAAAATTCGCAGATTTTAACCGTTGGCTTCTTACACGATAAATTCAGATGTGAAATTCACTCGCACAGAAAATCATATAAGAGAGAGTCAATAAAATAATTGCAGGTTCTGGAGATTCAAGTGAGAGTGTTGCAATAGCCCGCAAGAGAGACGAGGCTTTCTCAGTGACAACCCTGTTATGAGTCTGTCTTACTCACTCAGCAATAATTATTATGCAAGCAGAAAATCTGAAAACAAACTTATGATCTGCAGCCTAGAGATAGAAGGCTTTTCAATCTGAATCTAAAAGGGCTTCCAAGCTCTGCTGATTCTAGTTGATGGTGTAAAACTGAAGGGAATGAATTAGTGAGCTTGGGGACCAAATAGAAATTTTATAGCCTAGCTTCCATCAAGCTTCTTTTGGCTATGTGTCAAATGCTCCACTGATCATGGTAGAGAACTGCAGTGGCAGTAATGAACCACTTCAGAAGCTCCCAACAAGAAATTAATGAACTACAGTTGATTTCCATAATTTAAGGAAATTACTGCAGTTAGTTTCCAAAAATTAAGGAAATCACTTCAGTTATTTTCCAGATATTTACTCCAGTTGTTTCCTGAAATAACTCTAGTTGAGAGAGAGGGAGCGTAACATTCTCCCACTTGGTCCATACTTCCAAACTTAATATCTCATCTTAAAACCCATTGATAATCTGTATTAAGCAATATATACATGAATCATGGCGATAAGTCCTCTTAAGACGAGTATTATCTTCCATGTATTAAGATGTATTTATTTCTATTAAAATTTATGTGGCAACAATTTCTCAATGAATAAACCCTATGTTTATTCTTGGTCCTACACAGATGAATTCTCTCAAATCAAATTAAGGTGCACATAAATGTGAGAAAAACATCACAATAATTAAGAATTTCATTAAAAATAACATTGTTCATACAATGAGAATCTACATAATGGAACCAAGTCCCATATTCATTACATGATCCTTGAATTTAAACAGTGGCATGCCCTTTGTCAAAGGACCAGTGATCATCAACTCAGTGCTAATGTGCTCAATGACCACTTTCTTTTCTTTAACACGTTCCCTTATAGCTAAATACTTAATTTCGATGTGTTTATTTCGACTCCCACTTTTGTTGTTCTTAGCCATAAAAACAACAGCTGAATTGTTGCAATATATTCTCAAAGGCTTAGAGATAGAATCCATAAGCAGAAATGAAATTCTTAAGCCATACACCATCTAAAGTAGCCTCAAAACAGGAGAAGAACTCGACTTCCATAGTAGAAGTGGCAATCAAGGTCTACTTGGCACTCCTCCATGATATAGCTCCACCCGGCATCATAAAAATGTATCTTGATGTTGATTTGCGTGAATCAACACATCCAACAAAGTTAGAATCTAAGTAGCCAATCACATCCAAGTTGTCCGTCTGTCTATACATAAGCATGTAGTTTTCGGTTCCTTGAAGGTACCTCATTACCTTCTTTGCATTGAGATTTTCCCTTTCCTCGCGTTGCCAGCATTGCACTTTCTCCCATTTCCATCACCAATATCTCTTCCTCTTGAACACACATGGTCATAAGTTCATTAATTGACCATTTATCCTTATGTGTGTTGTATGAGATTTTGAAGGGTTCGTATTGGTGTGGAAGAGTGTTTAGGATGTAGTGTACTAGGAAATATTCTGATATTTCAACCTCAAGTTTCTTCAATTGAGCCGTAGTGTCCCTCATTTTCATGATGTGCTCGCGCACACCTTTTACACTGGTGAGCCTTAGGGATGATAACTTCATAATTAGGGTGCTTGCTAATGCCTTTTCTGAAGTGACGAATTGATCATCAATGGCTTTCAGCAAGTCTTGGACCTTTTCATGTTGTTCAACGGAACCACGAATACTAGCTGAAATTTTAGTCTTAATGAACATCATGCTTATACAATTAGATCATTCCCATCGTTCATAAAGCGTGATGTCTGCTGCAGTGCTGGTATTAGTGAGTGTCGGTGGTTCATCTTTCCTAATAGCATAGCCTATGTCTGTCCACCCCAAATGAAGGAGAACTCTCTCCTTCCAGACTTTATAGTTATCTCCCTTAAGCTCAGGGATATGAGTACGAATTTCAGAGAAATTTGCAGGTTGTACAACTGCATAATATTAAAAACACATGCTTATGTTAAAATTGAGGCATAAATAAAAATTTCATGCTTTACCAATGTAAATCATGCTTAAAATTAAATCTAATAACATAAAAATTGTCTGTGGACTAAATTTTTAATTCAAGCAGATTCAGTTATTCTTTCGAACTTTATGATAAAACTTATTAATTCATAAGTCCTGTGGATAAGTTATGAATATTTTATCCTAATTAATTACATAAATATAACAAAAATTCTTGTGGGATAAAATTTATTATATTTAATATAATTAATTACAAGTAATGTCTAAACTTTATTTATGTGATCCTAATCAATCATAATATATAATTTTATTTGATTAGAGATGTTGTGGCTATTCTCTAATCAATTAAAATTATATGTATCACTAGACATTATTTTCATAAAAATTAACTGATAAATTTGCATGAATAAAACTACAATATTCATGCATAACATTTAACCATAGATATCTTATACTCATTCACACATTCATAATAACATGTTTTAATTAAATCTTAAATAATTAATTCATGCATAACTAAATATGAGCATATTTTCCAAAATTTCATATAATTAAACTCAATATTGTAAGCATTAAAATTAAACAAAAAATAGACATATTTCTAAATGTATGTTTTAATTTAGAAAACATAAAAATATGACATTTATCCAATTATATTTATAAATCACCAAGGCAATACAAATATCAAGCCAATCGGAAAGGGAAAGGTAAAATACCTCCCCAAGCCGATATCAAGAAGGATTCCAAGTGTTTCTTCTGTAAAAAGAAGGGACACATGAAGAAGGAATGCGCCAAATTTCAGAAATGGCTTGCAAACAAAGGTAATCCAATATCATTTGTTTGTTATGAATCTAATATGGTTAATGTCAATATTAACACATGGTGGATTGATTCTAGATCAACAATTCACATTTCGAATTCCTTGCAGGGTTTGCAAAACCGAAGGAAGCTAGTGGGAAGTGAGCAAAGCATCTTATCAGGAAAGAAGATGGGCTCGCATGTGGAGGCTATATGAACATTCTATTGAACTTTAAGTAGTGGCTTTGTTTTAGAATTATAAAAGACTTTTTATGTACCAAGTTTCTCTAGAAACTTGATTTCAGTTTCAAGGCTTGTACCTTTTAGATATTCCTTTAACTTTTCAGAAACATCCTTCAGTTTATTCTATAAATATGATTGTGTTGGGAATGGTATTTTATCTAATGGTATTTACTGCATAAATTTACAGAACAATGTCACTCATGATTCGATGCATGTTCACACTAGTATTAAAAGATGTGTTATTGATGAAAATTCCTCTAAATTATGGCACCGGAGACTAGGTCATATCTCCATAGAAAGAATTAAAAGATTGGTACATGAAGGAGTCCTTAATACTCTGGATTTTACTGATTTTGAGACTTGTGTGGACTACATAAAGGGAAAGAAGACGGACAAGTCAAAGAAAGGTGCCAATAGGAGTTCAGACATATTAGAGATCATACACACTGATATATGTAGTCCAGACATGGACTCACATGGTTAGAGATACTTCATATATTTTATAGATGATTACTCACGATATATGTATCTCTACATGCTTCATAAAAAGAGTGAAGCATTAGATGCCTTTAACATATTTAAGGATGAAGTAGAGAATCAATGCGGCAAGCAGATTAAGATCGTGAGATCAGATAGAGGTGGAGAATGTTATGGTAGATACACAGAAGATGGAAAAGCACCTGGGCCATTCGCTAAATTTCTTCAAGAGCATGGGATTGTTGCCCAATACACCATGCCTGGTTCACCCGACCAGAATGGTGTAGCAGAAAGAAGAAACCGAACATTATTAGACATGGTGCGGAGTATGCTTAGCAGCTCCAATCTTCCTATATTCTTGTGGACTGAAGCACTTAAGACGGCAGTGTATATATTAAACCGAGTTCCAACCAAGGCTGTTCCTAAAATTCCATTTGAATTACGGAAAGGTTGGAAACCGAATTTGCAACATATGCGCATTTGGGGATGTCTGTCTGAAGTAAGAATATATAATCCACAAGAGAAGAAGTTGTACCCAAGGACCATTAGTGGTTATTTCATTGGATATGCTGAAAGGTCTAAAGGTTACAGATTTTATTGTCCATCTAACAGCACTAGGATTGTGGAGTCAAGAAATGCAAATGCAAAGTTTCTTGAAAATGACTTGATCGGTGGGAGCGATCAAACCAGGAACATAGTTTCTGAGAAGGGTAATTCAGAATCTCAACCTTCCACCTCAAGTGAAAGATTGATTATTGTTCATAGCACCCCTCAAGTACAAATTGGTGTTGAACAACCAATTGTTGAAATTCCACAAGCTGTTGACGACATTCCAGTAGATCATATAGTTCAAGAATTGCCAAGAATTTTTGAACGAGTTGAACCACATACTTTTCAGGAAGATGGTGGGACAACATTAGGAAGATCTACTAGACCAAAGATATCAGCAATTCCTGATGATTACGTTGTGTATCTGCAAGAATTTTACTACAACATTGGAGCAAAAAATGATCCTGAGTCTTTTTCACAAGCCATGAATTGCAAAGAATCAAAATTATGGTACAATGCCATGAAGGAAGAGATGAATTCTATGAAGAGTAACGAAGTCTGGGATCTTGTTGAGTTGCCTAATGGTGCAAAAGCCATTGCATGTAAATGGGTCTTTAAGACAAAGAAAGACTCATTGGGCAACATTGAGAGATACAAGGCAAGGCTCGTTGCAAAGGGATTCACTCAGAAAGAAGGAATCGATTACAAGGAGACTTTATCTCTTGTATCTAAGAAAGATTCCTTGCGCATTATTATGGCATTAGTAGCCCATTTTGACTTGGAATTGCATCAAATGGATGTGAAAATGGCATTTCTCAATGGAGATCTAGAGGAGGAGGTTTACATGAAACAACCTAAAGGATTCTCCTCTAGTGATGGTGAGCATTTGGTTTGCAAGCTCAATAATTCATTATACGAATTAAAACATGCATCCCACCAATGGTATTTGAAATTTCATAATGTAATTTTTTCTTTCATTTTTGTAGAAAGCATTATGGATGAATGTATATACCTTAAAGTCAGTGGGAGTAAAATCTGTTTTCTTTTTTTATGTGGATGACATTTTGCTAGCAACCAATGATAAGGGTTTGTTGCATGAGGTGAAACAATTCCTCTCTAATAATTTTGATATGAAGGATATGGGTGAGGCATCTTATGTCATTGGCATTAAGATTCATAGAGACAGATTTCGAGGCATCTTGGGTCTGTCTCAGGAAACGTATATTAATAAAATTTTAGAGAGATTTCGGATGAAGGATTTTTCACCAAGTGTTGCTCCCATTGTGAAGGGTGATAGGTTCAGTTTGAACCAATGCCCGAAGAACGACTTTGAAAGGGAAAAAGTGAAGAACATTCCATATGTTTCTGCTGTCGGAAGCCAAATGTATGCTCAGGTCTACACAAGACCTGACATTGCATTTGTTGTGGGAATGTTGGGACGATATCAGAGTAGTCTAGGTTTAGACCATTGGAGAGCTATAAAGAAGGTAATGAGGTACCGTCAAGGAACTAAAAACTACATGCTTATGTATAGACGGACGGACAAATTGGATGTGATTAGCTACTCAGATTCTAACTTTGCTGGATGTGTTGATTCATGCACATCAACATCAGGATACATTTTTATGATGGTCGGTGGAGCTATATCATGGAGGAGTGCCAAGCAGACCTTGATTGCAGTTAGTTTCAAAAATTAAGGAAATCACTTCAGTTATTTTCTAGATATTTACTCCAGTTGTTTCCTGAAATAACTCCAGTTGAGAGAGAGGGAGCGTAACGTCCTCCCACTTGGTCCATACTTCCAAACTTAATATCTCATCTTAAAACCCATTGATAATCTGTATTAAGCAATAGATACATGAATCATGGCGATAAGTCCTCTTAAGATGAGTATTATCTTCCATGTACTACGATGTATATATTTCTATTAAAATTTATGTGGCAACAATTTCTTAATGAATAAACCCTATGTTTATTCTTGGTCCTACACAGATGAATTCTCTCAAATCAAATTAAGGTGCACATAAATGTTCCCATAGCCTCCACATGCGAGCCCATCTTGTTCCCTGATAAGATGCTTTGCTCACTTCCCACTGGCTTCCTTCGGTTTTGCAAACCCTACAAGGAATTCAAAATGTGAATTGTTGATCTAGAATCAATCCACCATGTGTTAATATTGACATTAACCATATTAGATTCATAACAAACAAACGAGATTGGATTACCTTTGTCTGCAAGCCATTTCTGAAATTTGGTGCATTCCTTCTTCATGTGTCCCTTCTTTTTACAGAAGAAACACTTGGAATCCTTCTTGATATCAGCTTGGGGAGGTATTTTATCTTTCCCTTTCCGATTGGCTTGAGATTTTCCCTTTCCTCGCATTGCCAGCATTGCACTTTCTCCCATTTCCATCACCAGTCTCTCTTCCTTTTGAGCACACATGGTCATAAGTTCATTAATTGACAATTTATCCTTATGTGTGTTGTATGAGATTTTGAAGGGTCCGTATTGGTGTGGAAGGGTGTTCAGGATGTAGTGAACCAGGAAATATTCTGATATTTCAACCTCGAGTTTCTTCAATTGAGCCGCAGTGTCCCTCATTTGCATGATGTGCTCGCGCACACCTTTTACACTGGTGAGCCTTAGGGATGAGAACTTCATAACTAGGGTGCTTCCTAATGCCTTTTATGAAGTGAAGAATTGATCATCAATCACTTTTAGCAAGTCTCAGACCTTTTCATGTTGTTCAACAGAACCACGAATACCAACTGAAATTTTAGTCTTAATGAACATCACGCTTAGATGATTAGATCGTTCCCATCGTTCATAATTCGCGATGTATGCTGCAGTTCTCTACCACGATCAGTGGAGAATTTGACACATAGCCAAAAGAAGCTTGATGGAAGCTAGGCTATAAAATTTCTGTTTGGTCCCCAAGCTCACTAATTCATTCCCTTCAGTTTTACACCATCAACTAGAATTAGCAGAGCTTGGAATCCCTTTTAGATTCAGATTGGAAAGCCTTCTATCTCTGGGCTGTAGATGGTAAGTTTGTTTTCAGATTTTCCGCTTGCATAATAATTATTGCTGAGTGAGTAAGATAGAATCGTAATAGGGTTGTCACTGAGCAAGCCTCGTCTCTCTTGAAGGCTATTGCAACACTCTCACTTGAATCTCCAAAACCTGCAATTATTTTATTGACTCTCTCTTATATGATTTTCTGAGCACGTGAATTTCACATCTGAATTTATCGTGTAAGAAGCCAGCGGTTAAAATCTGTGAATTTTTTTTAATTACTAGAGTTCAAGACTAAATCTGAAATTTGTTTTAGCACAAATGACTAGAGAGAACATAAAGAGGGTTGTAAAGGAGAGATAAAGAGGGTCGTAAGGTAAAAAGGCAGCTCATATTTTGGTGAGAAAAAGGAGGAGATTCAACCTTCAATTGTGGTGTGCAAAGCATAAGGGATTTTTCTTCATCTTTGCATATATTATGAGCCACCAATGGCTGGAGGTATTTATGTTTTTACTGGGAATTTTAAACTTTTATTTTTAGATTCTTTAAGTTTCTTATTCCGCATTAAAGAATATTTATTAAGTTTTTATTAGAGCTTACATATCATTAAAATTTCTTATTTTTTTTTTACATTTGATATGTTTTTACTAAGCATAAAATTGTTTATGCATGAATTTTTATTTAGTTATTGTATCAGAGCAAGTTTTGTATCTCTGCCTTGGTGATTTATAAATATAATTGGATAAATGTCCTATTTTTAGGTTTTCTAAATTAAAGCATACATTTAGAAATATGTCTAATTTTTGTTTAATTTTAATGCTTATAATATTGAGTTTAATTATATGCAATTTTGGAAAATATGCTCATATTTAGTTATGCATGAATTAATTATTTAAGATTTAATTAAAACATGTTATTATGAATGAGTGAATGAGTATACGATATCTATGGTTAAATGTTATGCATGAATATTGTAGTTTTATTCATGAAAATTTATCAGTTAATTTTTATGAAAATAATGTCTAGTGTTTCATATAATTTTAATTGATTAGAGAATAGCCACAACATCTCTAATCAAATAAAATTATATATTATGATTGATTAGGATCACATAAATAAAGCTTAGACATTAATTGTAATTAATTATATTAAATATAATAAATTTTATCCCACAATAATTTTTGTTAGATTTATGTAATTAATTAGGATAAAATATTCATAACTTACCCATAGGAGTTATGAGTTAATAAGTTTTATCAGAAAGTTCGAAAGAATAACTGAATCTGCTTGAATTAAAAATTTAGTTCACAGACAATTTTTATTTCATTAGATTTAATTTTAAGCACGATTTACATTGGTAAAGCATGAAATTTTTATTTATGCCTCAATTTTAACATAAGCATGTGTTTTTAATATTATGCATTTGTACAACCTACAAATTTCTCTGAAATTCGTATTGATATCCCTGAACTTAAGGGAGATAACTATAAAGTCTGGAAGGAGAGAGTTCTCCTTCACTTGGGGTGGATGGAAATAGACTATGCTATTACGAAAGATGAACCAGATACAAAATGTTAGTTTTTAATAACTAAATAAAAATTCATGCATAAACAATTTTATGCTCAGTGAAAACATATCAAATGTAAAAAAAAATTAAGCAATTTTAATGATATGTAAACTTTAATAAAAACTTAATAAAGATTCTTTAATGTGGAATAAGAAACTTAAAGAATCTAAAAATAAAATTTTAAAATGCCCAGTAAAAACATAAATACCTCCAGCCATTAGTGGCTCACAATATATGCAAAGATGAAGAAAAATCCCTTATGCTTTGCACACCACAATTGAAGCTTGAATCTACTCCTTTTTCTCACCAAAATATGAGCTACCTTTTTACCTTACGACCCTCTTTATATTTCCTTTACAACCCTCTTTATGTTATCTCCAGTCATTTGTGCTAAAACGAATTTCAGATTCAGTCTTGAACTCCAGTAATTAAAAAAAAAAATCGCAGATTTTAACCGCTGGCTTCTTACACGATAAATTCAGATGTGAAATTCACATGCTCAGAAAATCATATAAGAGAGAGTCAATAAAATAATTGCAGGTTCTGGAGATTCAAGTTTGAGTGTTGCAATAGCCCGTAAGAGAGACGAGGCTTGCTCAGTGACAACCCTGTTACGAGTCTATCTTACTCAACAAGAATTATTATGCAAGCAGAAAATCTGAAAGCAAACATACGATTTGCAACCTAGAGATAGAAGGCTTTTCAATCTGAATCTAAAAGGGCTTCCAAGCTCTGCTAATTCTAGTTGATGGTGTAAAACTGAAGGGAATGAATTAGTGAGCTTGGGGACCAAACAGAAATTTTGTAGCCTAGCTTCCATCAAGCTTCTTTTGGCTATGTGTCAAATGCTCCATTGATCATGGTTGAGAACTGCAGTGGGAGTAATGGACCACTTTAGAAGCTTCGAACAAGAAATTAATGAACTACAGTTGATTTCCATAATTTAAGGAAATTACTGCAGTTAGTTTCCAAAAATTAAGGAAATCACTTCAGTTATTTTCCAGATATTTACTCCAGTTGTTTCCTGAAATAACCCCAGTTGAGAGAGAGGGAGTGTAACAGAATACTGTAAACCAAACCCTCGGACAGATCTAAGAGCTAATGGAAGACATAGTGAAGTGAATAGCTGAGAGATAATACCCTTAAAATGAACCCTCCGACGGATCGAACAGCTGATCGACACTTCGTCATGCTTGCATTTCGCATAAGTGGAAAAAATCTGGGCATGATGAATGCAGGTTGGGTCATTTTTATCTTTCCAAAATGGAAGTAGGGATAAAAATATTGCTTTTAATTTCAGTGGATTTCTCAAATCAAACGGTGACACATTTCCCATGTTCATTCAGTTCTCGTGTGTTCCACTTAATTTGAATTGGACGGTTTTGCATACTTGGGCTAGATGGTGGTTTCCCTAGCATATTATTCTTCTTGGCTGTTGGAATTTTCTGGGTAATTCCTTAACAGAACAGAGGAAATAGAAATTCCTCTTTTACAACACAGAGCTTTAAAATAAAATTAAATTTCAGACAGACAGAGAGAGATATGAAATACCAACTCTATCTCATTAAAAAAAAACTGCTGTTACAATTCTTCAGGATTGAGTTCTGGATACACAGGATAAAACCTTCAATTTGCTGCTTAGTCACAGAGCGCTACAATATTCTCTCTGTATCTGTTTATTACAAAACAAAAACAACTCTCTGTCTTTTTCTTCCGCACTGTTGTGCATATTAAACTATTCTGTGTAATAAAAACACATTACACCTCTCTCTCTTTTTCAATGCGCTGGGCATATATATATGAAACTTTATAATATAATATATATATTATAAATATCTTATATATATATATATATATATATATAAGAAAATGCTAAAACAAGTATACTGCGGTAACAAAACATTTACCGAATGTAAAATATTTAAAAAAAACTTATATGCTGGAATATAAAACAACTTAAAAAAAACATAACATAATGTTTAAAAACATTATTTCCCTTTTATGCATTTGGGGGGCTCCGTGGAGTTCATCCTCCTCAACTCTCATACCCCCGCGGAATGGCTTTGTGAATATAAATTGTGTTGGCCCAGTTGAGTATGATGTCAGCTATTCCGTGGGTCTCCACTCCTCCAGTTGCTCCAATTGTGCTGCCCCTCCGGAATATCACTCCATCTGGAATTAATATGTTTGGTGGGATTTTAATGCAATTGTTGCTGTTGATAAGAGTTTATCTTCCACCGCTTCTACATTCAATTTGCGCCTGTTCAAATTCATTTCACGATTAACTCTACCGCCTGTGCTGTCCCTTCCAATTAAATTCTGTTGTGCTGCATTTTCTGAGCAGTTGGAAATTAAATTCCAACACTCCCCCTTAATTTCAATTGCTGGGTTTTCCTGTGTACCGAGGCATTTTCTGAAATGTTCAAAGATTTTCTGCGCAAGTGGCTTTGTGAGGATATCTGCAAATTGATCCTCTATTCTGCAATGCTGCAAAACAATCTCACCATTGCTAACCAGTTCACGTATCAAATGAAACTTGGTGTCTATGTACTTTGTCATTTTATGAAAGACAAAATTTTTAGACAATGCAATAGCTGAGCTATTGTCACAAAAGATCACTGTCCCTTTTACCTGTTCTTGACATAAACTTCTCAACATTTTTCTCATACAGACTGCTTGACACGCTGCTGATGTAGCTGCCACATATTCCGCTTTTACTGTAGACAACACTACAATGGGTTGTTTCTTAGAAGCCCATGAAATGGCTCCTGAACCCATGTGAAAAACATAACCGGAAGTGATTTTCCGATCATCTATCCTTCCAGTCCAGTCACTGTCAGTATAACCAACTAAATCTGAACATTCTGAAGCAGTATATAAAATACCAAACCTTTTAGTACCTTTAACATACCTCAAAATTCTTTTTGTTGCCTGCCAATGTGCATCCTTTGGCTTTTCCATGAATTTGGAAATCAAACTAACAACATGCATTATGTCCGGCCTAGTTGCAGTCAAATGCATAAGGCTGCCAACTATGCTCTTGTATAGACTAGGATCAAAATCCTTGCTGATGTCCTCTCTGCTGAGTTTTAATCCCATCACTATGAGAGTGATCGTTGCTTTGCTTTCTTGCATATTAAATCTTTCGAGCACCTCATTAACATACTTTGCTTGTGAGATAAAAATCCCATTTTCATCTTGTTCTACTTCTATTCCTAAGAATTATTTCAACAAACCCATATCAGTCATTTCAAATTCTTCTTTCATGACTGTTTTAAAATTTTCAATAAGGCAATCATCATTACCTATAAAAATGACATCATCAACATACAAGAATACAATCAATATTTTACCATCCTTTTCTTTGATGTAGAGGGTGGGTTCTCCCTCACACTTTTCAAATCCATTTTCCAGTAGATAGGAGTCTATCCTATTGTACCACGCTCTTGGCGCTTGCTTCAACCCATAAAGAACTTTCTTCAACTTGCATACTTTGTGCTCTTGGCCTTTCTTTTCATAGCCGAGAGGTTGTTCAATGTAAACCTCTTCCATTAACACTCCATTTAGGAATGTTGACTTCACGTCCATTTGGTAAATTTTCCACTTGTTTTGTGCTGCTATTGATAGTACTGCTCTCACGGTTTCCATTCTAGCAACCGGTGTGAAAGTTTCCTCATAATCTATCCCATGCTTCTGTTTATAGCCTTTAACAACAAGCCTTGCCTTGTGTCTCTCTATTTTGCCTTCAACATTACTCTTGGTCTTGTAAACCCATTTAACTCCAATAACATCTTTACCTTTTGGTACTTCAACCAAATCCCAAGTTTTGTTTTTTTCTATGGTATTTATCTCCTCATCCATAGCTTCTATCCATTTCCTATCCTTGATAGCTTCTTCGAAATGAATAGGATCATCAACATGACAATATAAAGCAAAAAAAGAATTGATACCTTCATTTGTTATATCTTGTTCATAAATGTCTTTCAAACTTCTGAATTTATTACCTCTTTCAGTAGGTGTACAAATGCTTGAAGAAGCACTTGAATTTCCTCCTTGTGGTGTGCTTGGAGAAGCACTTTCATTTCTCCTCAAGGGTGTGCTTAGCTGCTCTTTTGTTGGTGTTGTTGTTTGGGGATGTATTTCAGCCAACTCATCATCATTCTCATCATGAGATAAACAGTGTTTAACATTTACTGTCTTCTCTATGCTTCCATCCCAAGCTTCCTCCTCAATGAACTGAACATCTCTGCTCATAATAAACTTCTTGGTGGATGGGTTTTACAACCTATAAGCCTTGGATTCCTCACTGTATCCAATAAAAATACATTTCTCCCCCTTGCTGTCCAATTTCTTCCTTAGCTGATCTGGAATGTGTGCATAAGCCAAACATCCAAAAACCTTCATGTGTGTGACACCTTTCTTTGTGCCACTCCATGCCTCTTCCAGCACTTTGTTCATAACTGCTTTTGTAGGGCATCTATTCAAAATATATGATGCACAATGTACAGCTTCAACCCAATAATCATTAGACAAATTATTTGCCTTTAACATACTCCTTGCCATGTCCATTATGGTTCTATTCTTCCTTTCGGCTACTCCATTTTTCTGCGGAGTATATCTAGTTGTAAACTGCTTTTGAATACCATTTTCTCTACAAAAATGTAGAAAATCTTTAGAGATATACTCACCTCCTCTATCAGTCCTTAAGAATTTGATGTGCAGCCCACTTTGTTTCTCAACAAGTGCTTTGAAATTGAAAAAATTTTCAAACACTTCACTTTTGTTTTTCAAAAAGTAAACCCAAGTTCTTCTTGTAAAATCATCTATGAATGTTAAGATATAGTGGCTGTTAGCAAGTGATGGAGTTTGCATCGGCCCACACACATCTGAGTGGACAATCTCTAAGGGTGTTTTTTCCCTTATACTTTTCCTGTAAGGAAAACTTTCTCTGTGTTGTTTCCCCAAGATACAACCTTCACAAAGGCTGTCCAGATTCTCTATCAATGGTAAACCTCTTACCATTTCTTTTCTGTTCAACAAATTAAGACCTCCAAAGTTGAGATGTCCAAATCTCAAGTGCCATAACCAATTATCATCATTTGGTTCGATTTGGAAAGTTTCTTGTGCAACTGCTACTTTCTCTTCACCATTCTTCAAATCTGCTCTCATTCTGAGAGGGAACATCCTGTTCCTTATCATCTTCACTTCAGCAATACATTGTTTTCTGGGTGGTTTATCCATGATGGTACAAACATCATTATCAAAGAAAACAGTATACCCCTTGTGGACAAGCTGTCCAACACTTACGAGGTTACACTTCATTCCTGGAACATAATAAACATCTTCTATGGTTTTCTTTACACCTTTCCTTGTTAAGACATTTACATCTCCTTTTCCCATAACAGAAACTTTGTTATCAGTTCCTAGTGTGACTTGTGACTACACACTCTCATCTAACATAGAAAACATTGCTAAGTTTCCTGTCATATGGTTACTACAACCAGAGTCTAGAAACCATAAATTCTCATTCTTTTCTTCAACCATATTACAAGCTAAAAACAAATTATTTTGGCTGCTATTTTCTCTAGTGAAATTTGCACTAGTTCTACTTGCCATATCTTGCTGCTTCTTTCTACATTCATTAGCATAATGACCATATTTTTTACAATGGTAACATTGGACATTGGACTTATCATACCTTTGTGGTTGAGCATTCTGCTGTCCACTTTGCTAGTTGCCTTGGCCATGGCTGTGATTTTGACTGTTGCACCTTCCATGTGAATGTGAAGGGTTATCTCTTCCACCTCTATTTTGGCTTCTGCATTTTCCTCTTCCTCTGCCTTGCCCTCTTCCTCTTCCGAAAGACATATGGGTCTTAAAGGCATTCTCAAGAGATGAATTTTCACTCCTACCCAATCTTTGTTCATGAGTCATCAGTGATGCATGAAGTTCATCCACTGAAAGCTTTGTGAGATCCTTAGTCTCCTCTATGGTGGTGACAATCGCATCGAATCTTGAAGGTAAACTTTTCAAGATTTTTTCAACAATCCTCTTGTCTTCAAGAGTCTCTCCATGAGATCTTATTTATGTGACCATTCCAATCACATGAGTGAAAATGAGTCAATATTATCTGACTCTTTCATATAGAGAGTCTCAGAATCTCTCCTCAGCAACTGAAGTTTTGTTGTCTTCATTTTCTCCATGCATTGATAGGCTGTCATAAGAGTCTGCCATGCTTCTCTGGATCTCTTGGCTGCTGCTATCCTTGGAAACACACTCTCATGCACTGCTTGATATAGAAAAAAGAGAGCTTTGGAGTCTTTCTTCTTATTGCTCTTCAGCATCTCTCTTTCTGCTTGAGTTAACATATTAAACTCATGTTCATCTGCTGGCTCTTCAAAGCCTTCCTCAAAAAATTCCCATAAGTCTTGGGAGACAAATAATGCTCTCATAGTTATTGACCAGTAATCATAATTTTTCCCATTAAACTGTGGGAGATGGATATTTCCCATACCCATACTAGTGCTGGCTCCAGCCATTCTACACTCTTAACTATGATTCAAGAACACTTGACTGTGTGTTTAAATTTAACTAATTGTTCTGCAACAGTAACACAAAAACTGTATAGAGAAATACCTTTGGATTCTTCTTGGCTGAGTCTTCACACTGCTGGAGAAGCTGCTGCAACAAAGAACTCATTTCCTTCAGCTTATTTGACCTTCAAATAGCCTGGACTAGCTTTGATACCATGTTGGAATTTTCTGGGTAATTCCTTAACAGAACAGAGGAATAGAAATTCCTCTTTTACAACACAGAGCTTTAAAATAAAATTAAATTTCAGACAGACAGACAGAGATATGAAATACCAACTCTATCTCATTAAAAAAAATTGTTGTTACAATTCTTCAGAACTGAGTTCTAGATACACAGGATAAAACCTTCAATTTGCTGCTTACTCACACAGCGCTACAATATTCTCTCTGTCTCTGTTTATTACAAAACAAAAACAACTCTATGTATTTTTCTTCTGCACTACTGTGCATATTAAACTGTTCTGTGTAATAAAAACAAATTACACCTCTCTCTGTTTTTCAATGCGTTGGGCATATATATATATGAAACTTTATAATATAATATATATATTATAAATATCTTATATTTATATATATATATATATATATATATATATATATATATATAACTAAATGTTAAAACAAGTATACTGCGGTAACAAAACATTTACCGAATGTAAAATATTAAAAAAAAACTTACGTGCTGGAATATAAAACAACTTAAAAAAAAACATAAGATAATGTTTAAAAACATTATTTCCCTTTTATGCATTTGGGGGGCTTCGTGGAGTTCATCCTCCCCAGCTCTCATACCCCCGCAGAATGGCTTTGTGAGTATAAATTGTGTGGGCCCAGCTGAGTATGACGTCAGCTGTTCCGTGGGTCTCCACTCCTCCAGCTGCTCCAGCTCTGCTGCCCCTCCGGAATATCACCGCCTCTGGAATTAATATGTTTGGTGGGATTTTAATGCAGTTGTTGCTGTTGATAAGAGTTTATCTTCCGCTGCTTCTGCATTCATTTTGCGCATGTTCAAATTCATTTCACCATTAACTCTGCCGCCTGTGCTGTCCCTTCCAATTAAATTCTGCTATGCTGCGTTTTTTGGACAGTTGGAAATTAAATTCCGACATTGGCATCCAAAGGTTCACTCAATTTTCAAATTTATTATTCAAATTTCAAATTAAAAATTCTTTGAATGAAGATATAAAAACGTTTCCGTCTGGTTATTAAACTCATGGTTTATAGTTATCTAACGTTTTTTATAAAAGTTCATGCACATGCCTATCCGTTACAATTACAATTGAGATAAGTTTGAGGATAGGGTAACTATGTTCGAGAATTAAGATAAATAAAAAGTATGTTCGAGAATTAAGGTAAATAAATATATTTATTTTAATTTTACTTTGTACTAGTACGTTGTTTAAGCTGAAATTTTTATTTAAATAAATTATATTTAAAAATGTGATATATCTTTAACTACACTAAGTTAACCTTATTTTTTTTAATATAGTTTTATGTTATGTTATTAAATTTATGATAATTCTCTCACAATAACCATTTGTTAATAGTTGTATAGGTAAATTATATTTTCTAATATTTATAGTGGGAATAAATTGTTAAATTTCATCACAAGGGTGAGGTTTTTACTAAGAAAACAAGAGTATTTCAACAAATTCAAAATAGTAAAGGAGAGATGTTAAAAAGGAAGAGGCTTTAAAGACTTTCATGGTGAGGGGCATTTGAAAAACCATTAAATTTAAGTGCGCAATAAGCAAACAAAATGCTATAATACAAGTTATATTAATAATTGCTAATAAAATACAATCATATATTAAATTGTTGGTAAATGTAAATAATGATTTGATCCATTATACTTATAAAAATATTTATCTTTACTAAATTAAAAAAATCATTAAAATTAGCTAAAATATAACTTTATTTTCAATTATTATTATCATCAATTGAGAAAGAATAAGTTAAATACATCTACATTTAAAAAAAATGTAATAACAATTTTAACTATGAAGAGACTTCCACTCTATCATAAAGACTCTTAACCTATAAAACATCCATTTAAGTACGGATGTAACATGAGTCCAGAGGGATCAAATTTCTTTACATGCAAACTTCTTTAGAGTGCAAAATACAATGTGTTATTTTTCATTGTTTAAATTGTATTTTCTAATGCTTAATAGAGTATGTATAGGACCAAAAAAAAAGTTAAACATAAAACTTAATTTTTTCATGATATATACATAATATTTTGAAATAATATATAATATATACTTAATTTACATTTAAATATTTTATATCACATGTACATTGAGAAACTTTATCACACAAATTAAAATGGTTTTTCTATTATTAATATATTTTTAAGTATATGTCAATATTAATTCTTAAAAAAATATTTTATTCATAATCCATATTCAATATTTTTTTATATAGAACATTAAAATGCTTTATTTAAATAATTTTTTTCTATATATAGATCTATATATGAAGTTGTATCGATATAAATTAGTTAGCATACATCTTCAATTAGCTTATTTAAGTCTCTTGTTGAAATATTTTTGAAAAATATAATATTTAAACATCTCACTCATACATTTTTACTTCATTCATTTTTTTTTAATTATAACAGATATTATTTTTCTATTCAAAACATAATTTTTTATTTTATTTTAAAGTGGCAAGGATGGGAAAACGGAAAAGATTACACATCCCCTCATACTACTATGTAGAACCAACCTCTCGGCTCAATAAACTTCCAATTTGTCACACTACCAAGGCTTATTGTTACCACTTACCAAAAAGCAATAACAAATTATATGGTCAAAAATTGTATATATATTTTATGTTAATTTAATTTTATGACGTTTTTTTTTATTAAATTTGAAAGAAAAAAACATCAAATCCTAAATCTTTATCTTGATTACTATTACATATATTTCACTTATTAATTATTGATAATTAAATTAAAAATATGAAATTTTTATTCTAAGATAAAGTTTCTAGGCTTTTAGTGACATATGTTCTTCCTTTCAAACAAAATTCCATTACCAACCTTCTTGATTTGTTTAGCTAGAAAAATTATAGTGACTTTGCAACACTTCTCTCTCCTTTTTTTATAGCAGAAATAAAATATTAATTAATCTCAATTAATCACTCATTTCTTAAGGTCCAATAAGCCATATTGATCTTATTGAACCTTAACTATCACCATCAAATACAAGAAAAAAAAATATAGTATAATTAAATAGTAAGTTGAAATCTCAATATTCACATCATTATTCACATCATTAACTAAAAAGAGTGAAAACAAAACTTTTATATTGATACCTTACATTTCTCAATATTCTTTTTCATAGTATACTACATGATTTTAAATATATATGTAGTTTCTTTTGGATATTATTTAATTTTGTTTCAATAAAAAGAATATGATGGCCACTAAATACTTAAAAAAATTTAGCATTTCTTTTATTTTATTTTACTTTATATATATATATATATATATATATATATATATATAATTTAATTATAAATAAAATAATATCAAAATAATAATATAAAAATTATCAAAAATAAATTTCAAAAATATATAATAATTATTAGAAAAAGAAAAACATATTTAAATTATTTTTATTAATTATTAAAAGTATATATTTAATATATTTTTAAATATAAATAAATATATATATATATATATATATATATATATATATATATATATATATATATATATATATATATATATATATATATATATAATTTGGGAATTTTATAAGGATATGTGTCTATTATTTTATTTGAAGGACAATACTATTTATGTCATATGAAGAGTCTATTCAAAGTAACAATAAGAAAAAAATTGTGATATTTGATTGCTATGACTCATATTGATATTATACGTTAAAATATTTATATTTCTTATACTTACAATCCAATAATTATGGTTTTTTTTTTTAACCTAACAAATAGATAACTCATTCATATGTGACTTTGTATTGCTTTTCCAATGCTACACTAAATTTATTGAAGTTATCACAAGAGACAACTGAAAAAATCATATTAAATGATGGCTAATTATGATTTTACTTGTAGTTTCAATTGCATCAACCTCTAAGGAATCATTTCAGGCATGACCCAAGATGTGGGAGAGGGAAAGGGGAGGCTAACCCTATGTGGACCTAATGGAGGAATGTGGACCCAAGTGGAAGAAATGATGGATGGTGCTAGAATGAATGGAGGGGGAGAGATACATGTGGATGAGGGAGTGGAACCACTTTACCAAAATCATGGTTTCCCAGGAATTACCATCCCTCGAGCTCAAAGGTTAGTAAAAGAGATTCCACAAAAGTTACATCCAAAACAGATCTAGGGTATAGAAGCATACACCTAACCCACTCTTTCCGCGAAATAACCCCATTAATCCATGCCTAGAAGTGTCCATGATAAGTAAACCACAATACTCAATTACCAGATGGCAAGTCACACCTTTAGGTTCAGGATGCCCACTTTAAAAAATATGATCATGATAGATGGGTGAGGGACCACATGGTTGTCTCAAATGGGGGAGAAATTGCATGAAGAGCTAGTTGGTGGTTGCAAGGGGTTGTTCTCTATTGGCTAAGGAAAATCTTGGAGAAAAATTTCTCCAAAGGATATCATCCACAAAATGGTGGGTAACATCTCACTCCAATTGGGACGTGATTTCTCATTAAATGGGTGAAGCTACTCGAACTCAAGGTCACGATAACTCCAAAAATCTCTTGTTACACCAAAAATGTGCTACCTACACATACCATAGATGAAAAAAAATGGGGAAGCATGATTTCACGATGTATCTTGATCACAAATGCTTGCATTAGAACCATAAAATCGACTCATAAAAATAAACTTTTGAAGTGATTTCTTTTTTCTTTTAAATGAAGCTAATCTACCATGAGAAATATCATATGACATCAGTTCAAATGAAAAAATAAACATGAAATGCACCCTACCGTAACATGGATATGGTGATAAACTAATAGTAAGTGCAATCATAAAGCCAGTGCAATCGACATATTATCAAATAAATATAAATATATGACCTATATGATTACTCATGTAGATAATTCCAAAGCGAATGTGGGTTTAATCACATGAATGATAAGACCAGTGGGAGGTAGGAAAATACAATTCTCATACATGGATGATCATATTATAGGAGGTAAGAAAAGGATGTAATCTAGTCCATGATATCATCTCTTTCTAACCAAAATATAGAGATGTCAATGATTAGGCTCATAAACTTATGATGGATGGAAACTTCGGGCATATAGTTTTCAATAAGGTCCTTATCATTTATTCCATATTTTATGGCCTCTATAGGGTTATGATTAATATGAAAGGGATATTGATGAGATTGAGAAACACAAGTAGGTTTCCAATGATGATCACACTAGAGATATTATAGATTGATCATTATCCTGAGGGGGATCCCAAGGAGATTAGTAATATTCAATTAGGGGTTCTTCCTATAAATTATACTAAGAAAAGGTAAAGGGATGAAGCTCACTTGATATCACATGACAAGTGGTGAGGGAATCACTTGAGGAAGACTCAAAGTGATAAATAAGAGGAAGAGGCAAAGGGGAGGGAAAAGTTTCATACTCAACGAGTTTTTATTCCCCATAATCATACTTTAAAGGCTCAATTGATTTGAATATATAATCATAGGTAGGAGCCTTATCAATCTCCTCATTATAAGTATCAAATATTAGGTTTTCCAATTAATTCCAATCACACCTCACCATGGAAGGGAAAATAATGATATTTCTTCCCAAGGGTATTGATGGATATTTTATCATAAATAAATCCTCCTTATCACTACCATAAATGGGAGCACAATCGAATTGAGGACCAACAACCTTCCACTTATCCTTTTCAATCTGGAATTAATCCTCAATATCATCTTCCAAGCGGAAAATGGGATCACCTTCCTCAATGTTGTCAAAAGGAAAGTCATCTCGAGTAATATGCTTGAGGAAGGTCAGGTTAGTCACAACTTCCCCTTCCATAGACTCATCCTTCCCAACACACGCATTCTCAAAATCATCATTTTCATATTTTCGACCCAAGGAAGACTCATCTTCCTGCTCATCACCTAGATGCTTGATGTCTTGATGATGCTCGATTAAGGCTTCATCTTGAATGTGTAATGCAGGGTGTACTTGAAAATGTCTAATAAATACATCAAAAAACTCTTCATAGATGATATTCTCTTGGGTTAGTGACTATGAAACCATGAGTTATGACCATAGAGAGATCTCATGAACAACAACATAAGGACATCTTGGTGACCCACTTTCTCTTTTGAAGTATCTACATTAAACCCTTGTATATGGTGAATTGTGGAGAGTGGAGCAACATAAAACAGGAGTACCCCACGCACCATCCTTCTTATGACATGATTCTGGTTCCAAGGGATGATAGCGATGTCCAAAGTGGGTAATTCATAAAAGAAGGGCACCCTACTTTGGGTATACATGTAAATTTTATAGGAGTCGTCACGGTGAATTTATAGATGCCTAGAAAAAAAATTTGTTCACGCTACCAACATTGACCTTAAATTTCACTGAAGAACTAGGGCCTCGTTTTTCCAATGGAGTCACCAATAATGATATTTCAATATGTCGTATGGGGAACAAATCATATGTCTCGTTTCCCTAAGAATGACACCAGAAATGTTACTGCTCAAACTAGTAGGGGTCTTAAATGGGGGTCCTTGGAAGGTTACTACCAGCTTAAGTGAAACAATGGAGCAATATCCCATAGTCACCTTGGCTATGGCTCCCTACTATTTATAGAATTTCATGAATTGGAGGAGACCCATTATAATAATGACCATGAAATAGGTAGACCAATGATAGGGTGAGGGGTGATCCTGAGGGGGGCTATTCACAAGAGAGGCTCAAAATAAAGCCTAGCTTTCCTTGGAAGGAAATATTAAAGGCTATCAAGGAAGGGCTTAAGGATAATTTCAAAGTTTTATTTTAAAGGTATGTATCGTATGATGGATGCCCTCAAACCCTAAAATTATTGTTAAGGCTTGCAATACAAGTGATCCTTGAAGAATTGACGTTAATGAAGATTGATACCAAAAGGGACCAAGTGGAATCGGGGTTAGGTCAAAGGGGAAGGGTTGGGCAACCAAAGATATGTTCGATGTAATCTGGAGAGAGAAAGGGACCAAAGAATGAATTTTCAACACAAAATAAAGTGCAGATCCCAATTAGGTATTTTAGCCTAAGGAAAACAAGGGAAACATTGACATTGAGGTTAGGGCTTGAGGTATCTCAAAATATCGCCATTGGAATTGTGTTAATATTGGAGGGATCCTAGATGAAACCCCAATGTAGAGGATATGAAGAGATCGAATTTTTCCTGTGGGTAGTTTGAATGATAAATAATCTGCTAAGAGACCTACAGGGTTATACCAAGAGAAAATAATATGAGAGAATGAAATAATTTTAATGTGATCACTCTTGTGGTGTACCAATGTCTAATCCTTTGGGGATATTTTGGAGTCAAGAGTAATTATGACTGTGGAAATTGAATTTTCCATGTCAAGGAGGCCTCAAAGACAACTTTGCATAGCATTAAGGGAGCAACAAAAGAAACTTCAAGAGATTTATACTTAATTTTTGTAAAATATATGCCTTATCAAGATGAATTTCAGTGAAGAAGTATCTCTAGTAACATTATTTCATAATACATGGCTCATACATGCAACATCTCTATCTAGAAAAAAAATTTCCACAACTTTGTATAAACGGATGTACTAAATTATCCCTAGTATAGCGAAATCCCAACAACAATATATGCAACAAAAATAGAAAGGGAAAATCGCATTAAATGTACTTACATGTATTAAGAGTATATCTAACCATCAAAAATTTTCCACATAAGAAGCTCCAAGATAAGAGATAGTAATCCAACATCAAAATTCATTCCATGCTCCAAAACTTGATCCTCCAAGAAGGATAGTGAAGTTCTCTAAAGAGATACAAGTCCAAAAGAAGTGATGATGCTAAAATGAATTCACATAACTTGTATTTATACACTTATAATGAGTTATATTTATCTCATTAGGCCTACATAAGCCCTTGGAATAAAATAATGTGCAGGATAAACATCTTTGGTGACAATCCCACCAAATTAGCTCATAAACAAAATAATAAGCCTCTCAAGAGGTTGAACGATCAATAATTCATGTCGTTTGGCCTTCTAAGAAGCTTGATGAATTTGATGAGTGCCACAATGTTTAGAAGGACTCCCAAAAGTAGTGGGAAAGGGGTTTTTGGCCCCCTTTTTTCCAAATAATAAATGTGTGGTGCTCCCAATGGGTGTGGGGACACACAACTAACCTCATGGGTCTCCAAGTAGGATGAAGATTGTTGTAGAGCGTCCATAAGGGCTCATGTGATTGTGTAATTGATGTCACATTAGAATATGTGTGCTGTGTCATCTATCAAATGAATGTCACAACTGTGGGGTCGGTTGGGCATGGTGAACTTGATGCATCTTCGTCATCTAATAAGTGAATCTACAACAATATTTGAACATCTCTAGGGATCCATTGAATTTTTTATATTGCTGTGGAGGCTCATGGATCTCTACACACACACTACATGTGCCAATGGAGCTCTTTGGAGGGTTAGGACCCCGTATAGTGAAACCAAACCCAAAATGGAGACCATCTGCAATCCTGCGTAAGGTCCAATGTCTCCCATAGCCTTTTAGTACAATAATTCATTTAAATAAATCAAGTTAAAGAGCTTACAAACCATAGGCAATAGGTGTGCACTTAATAATGGAATTCCCTTCCGTAGCGATATTTTCCATGTGCTAATATCTCAAGGCTCCAAGGGGGTTTACCAAGTACCTTATTTGGTGGTTTCTACTTTTAAAGGGGATGATAGGTCAAAGGTACATCCTTTGAATGGGGATGGGATGTGATAAATTTCTGGAACAAGGTAGGGGATGAAGGGGGATATATTGGGTCACATGTCAAGGTACAAGGGTAGTTAATAAAGGGGAAGCCCACACTTGGGTATGTGATGTATAAGAGGGGACGATCATGGTACATGAGTTACCCTAACCTTGATTTTTCCACCATTATTTATATGTATTTTTCATTTTATTATTTTTCTTCGGTTAACTTCCTGGGGCTCAAGGAATAATGAGCATGATGTGTAAAGTATAGAAGTGGATAATCACTTTGAGGTGGGGCGGTTCATTTCACACCAGCGGTTAGGAGTATCATGGGTTCTTAAATGATAAAGGAATCTCATCTGGGCCTATCGAAACTAGTGTGATGGCAAAGGAATTTGGTAGAGCCCATTTATTAGCTTTTTCCCAGATGCTAAATTTGTTTTTCCGAGCCATCTTTTGCATTTTTTGGTACATTTGTTAAAGAATGTGTCCAATTCTGATTTTAATTTTCTTTTCAATTGCATCGACCTCTAGGGCACCATTTCATGCTTGACCCAAGGTGTGGGCAAGGAGAAGGGGAGGCTAACCCTCTGTGGACCCAGTAGAGTAATGTGGACCCATGTTGGAGAAATGATGGATGGGGCTAGAATGAACAGAGGGGGAAAGATATATGTGGATGAGCGAGCAGGACCATGTAACCAAAATCAGGGTTTCCCAGGAAGTACCATCCATAGAGCCCAAAGGTAGGTTAAAGAGATCCCATGGGACTAATATCTGAGGATAACATACAAAAGAGATCTATGGGACATAAGCACATAACTAACCCACTCTTTCTACTGAATCCCCCCATTAATCCATGCCCAAAAGTGTCCATGATAAGTAAACTACAAGACTCAATTACCAAATGACAAGGCATCCCTTTAGGTTTTGGATGTCCACCTTCAAATATATGATCATGACAGATGGGCGAGGGAGCACATGGCTAGATTAGGTGGTGGAGAGGTGGCACAATGAGCTAGTTGGTCGCTACAAGGGGTCGTTGGTTGCCGGTTGAGGACCTTCCTAGAGAAAATTTTCTCGTAGCGATATCAGCCACAAAATGATGGTTAACATCTGTCATATTTTATTTCCATCCACGTATATATCCATGTGATGAGTATCTCTCGAATAATGATGAACAGAACAGTGAATAACTTAAATGAAATGGTGGAGATTGAATGAAATAGTGGGGAAATAGTAATTTATATCAGCCTAGCATAAAAAATCTAGGTTAATGATGATAAATGGATGTGCATAGCATATGTTTCATTTTGTAGTTGTTAACCACAGATGAAAGCAAGTCCAACCACATGGGGGTACAATATTCTTAAAATAAAAAAAATACTTGCATAGACATATGCTAACCTATCCCTCTCTCCCCATTTCCATTTCTCTCTATCCCTTCATTCCCATTCTCCCTCTTGTTTCCCCACTCCAAATCCCCCTTTACCCACCCTCTCTTTCCATATAACTCTCTATTTCTCTCTCGCTCCCTCTCTCTAATTATTCTCCTCTCTCATTCTCTCTTCACCATTCTCACTCACACCCTCTCTCCCTAACAATACCCCCATCAAATTCCAACCTTTTTTTGATACTTTCCTCTCTCTCTTTTTATTGCTCTCTCCCTCCCCCCTAACCCATTCCTTCTCTCCTTATCCCTTCCATACTATTTATTTCCCTATCCCATTTTCTCTTTCTCATTCCATCTATCTCTCTCTTCCCCCCTCTATTAGCCACTCTCTGTCCCCCTCTCCTAGCCTCTGTGTGTGTGTGTGTGTATATATATATATGTGTGTGTTGGTGTGTGTGTGTGTGTCTATCTGTTTCTCTCTCTCTCAGACTCCTCTCCCACCTCCTTCTTTCTCCATATTCCATAATTGTTTCTGCCTCTCTCTCCAACTCATGCTCTCACTTTGTCTCTCCCATTCATACCTTATCTTCCCCCCTCTATTTCTCCCCACACTCACTATGAACACTCCTTTTGTATCACACTCACACTACCTCTCCCCATAATCTCTCTCGCTCTCTCTTCCCCTCTCCCCTTATCTCTCCACATATATCACTCCCCACACACATTCTTAAGATCTCTCTCTCTCTCTCTCTCTCTCTCTCTCTCTCTCTCTCTCCCCCAATCCCTCTACCTCTTCTCCCTCTCTGTCTTTCACACACATGCTTTCTATAACTTTCTTTCTCCCTACCTCCTTCTTCCCCCCACTGCGTTTCTCTCTCTGTCCCTCTCCCTCTCTATTTCTCTACCTCCTCCTATCACCTTTTTTGACATCCCTACTTCTCTCACTCTTTCCACCTCTCCTTGTCCCTCCTTCCCTTTCTCCATACTCAAATAAACATTTCTCTCTTTCTCTCTCTCTTTGTCTCTCTCTCTCTCTCTCTCTCTCTCTCTATCCCTCCCTCACCCTTCCCCTTTTTCCCTCTCCCTTTCCCTCCCTCTCCTCCTCTCTCCCACTTTCCTGCTCTTTGTTTTCCCCTATATCTCTATTATTTTCTCTCTCCCTCCCTATATCCCTCATCTCTTTATATCCCATTTTATTTATATATCTTCCTTTCCCTCCATTTTCGTCTCCCCCTCCCCCCTATGCCTCTATCCCTTCACCTATTTCTCTCCATATTTATCTCTCTCCCGCACACTCTACCCATCTCCCACCCTCCCTATATGCCCTTATGTCTCCCTTTATCCTCCTCTCCCTCCCTTTACCCCCCTCTCTCATTTTATCTCTCCCCTTCTATCCCTCCCCTCCCTCCCTCCTTGTATTTCCCTCTCTCTCACTCACGTTATCTCATACTCCTTATCCCTCCTTCTTTCTCCCTCCATATGCCAACCTCTCCCTTACACCTTCTTTCTATCCCTCTTTCCCTATCTCCATTTATACGCCATTCCCCATCCCCTTCGTCGCATATCCGTCCCCATATTAACCTCCACACTTCTCTCTCTATCTCTTTCTAACAATCCCTCTTTTAGACTATCTATTTTTCATTGTCACTCTTTCCCTCTCTCCTCATAATCCTCCCCTTTAACCTCATCCATATTAAATTCCTTCCCTCTACCTACGTCTCTCACTACCTATATCCTTCTCTCCCTCTCTCTCTATCTCTCTCACTCTCTACTTCCGCCCCATGCTCTCACTTTGTCTCTCCCCTTAACACCTTATTTCTTCCCTTCCATTTCTCCCCACATTCATTATAAACACTCATTTTCTCTCAACCTCATAATGCGTCTCCTCGTTATCTCTCTCCCTCCCTTGCTCTCTCCATATCTCTCTCTTCCCCTCTCTCATTCTCTCTCCAAATATATCACTCCCCACACTCATTCTTATGCTATGTCTCTCTCTCTCTCTCTCACCCCCAATCCCTCTACCTCTTCCCCCTCTCTCTCTTATAGACACATGCTTTCTATACCATTATTTATCCCTACCTCCTTCATCCCGCGACTCCATTTATCTCTCTCTCCCTCTCCCTCTCTATTTCTCGGCAACCCCCTATCACCTTTTATTTACCTCTCTCACTCTTTCCCCCTCTCCTTGTCCCTCCTGTCCTTTCTCCATCTCGAACTACACATTCCCCTCCCCTCTCTCTCTCTCTCTCCTGCTCTTCCTATCCCTCCCAATGTATATATTTCCCCCTTCTTTATCCTTCCCCTTCTCTCTCTCTTCCTCACTCTATCTTGGACTCCCTCTCTCTCCCCCTCTCCTAAAACATCTCTTTATCTACATTATCTCTCAAAATTCCCCTCATTATTTCTCCCCTAGATCCAACACAAAGGTAAGAGAGACATTTAAAAACACATTAATTAATATTAACTTGGGCTTTTAGAACCATAAGTACCATAAAATGGAAATAAATAATAAGGCATAGCCATAGCTGCATGTGCACGCGTCTAAGAAACATCTCCAAATCAAATCACATGTATTCAGAAAAAAATGCAAATATCGATCAAATAAATCCTTAAATCAAACGACGCAAACACCCTCCATGTATCCAAGCTCTATTACCAGAAACGCAACGTTGGTAGTCGTCGTTAGTGAAAACCACTCAAGAAACCAAACGATATTGAAAACCACGTTTTATACGGCTGTATTCATTTCCATTGATAAAAAACGGTTTCTAGTGAAACAGATGGTTTCCCACATCGTTTTTTGTAAAAACGTCTCTCCTTTTTGGCTGGAACGTTTTCGTTTTTTCCTCCATTTTTTAAAAATGGCAATTTCATTTCTCAAACTTACTAATTTTTGTAAGTTCCCTTTTCTAGTTGCGTTTCCCACCTGTATTCTCCCATTGCATGCAAGCTAGCAGTTGGCAGCCTGGAAAGTTTGACGATTTAAGCTGTTGCAAAGTAGATTCATCCTTTCAGCATAGGCGGGTGTGAAGGGTTTCCTCTGTAAAACTTGGAGAGAAGCTTATTCAGTCTGTGGATTCCCAATTTCCTGGTATGTTTTGATATCACTTCTGTATCTTACTGTGTGTTAATTATTTTTTTTTAAATTCCGTTTTCCTTTATGTTCGTTTGGTCTCACTGTTGACATGAGACTCTTCCCATTTTTAATGTCTCCTAGCTAGGATCAGTAGTACAAACTACACCAGCAGCTTCTGCCAATTATCTATCTGTTGTTAGAACTTTGAAGTTTGAACTGCCCTTTTTGAACTGGCATAGACTGCTAACATCTTCGGGCTTCTTAATTTCAAGGCGATATGGCTTATATATTGCCGCAACTTTGGATTTTTAAAGAAGATAGGGGATCATTAGCTTTCTGTAATTATATTTTTGAAGTATGATTCTTCATTCGGCAATCTTTGTTGATAGATACTTTGGTTCATAACATCTCTGTAAGTGAATATAGAATCCAATAGGCCTGTAGTTTAAATGTAATTTTGCCTCTTTGTAAAATTAAATAGGCCTCTGTTTTAACTGCTCAAGGCATCCTTGAAAAGGTGGTTGATTTCCACCGGAAGGCAGAAAGAAGTAAACTTGAAGTTGTTTATAAGAAGTATTCACATCGAGATTTTGGCTATGTTGCTTCTTTAAGCCCTGCGGGAACAGTTGCAGCTCCAGCCATTGATAAATGTGCACACTAGATTTACTCTAGGAACCCTCGTTGAAGTTTGCCCATTCCTCTAATCGGTTGAAAAGTGCCACTAAGATAATGTTTCCAGTTATGTGTATGTAAAATTGTAGATAGACCCTGACATGACATGTAAATTTCTGGTTGATTATTTTTCATACATTGAAATTCTCATTAAATTCTGAAGAATTAGCTTTCATTAGCAAGATAAATGCTAAATGCTTTGAACTTTATAAAACCTAGGAATGCAGAAAACCAAACTAAAATTCGCCAAATTCAAATAAGAGTAAAAAGGTCTACCTAGCAAGAGAGTTGGGCATTCTACCAAGCAAGTTGAGAAGCAACTTCAGATGAGGAGAAGGGCTTCCATCCAAAAGTGTGTTCTCCAGATTAAGATCTTGGTGACAAATTTGTTGCACATGACCTAAGTCTAAGTTCCTTAGAGTGAGGTTATTCCAAAAGCACCAGAGGATTGAATGCCAATTTTTCCCAAAGAAACATCCAGTAATCTATGCTTGTTGTCTCGACAACAACTAGAGTATAAAACTGGACCCACAAGAATGTGGGATTATGGTGGTTCACAAGATGATGGAGATGATGAGCTTCCACTTGAGCTGCTACAAGACAATGTTGAAGACATGCTTGATAATACCAAGAAGTCTACTGATCATAACAATGCTTTTGGAATTGGGTCAAGCTCAACAACTATTCTAGAAAATGAGCTTGACAATCTAGATTATTAGGTTTATTTGACTTTTGCCTATGAATTTTTAGAAGTGGCTTTAGAGATACATCTATATTAAAAAATATACATTTAACGATGGGCTAAATTTTTGGATCTCGCAAATTATGACATCTTTCTTAAAACTAAATCAGTCTTTATGAATGTTTATTTACAAATTCACATGTGGAAACATTGAATTTTTATGATTAATGTTGTGTTTTATATTGTTAATTTTTAATCTTGTTTTTTCTCTCTCCTGGTTTTTTATAGGCGAAACCTAAAAACTCCGTTTCTCGTATCGTTTTGGTTTCTCGTTTCGTTTCCCGTTTCCCGTTTTTAGTAACATAGTATCCAAGTATTGAAGGAGTACTGACCAATGTTCAAAGATCAAAGATAAAATAAAATAACACTTGATGAAAACAAAATAAAATAAACGGTCTCTGAACGACAACGAGCCAAAGAACTTAAAAATCTGCCAATGCCATGTCATGCCATCTCCTCTCTGCAAAAATCTACCATTAAATAGATGCCAATGCCATGCACTACCATCTCCTCTGCGCATAAAAATGTATTATTTTCTGCAGGCTACGACTTTCAGTTATCTTCTCCACTCAAACGGCGACACATGTTCCACGTTTAGTGGAATAAATAATTTCAGTTCCCACGTGTTCAAATTAATTTCAATTGGACCGTTTTGCGTAGTTGGGCTAGATGGTCATTGCCCTCGGATATTGTTGTTTTTTCCATCCAACGGTTCGCTCAATTTTCTAATCTATTATTGAAAATTCAAATTCAAAATTATTTGAATGAAGATAGAAAAACGTTTCTAATTGGTTATTAAACTCACGATGTATAGATTTCTAACCTTTTTTATAAAATTTCATGCACGTGTCTATCCGTTACAATTACAATTGAGACATGTTTCAGGATATCTTAAGTATGTTGGAGTGTTAGGATAAGGAAATATATTTATTTTAATTTTACTTATTACAGTTGAGATATATTTGAGGATATGGTAAGTAGGTTGGAGGTAAGTAAATATGTTTATTTTAATTTTACATTATATATATGATGGATTAAATTCAAGGTCTAATTTTTATTTAGATAAATTATATTAGAAAAAAGGTGATATAGGTCTACTTACCATAATTTTATTTTTAATATAGCTTTATGTTTTATGTTATGTATTAATTTCATAATAATTTTCTCACAACACAATTTGTTAAGTGTTGTATAAGTAAATTTTATTATCAAATATTTAATGTGTGAATAAATTGTTAAATTTTACAATGAGTGTGAAAATCCCTTCGAAAGAAGAGAATTTATTTTTCTTATTTTACTGGGTTTAATTGTTTAAAGTTATTGAATAGAAAAAACTAACCAGTAGTTATATTGCTGTAATTATTTTATTAAATTTTAGAATGTTAAATATATGTGCATGAAAAAGGATGCATGATTTTTTTCTGAGGAAATATCTGTGAGAAATTCACACTGGGATATGGACAATTATGGGCAGCAGGCAGGTTACCTGCCCGAACCCTCTCACTGATTTAAAAGAGAAAATGGAAATAGGGCTTGGGTCGAGGAACGTGGGGTAAGAAAGAAAAAAGAAAAAAAAAAGAGCACAGTGGAATTGGAATATGAAATTCTGAGTAAAGGGTAGGAAGGGTTCCCGTTTCATAGGGACTAGAGGGCCAAGACCTTATACCAAGCTAAATCCTAAATCTCAAGTTTGTAGTGGCTCAGGGGGGTACGCAATAGCGACTCGTCTGATGGTTGGGTTGAGCATCACCCTTAAGTGTGTGTGTTCTGCATTCGTCAAGTATAGGATAGATAAGTATTAAGATAATTTTTCCTAAATAATGAAACTTTATGCTTGATGAATAAACAAAAAATGTGTAGAGACTAGAGGGCAAAGACCTTATACCAAGCTAAATTCTATATCCCAAGTGTGGAGTGGCTCGGGGGAGGACGCAATAGCGACTGGTCTCATGGTTGGGTGGAGCATCACCCTCAAGTGTCTATTGTTTATTCATAAGTATAGGATAGATAAGTATTAAGATAATTTTTCCTAAATAAAGAAACTACTTTATGCTTTATGAATAAACAAAAAATGTAAAGCAATCTTGAAAATAAAATGAAATATTGTATGCGAGGAAATAATAAGTCTAATATAGTGTTATTTGTGTAGTCAAAGACTGTATTTACTGAGAAATAATAAGTTTGACAGAACGTTAATTTATTGTAATATAGTGTTATTTCTATAGCCAAAGACTGTATTTACTCAGAAATAATAAGTCTGACAGAATATTAAGCAAGAACGAAGGACTGGTAACTCAGCTCCAAGAGGGCATATTAGCTTGGATCTTGCTAATAGAGGTTCGATAGGGGCAGTTCTTCCGTTGGGGAGGGCCTCGTATTGAAAGAGAAGCGATTTGGTTAAAACGGGACTGAATTAGTCTACCAAGATGAAGAAGATAAATATAGTAATTATTACAGCAAACACAACATTAACATTACAAACATCTATGCTAAATATAAATTGGTGACTCTAGGGTCAACGAGAAGTAGTTTAGGACCCATGAACATAAACGATTCCTTAATATTCACATCATGGTAATTATCAATCTAAAGGAAAACCCAAAATCACAGGTTTATATTCCAGTAATAAACAAGAAATTGATATATAATGCATAATGTGAAAATCATCATTAGTTAAACTTTCTCTATACTTTCATAAAATAAAGAGTGACCATAGAAATTACTGAGAAATTGTAACAACTGAAAATTTTGACATCATAGGTTAATGAAAAAAAGAACATTAGGTGTTTAAAGGGACAACAGGAAAACCAAGAAGTGCCCTTGCCTGAAGGTCTTTCCAAGGCACAGTTGCTTGTAACCCTAAACAACTGATAACTATATGAACACCAACCCATTGAATTTAAAAATGGAGACTCTTAGTGTATGTATTGTTCAGGGATGGTATCGAAAGATAGGTTTCCATCCAAAATCATCAAATAAATTATATCGTCAAATACAAATAGATTCTGATACCTTATCACTAAAATTAGCACAGTTATAACCTGGCATAAACCTCATTACACCCTTAAAACTATTTAAATTGTATCTTAACCCAGTAAGAGGGTTCAATAGATGTCGAGTAATCGAGGTAACTGTGTTAAACGAGGAACAAAATTAGAATAAAGCTGATAAATGTTGATCTATTGAATGAGCACGAGGAGAAATATGGGTCGATACATGTCATAAACCAAACAAATCCATTAGGCAACCCTTTTCGACGAAATATTAGAAAAATATCAACCGTGAGACCAAATATAAGCTTACTTGTAACCGAGTAAAGTTGGAGCATTGAGCACCTATATACAAATTATAGTGAAATGTTGGTTATTTGTTCAGAGTAAGGGGATTTTCCAAAAAAAGAAAATACCCCAGTCAAGGTTATATTAATACCTCTACAACACAGTCGAACAAAGATTTCTGAAGAATATGTTGTGAAACGATGGTTTCTCTGCGATAACATGGCTAGGGGTTTATTAACAACATAAGGAATCAAATACATACACCTTATGACTAAAAATTAAAAGAAAATTGTGGCTTGCAGGGTAGTGAAATGAACCTTGGGTTGCAGAGGCAGGGGCTCTCGCCCTCCATTCAGTGAAAATGGCGAGAATGTTTTCTCCCTTACCGTAGAAACAATTACCTTAACGTTCTCAAATCACAGTCATCTATCTAGAAGTCCAGATCTAGATCGTTGATCTAGGAAGAATCCCAAGGTGGTAACATCTGTCCAAAGATCAAGTGGAATCAAGAACCCTTGCAAGGGTGAAGGTACTTGGAAATAAAATGTGATATAATGCATGGTGCTCCCTATGTTACCTTCAAACTATGGATGATTAAATGCCAAACATATTCTCTGTGCATTATTTAATATCATATGTCAAGGTATTAAATCCAATAACCTTTCATTTATAGTAAGCTTGTCAGAATGGTAGATTATCATTATGTTGAGGGAGAAGTATTAATGTTCATTAGAATGATGTGTAAATAGTTCAGTTAAATGTATTATATGTTGTGTTAGATAAGTTGTAGGATCATTAGAAGAATGAAATTTTGATAAGAAATAGATGTCATATCATTGTAAACATAATCCAGGGCTATTCTTATCACTTCATGCATGTACATGGTAAAACTAAATAAATAAAAAAGTTTATATTTTGAAATTTAAGGATATTTATCTAGGAGAGTCATTACAAATGGTATTGGAGACCAGTTTCCAACACTGTGGCCTAAATGGGAATAAAGGTAGTAACATTGTGTATTATTTTACATGAAGAGGGAAAGAGTAAGGAAAATTGAAGACGAGCAGGGAAAAAATACTATCACAATCCATTGGAGCAGGGATCCTGTGCCAAATCTTGAAGTGACCTCGAAATTATGGGTGAAATTGGGTGAAGAACGTCAAAATCATAACAACATGTTACACGAAATTGTCCAGCAGCTGCAAACTGAGATGCGGAGACTTAGATCAGACAACAAAAGACTAATGATGGAGTAGGGGATAATTTTAAAAAGTCTATCAGAAAAAACAGAATCACTGTGATGTGGGTTCTATTCCCAAATATAGAACCAGCGCACACAAGTAATATCAGCATAGAGGTGAGACCACACCAAAGGAATCCAAACCTAAAGTTTTGAGGGAGATAAAGCTAATAATGAAGAAGAACCGAGATATGACTCAGACCATAGGAAGGAAAATAAAAATAAAAGGAACTGCAGGGGGGGTTTAGAAAAATTAAACCCCCAACCTTTGATGATGAGGCGGAAGATATTTTTGAGGCATGCTTCATTTCCATGAATAGATCTTTCAAGTCTATGAGTATGATAAAAATATTAAGTCCACATTAGCTATTTATCATCTTCAATGAGTATGATAAAAATATTAAGTCCACATTAGCTATTTATCATCTTCAGGGAAAGTGACTTTATGATGGGAAGAGGTGAAATCAGTAAAGGCCATAGAGGAGCATAATGTGACCTCTTGGAGGAGTTCCAAATATATTTTAAATGTAACTACCTAACTGAATGATTTTATGATGAAAATTCTAGATATTTTTATGATTTTAAGTTGAGGTAGATGTCCATCGATGAAATCATGACCAAACTCACATCCTTGTTGCGATATGTTCCATAACTCAGGGAGGAAAAGGCTAAGGTACAATGATTCTTGAGCATATTAATTATGTTTATGAAAGAATGAATAGGATTCCATACACCTCATAATATGGATGAAGTAATCTGGAAGGCCCAACTTTCCTATCAAGAGATGAAGCAAAAAGGGAACAACAAGAAAACGTGGACAAACCAAAAAGGACAATCCTAGAGTTTTAAAGGAACAAGGGCAAGAAGTTCTAAACTATCATATAAAAGCTTCCAAAGTAAGGGAGATGGAAGAGGGACCTCACGGGTTAAAAAAACAAATAAGGTAAAACCAATAGAACAACCCAAGAAAAAATATTTCGATCCATCAACCAGAACCCCATTGCAGTGTTGGGGTTGTGGGGAACCTCATTAGATTAATAATTTCCCTTACAGAAGGAGGAAACAACCAGTAGTGAATGTTTAGGAATCATCTACTGTGGCTGAATTAGTCGGGATTCTACCTAAAATAAATACAATGTTGGAGGACCATCAAGCAGAATATCATGCATCTATGGTGGAATTTGAATGTAAGTTCCTTTACCAAAATGTCTATTATAATTGACCCATGAACAAGTATGAGTTACATAAGTCGTATTTTTGTGGAATCATGCCAATTAAAAACAAAAATTTTAAGAATTTTTCGCTACTAGAACTATCTGAATGAGAACAAATAACAACGTTGGCTAAGGTCAAAGATATTTATGCCATGTTGGTTGAATAACCAATCAAAGCTAATTTAAATGCCCTACCTTTAGGATCATATGATGTTTTAATAGGCATGGATTGGCATGAAAACATTGGTCTTTGGTGAGCTGTAAAGATAATACTATTAATTTTTTTAATAGTGAAGGAATTAGGCATGAAATTCATGGAATTAGGAAACACCTGAAGTTAATACACCACTACTGAGTTGGCGAAGTGTATCTGAAAATTATGCGAAATATATGTGGTGCAGGTGGTCTAATCTAAATTTAAGGATAAAATTGCTACCTTAGACAATATAACATTGATTCAAGAATTTGTTAATGTCTTTCCAGATGATATACATGGTTTACCTCCTAAACGAGATATAGCTTTCACAATTGAATTAATTCCATGAGTTTCACCAATTTCAAACACCCCTTATCCTATGAGTATTCTTGAGCTTACCGAATTAAAATTACAGATTCAAAATTTACTCGATAAATGGTTACATCCATCCTAGTGTTATTTGTTAAAAAGAAGGATTCATCAAGGTGGATATTGGTGGCCACCTGCCTATTTCACTTAGGGCACCACCATTGTCTCTTTCAGTTTTCTAGTTTTGGCACAACTTACTATATTTATCATTATTTCGGGTCCTGAACTTCCGAAGCCATTTTGAGGCCCTAAGCATCCGAAAACCTAACCCTAGGAGATGAAGCACCAAAACTATGGGCCCCGTTTGGGTAAATTGATGTTTCAACTTCCCAGGGACGTAACTTTGGCATACGATGTCATCCAAGTACACCACTACAAACGAGTTGGTGAATGGTCGCAATATGTGTTCCATCAGCCTCATGAAGGTTGCGGGAGAATTCATCAACCTGAAAGGCATGACCAACTGTTTGAAAAGGCCCGCCTTGGCTTTGAAGGTAGTCTTCCACACATCAGAGAGTTTGATTGGTACCTGGTGATACCGAGGATTCAAGTCGATCTTGTTGAAATATTTCACCCCTTTGAGTTGGTCCAAAATTTCATCAATCCGTGGGATCGGGTACCTATTCTAGATAGTGATATTTTTTGGTGCCCGATATTCAATACAGAGTCTCTGAGTCACATCCTTCTTCTGTACCAACACGATCGAAATCCCACTAGGCAATGAACTCGACCGGATGTGACCTTTTTGTAAAAGCTCCTGAATCTTCCTCTTTCTTTCATCATTCTCCAGAAAAGAGCGCTGCTAGATCATTCCATTGGTTAATGCCACACTTGGGGTTAGATCAATGGGGTGCTTGACCTGACAATGCAAAGGCACCCCTGTGGGTGAGGTGAAGATGTCACAGTACTCCTCCACAACCTTGTCCATTTGTTGTTGTCATGTGGAGGACGCCCGTCTAGAGGTCGTGGCTACAATCTTCTTCTTGCCCTCGGGGCAGATCACCAGGAAAACAAATTTCTCGATTTTGGAAATGAGCTTACTACATTATTTTTTGGTAACCAAAGAGATAGAGGCAGGTAGTGGTACCTCTGGTATTCTATATAAATTATTTCTGAAAGTAACAATAATAGCACAAGGTCGGGACACATACACAACATGTCACATCCACAAGTATTGTTGGCCTAATAATACATCACAAACATCAAGAGGAGAAACGTGACATAGTACCTCATCTGTGAAGGGCTTGATGCTATAGGGAAGGCGACATTGTTGGATGGCGCGGAGATCCCATCCTTGGTGAAGCCACCTGATGGTTTATGGGTGTGGGTGTGTTGTGGTCAATAAGCCCAACCGCTTCACGACGTCTGCTGGAATGAGGTTCTTTTTTATTCCACTATCGACAATGAAATTTAGCAGGGAACCCTCTACTCGCATCTAGGAGTGGAAAAGATTCTCCTCCTCCTCTGGATCATTTGATTCCTCCTTGTGGATATTCATAGTACCAACAGTGGCGTTGGGCTCTAAATCAATAATCTGTATCCCTTTGTCATTCCCCTTGTCGGGTTCTAGTTCAGATTCGGGGCATACATTTGATTCAGATTCTCTCATCTTCGCCACCAGTGACTGCTTGGCCTGACACTCACTTTTTTGTGAGTGGAGCTCTTATGGAACTCATACCAGTTTCTCGTGTCCTTCTTTGGATTCATAGTGTTGTTATTTGCTTGTGGATTTGGCAGGTTTTCTTGGGCTGCCATGCCTTGGCTTTGTCCTTTGTTCTGTGATTTGGGCACACCTTTCCCTTGCTTTTGATTTTGAAATCCAAAGTTTCGCTTCTTCTTTTGAATTTCTTCTCAATCTTGGCAATCTACCGATATGCCGTACCAAGCGAGGAGATGTCGAGGAACTCAATTTCCTTCTAAATGTATCTATGCAAATAACTACAATACTTTAGCACCAAATGTTTCCTTGAATATTTAATACCCAAATTTTTGTACAGGGTATGGAACAGATTCATTAGCTCATGCAAAAAATGATCACTTTGTTGCCGCATCATGGTCCATTGTATTTACTTGTCCTCATAGCTCCCCATGGTATAGTATTATTCCTTTATTGCATCTTGGAAAGAATTACAAGTGGGTATGGCCAAGAACAAAAAGAGTTTCGTCTCGTCCTTTTTTCATAGTAGGTTTCCCACTAGTCCTTGACATTGGGTGTAGCTTTGACGATTGAAAAAATAATTTTCTCTCGGTTAGGAAAGTCATGAACCGATAAATATCCTTCTAATAGATTCAACCATCAATCTATGACATCTTCATCTATTTGGCCCTCAAATATGGGAATGTCAAAGTTTACTTTTACCTTAAAGGGATTTGTGCCTCTAGAGTAGCTGCTAGATGTAGATGCACCATCTGTGGGTAGTCAATGAAGGATCTAGGAAAATTTATCCATCATCACGTTCCTTTTTTTTTCGAGGGCCTCCTAGAGAACTATTTTGATAGGATATCCTGCTCCCTCATCTTTCTTTTCGTCCCCCATGGGAAACCGTTGGGGTTTGCAAGGATGATCTTGAAAATGTTCAACCAGATCGAGCCCTAAGTCCTTATACCCTGACCTTGTTGGGGACATGTGTTACAGATAAGAAAAATTGGAAGATGTATTCATCAACGGATCCTTAAACACGGTGAAAACACACGTTGTGGCAAATTCAGAGGAAATTACATATGGCATGAGCCATGCTAATATCAGAAACATTATTGATGAAAGGGGGGGGGGGGGGGGGGGGCATGTGGATCTAACCAAGATCCAAGTCATTCGAGATTGGGCAACCCCAAACACTCTAACAAAGCTTCGCAGCTTTCTAGGTCTCGCTAATTTATACCGTAGGTTCGTGTTGGGATTCTCTCATGTCGCTTGGCCCTTGAATCAAGTCACTAAGGGAGGAGCGAAAGAAAAAATAATTTTTTTGGAATCTCAAGAGAAGGTGTTCATAAAATTGAAACATAACCTCTATTCTTTCCCAGTGCTCACATTACAATACTTTCAAAAACCATTTGAGATCGAGACACATCCCTTTGACAATGCTATTAGGGAAGTTCTTACTCAACAGGGGGAATCTAATCGCATATCACAGTGAGACATTGTATGACATAGTCTGCAAGTATCCGACTTATGACAAAGAAATATATTCCATTGTGAAACATTGTCAACAATGGAAGCATTACATTTTGGGGAAGGAAGAAATCATCCAGATAGACCACCAAACCCTAAAGTTCATAAAGACACAAGGAAAGTCGTAGAATGATCGCCATCAAAAGTGGTCCACATCTGCAAAAGTTTCATTTGAACATCAATTACAAGAAGGGTAGCACTAATAATGTTATAGATTGCACAGTTGACCACATATCGTGGCACTAACCATAGTTCTCAACTCTTTCGGGCAGAAAACTTCTGGTTGGCCACTTCTCTACAAGAGCGATCCAGAATTCGAACACACATTCAAGACACTCTTGGAGGGTACACAAGCTCCAAATTTTCACCTCCAAGATGCACTGCTATGTCACCTGGGACACCTTTGTGTTCCTTCAAGAAATCGTGCCAATATTATTTTGGAATCACACTACATTTGATTCGTTGGGAATTTTGGGGTTGAGAAAATAGTGGCAGTACTGCAGAAGTATTTCTATTGGTCGAAACTTCGACAGGATTTTGGGAAGTACATGAGATCTTACACTGCTTGCACCATTGCCAAACTGACCATCAAGAATCAAGGCCTCTATATTCGGCTACCTACCCTTAGTCAACCTTGGGAATCCATATCCATGGATTACATGTCAGGAATTCCCTATACTAAGCATGAAAATGACTGCGTTTTCGTGGTCATCGACAGATTATCGAAGATGGCCATTATGGCATCCTACAAGAATAATATCATAGCAGAAGCCACTGCTAAACTCTTCTTTGAATGAGTGTGCGTGCACTTTGGGATCACATAGTCTATCATCTTAGGTCAGGACATCAGGTTCTGCAACACATTTTGGTCCATCCTCTGGTCAATGTTAGACACTAAGCTCACCAATTCCACAACTTTCCATCCCCAAACTGATGGCCATAAAGAGGTCACCAACAAGATGATTGTACACATTCTATGCATGTAAAATTCAAAGCATCCACGCACATGGGATGAGAGCCTCCCCTATGTACAACACAATTACAACCAGGCTCTCCATAGCTCAACCATCCATAACCCATTTCAGGTGGGCTTGGGATTCCAGCCACTCTCTCCCATTGACGTAGCCATGTCATTTGCGGCTACTCAGGCTAATTCAACTCATGCCTAGTTTGAAGCTGACAAAGTGAACAACTTCATCGAGCACATTCAACACATATACGAACATGTTCATGACATATTGGATAGAGCCAATACTAAGTACAAGCAACAACATGATCAACATTAGGTGCCACACAACTTCCATTTCGGTGACAAAGTGTAGCTACATTTGTACAGGGAGAGCCTCACTGAACCCCACTACAAGATTTTCCCACTCTGATATGGGCTTTACACCATCACCAAGGTTGTAGGCAAAAATTCCTTCGAGCTCAGTATTCAACCATTCCTTGGTCTACGCCTAGGATTCAATGTGGATCACCTTTGGCCCTACTTCCTACCTCTCCTAGACACCTCCGACATTGAAGAAGAACTTACACCAATAGAGTTCAATCTAGACTCCATGGAATAGGCCACTACGAATTTGATCATGTACATTCAAATCAAAGACACTTGCCAAGAAAAGATCCAACTATATCGGGTTGTCAAAGTAGGCCAGCTCCTGCACCAAGGCAACTGGTTCGCTAGGAGCCAAGTTCAGAAGAAGTTTCCTCATCTCGTGGAGGACCTAAACAAAATGGGGACCATTGCTTCCTAACGTGGGAGGAATTGTTTAGGTGGATATTGGAGGCCACCTGCCTATTCAACTTAGGGACCCACCATTGTCTCTTTCAGTTTTTTAGTTTTATCACAACTTACTATTTTTAGCATTTTTTTGGGTCTTGAACTTTCAGAGCCATTTTAAGGCCCTAAACAACATTTTTTGGGAAAACTAGGTGAAACATGGGTCCATCGACCAATGTTTCTCACACCCAAAGTTGAAATCCGCGTATAGGTCTTTCTAATGAGGTATGGTGTGCATCAAACGAAGATCGTATGCCAAATTTATGTCCCTCAGAAGTTGAAACACCGATTTACCCAAACGAGGCCCATAGTTTTGGCGCTTCGTCTCCTAGGGTTAGGTTTTTAGATGTTTAGTGATTTCCATTGTTTCTTAATAATAAATAGTCCCTCGAGCCTCATTGTAACACAATTCAGAGGCCTATGGCTGCCACATCTCTTCTCAGAGATAAGCTACCAGTGCCCTAACTAGTTTATTTCCATTCCGTCTGTAATCAAATTTCAGTTCTTTGATATTAATGAAATGAAGTGTTATTTTTGCTGCATATTTGTATTTATGGTTATATGTGTGTTCTGTTGTGTTCCTGCATAAATCTGGATCAAGGATGGAACCCTGCAACTTGGTATAGACTACTGACATCTTAATAAACTCACAATCAAGAATAAGTACCTGTTACCACGAATAGATGATCTATTCATTCAATTTAAACATGATGCAATTTTTTAAAAAATAGACTTACGATCTGGATATTGTAAAATTTGCATCAAGGATGTAGACATATGCAAAACGAAATTCTGAATGCACTACAGGAACTATGAGTTTGTAGTGCTACCTTTCCACCTCATGAATTCCCCTGCTACAGTCATGTGTCTCGTGAACAATATCTTCCATAAGTATCTTGACAAATTCGTATTGATATTTATTGATGATATTCTTATATACTCTAAAAACATGGAAGAAAATACGGAACACCTTTGAATTGCGCTCCATACCTTGCAGGAGCATCAATTATATGCCAAATAATATAAGTGTGAATTTTATAAACATAAAATTCAGTGTTTAGGACATTTAATATCCCACGATGGATTTTTTGTTGACCCAGAGAAGATTAAAACCATACTAGATTAGACGGTTCCTTAGAATATCTCTGTTATCCAATCCTTTTTGGGATTGGCTAGATATTAAAGACACTTCACATAATTTTTTTCCAGGGTAGCTTACCCTCTTGCCTCCCTGTAAAAGAAATGGAAGTACTTTATTTGGATATTAGAGTGTCAAAAGAGTTTTTACCTCTTAAATCATTTACCTACTACAACTCCCATGGTAAAAGTGGTTGATCCAGAAGTGGAATTATTGGTTTGTACAAATGAAAATAAATACATAATAGGAAATTTTTTAAAACAAGAAGGTAAGGTAGTGACCTATGGGTCCTGAAAGCTGAAAGACAATGAGCATAAATAATATACTTATGATTTAGAGCTGAAAATTGTTGTGCATGCTCTAAAAATGTGGCGTGATTACATCTTGGGTAAGAAATTCATTTTGAAAATACACCACAATAGTTTGACTAGCTATTTTTGTCAACTTAACCTAAATGCTCGATGAGATGCCTTTTTAAGTGAATTTAATTTTGAGATCAAACATTTGAAGGGTCGGGATAATAAAGTAGCAGATTTGTTAAGTAGAAAACTGCATTGTTTATAGAAGATATCATTTAGCCAAGCAAATTTTTTTTTTTTAAATTAATTAAAGAATCCATCCTTAAGGACCTTGAATATCATTCTTTTGACATAATAGGGAAACAATCAAAACATGAAGGAAAAATAGTTGGGGTATGGAATTATCTCTATAGGAATGTTAGTTTATAAGGTCTGATTGTATATCCCAAACAAAAAAAGTCTCAAACAGATTATGTTATATGAGTGTCATAAGAGTCACTATACTACCCATCTCGGGTACCAGAAAATGATAACCACCTGGAGGAAAGATTACTCCTCGCTTGGCATGAAAATAGAAGTTATTGATTATTTGGCTAGATGTATAGAGTGCCAATAGGTTAAATTTGAACATCAACACCCTACTAGGATTTTTCATCCTTTACCCATTCCTGAATAGAAATGGGAAGTAATTACCTTAGATTTTATTACTAGGTTATCGAAAATTAAGTGACAAAATAATTCAATAATGGTAGTGGTGACAAATTGCATAAGGTTGCCCATTTCATACCAGTGAAATCCATGTTAAAAACTATGAAAATTGTTGATATTTTTATGAAATAAATTTTTCGACTACATGGGTCACCAAAGGTTCTAATATCAAGTTGAGATGTAAAATTTACATCTTCCTTTTGGAATATTCTATTTTCGAGTTTAGGCACTTAAATAAATTTCAACACTGCATATCATCCCTAAATGGATGGGAATATTGAATGAGTAAATCAAGTCCTTGAATACATGCTTACAACAATATTTATCACACATCCTTAAAGATCAACCCATTCGAGGTTTTATATGAACGTAGGTGTAGGACACCTATTAACTAGGCTGGCCTGGAGGACAAGTTTTTTTTATGACCAGATATGTTGAGAAAGATGGAGGATACTGTAACACAAATAAGAATGAATTTGAAGGATTCCTAGGAAAAATAAAAGGGTTATGTAGATAAGTGGCGAAGTTACCAGGAATTTGAGGATGGGGATCATGTGTATGTGCAGGTGAAGCCCGAGAGATGCAACTTACAATGGGCACGTTTCACCAAGTTAGCCCCTCGCTTTTGTAGACCTTTCCAGGTTTTAGCTCATGTTGGACTTGTAGCATATTAGTTAGCGCTATGTGGCCATATACGGGTGCATAATGTTTTTCATGTCTTGTTGTTAAAAAACTGCATATATGACCCTAAGTAAATAATTATTTGGAAAGAGATTCAGGTAAATGTTTCTTGAAAGTATACCTAGATGTTGATGGTTGACTCGACTGTATATTACTCAAAGTTATGTATTTTGTATTATGATTAATGACCGACTAATGATACATGGGTGTTGGAAAGGTCAAGCTAGACGGGAAATTTCTAGTTGACCCCTATGTGTACCAGATCAGAGAGAAGTAAAACTATGGAGGCGAGCTATCACCCAGGTTAAAGTGAAATGGAAGAAATTTATCCCAGAGGAAGCTACCTTCGAAGACAAAGGGTTTGTGAGGGATACTTATCCTATTTTATTTAAGGCATAGAAACATTGGGATGGTGTTTCAAACTAGGGGGGAATATGTAATATCCCCTGGGTAAAAGAACATAATTTACTTTTCTTATTTTTCTCAGTTTAATTGTTTAAAGTTACTGAAGAGAAAAAATAATTAGTAGTTACATTACTGTAATTATTTTATGACATTTTAGAATGATAAATATATATGCATGAAAATGGATGAATGATTTTTCTTGAGGAAAGATGTGTGAGAAACTCACACTGAGATATGGACAGTTATGGGCAGTGGATAGGGACAGTTACCTGCCTAAACCCTCTCACTGCTTTAAAAGAGAAAATTTCAATAGCGCTCGGGGAGAGGAACCTGAGGTAAGAAAGAAGAAAGAAGAAAGAAGAGAGCATAATGGAATTGGAATATAAAATTATGAGTAAAGTGTAGGAAGGGGTTTTTTACTGGTAGAGACCAGAGGGACAAGACCTTAGACCAAGCTAAATGCTAAATCTCAAGTGTATAGTGGCTCGGGGGGAGACACAATATCAGTTGATCTCATGGTTGGGTGGAGCATCACCCTCAAGTGTGTTTGTTGTGCATTCGTCAATTTGAGGACAAATATGTATTTAGACACGTTTTCCTAAATAATGAAAATGTGTGCTTGATGAATAAACAACAAATGTGAATCAATCTTGAAAGTAAAATGAAATATTGTATGCGAGGAAAAATAAGTCTGAAATAATGTTATTTGTGTATTGAAATATTGTATTGGATGAGAAATAATAAGTCTGGCATAATGTTGATTTATTGTACTGCAAATCATCAAAACCTGTTTATGCATTTATAATAAGGATTGAAAGACTGGTAACTCAGTACCCAGAGGTAATATTAGCCTCATTCTTGCTAATATAGGCTCAATAAGGGAAGTTTTGTTATGGGAGAGGTCTATGTATCGAAAGAGAAGTGATTTGGTTAAAAAGGGACTAAAGTAGTCTACCAAGCCGAGGAGCATAAGTATAGTAATTATTACAACAGACACAACATTAACAATACGAACATCTGTGCTAAATATAAACTAGGAACTAGGGCCAAGGAGAAGTAGGTCGGGACCCGTGAACATAAACCAGCCCTTAAGATTCACATCATGCTAATTATGAATTTAAATGAAAACCCAATATTGAAGGCTTATATTCTAGTAATAAACAAGAAATTGATACATAATGCATATGGTGAAAATCATCATTCGTTAAACTTGTTGTATACTTTTAGAAAATAAACAGTGACCAAAGGAATTACTGAGAAAATGTGACAACTAAAATTTGTGGCATCATAGGATGATGAAAAAAAGAACAATATGTGTTTAGAGGGACAACATTATGCAAACTATACATTTATAAAAATAGGAAAGCAAGGAGTGCCCTTGCCCGAAAGTAATTGGTAAGAACAGTTTCCTCTAACCCAAATAACTGATAACTGTATGAAAACCAACCCATTTCATTTGAAAATGGAGACTCCTACTACATGGACTATTCAGGAATGGCGCTGGAAGACAGGCTACCACCCAAAATTATCAAATAACATATACAGTCAAATAAAAATATGGTTTGAGACCTCGTCACTAAAATTAGCGCAAGTATAACATGGCATAAATATCATTACATCCTTAAAACTATTTAAATTGTCTCTTAACCGAGTAACAAGGTTCAATAGATGTTGAGTAATCATGGTATTTGCATTAAAGGAGGAACAAAATTAGAAGAAAGATGAGAATTGTTCACATACTGAATGAGCGGTCGGAGAAAAAAGGGTTGATACCTGTCATAAAACAAACAAATTCATTAGGAAACCATTTTTAGCAAAACATTAGTAAAATCTCAACCGTAAGACAAAATATAACCTTGCTTGTAACTCAGTAAATATGGAGCATTTAGGAACTATAGAAAATTTCTAGGGAACTTTTGGTTATCCGTTTAGAGTAAGGGGATTTTCCAACAAAAGAAAATACCCCAGTCAAGGTTAGATTAATACTTCCGCAACATAGTCCGAACAGAGACCTCCAGGGAATATGCTATGAAACGGTGGTTTCTTTGCGATAGCAGGGCGAAGGGTTTATTAACCTCATAAGGAATAAAATAAAATCACCTTATCATTGAAATGAAAAGAAAATTTGGGTTCAAGGGTAGTGAAATGAACCTCGGGTTGCAGAGGCATCAGATTTTTCCCTCCACCCAGTGAAAATGGTGGGAATTTTTTCTCCCTTATCTTAGAAGCAGTTACCTTAACGTTCTCAACTCGCATCCATAGATTTGGTAGTCAATATTTGGATCGTTGATGTTCGAAGAATCCAAAGCTGGTAACCCCTATCCAAATATCAAGCAGAATCGAGAACCCTCATAAGGGTGAAGGTACTTGGAAATTAAATGTGATACAATGCATGATCCTTCCTATGTTACCATCAAACTCTGGATGATTAAATTCCAAACATATTTGTGCAATATTTAATATCATATGTAATATTTTTATTAAATCCAATGACATGTTATGTATAGTAAGCCCGTCATAATGGTAGATTATCGTTATGCTGAGGGAGAACTATTAAATCTCATTAGAATGATGTCCGAATAGTTCCTTTAAATGTATTATATGTTGTAATAGATAAGTTGTAGGATCATCAAAATAATGAAAGTTTGATAAGGTATATATGCCATATCATTGTAAGCATAATCAAGGGATATTCGTATCACTTTATGCATGTAAATAGTAAAACTAAATATAAATATAAATATAAATATATATATATATATATATATATATATATATATATATATGCTTAGACATTTGAGGATATATATCTACGAGAGTTGTTACAAATACTATCGAAGCACATTTTCCAACATTGTGGCCTAACTTGGAATAAAAGTAGTAACATTGTGTATGGTTATACACAGAGTGGGAAAGAGTAAGGGAAATTGAATATGAGAAGGGGGGAAATACCATCATGGTCCATAGGATCAGGGGATCCTCTCCGAAATCTTGTAGTGACCTCGAAAGTTTGCGTGAAATTGGGTGAAAAACGTCAAAATTAGACCAAAATGCTACTTGAAACTCTGCAATAGCTGTGAAATGAGATTGAGAGACTTAGATCAGACATTGAAATACTAATGAAGGAGCAGAAGAAAATTTTAAAAACTTTGGTGGACAAACAAAAGCACCGAGTCGTGGGTCATAGCCTAGAATATAGAACCATGAAAGAGGAATAATATTAGTATATAGGTGAGACCAAACCAAAATAAATCTAAACCCAAAGGTTTGAGGGAGATCAATATAATATTGAAGAATAATCAGGATATGCCTCAGACCAAAGGAAGGTAAGAAATAAAAAAAAGGAACTGCGGGGGGAGTTCAGAAAAATTAAAACCCCAACCTTTGATGTTGAGGTGAAAGAGCTTGTTGATGCACAGATCATTGAAATTAATAAATAGTTTGAAGTCTATGAGTACGAAAACAATCTTAAGGCCATACTAGCCATTTATCAACTTCGGGGAAAAGCAACTTTGTGGTTGTAAGAGGCGAAACCCCTAAAGGACATAGAGGAGCAGAATGTGACCTTGAAGGAGTTTAGGAAATATTTTAAAAGTAAGTATCTAACCAAATGATTCTATGATGAAAATTACAAAGAGTTTCATGATTTGAAGGTGGGATAGATGTCCATTGATGAGTTCATTACCAAATTCACATCCTTGTTGCGATACATTCCGTACCTTAGAAATGAAAAGGCCAAGGTACAATGATTCTTGAGCAGCTTAACTGTGTTTATAACGGAAATAATAGAATTCGATACACCTGAGAATATTGATGAAACAAGCTGGAAGGCTCAGCTTTGCTATAAATAGATGAAGCAAAAAGGGGACAATGGGAAAACATGGACAAACCAAAAAGGACAATCTGAGAGTTTTAAAGGAACAAGGGTATGAATTTATAAAGAATCATATTAAAACTTCCATAGTGAGGGAGCTAGAAGAGGTACCTTGCAGGTTAAAATAGAAAATTAGGTGAAAACAATAGAACAACCCAAGAAAAAAAAATTTAATCCATCCACCAGACCCCCACTACAGTTTTCGGGTTGTGGGGAACCTCATTACATTAAGAATTTCCCTTACCGAAAGAGGACAAAACCAATATTGAACGTTCAAGAAGCATCTAAAGTGGGTGAAGTAGCGAGGAGTCTACCTAAAAGAAATGCAGTGTTTGAGGGCCATCAAGTAGAATATCAACCATCTATGGTGGAATTTGAAGGTAAGTTCCTTGAGAAAACTGTGTATGTTATAATTGACCTTAGAACAAGTCTGAGTTACATAAGTCCTAAAGTTGTGGAATCGTGCCAATTAAAGAAAAAAAGTTTAAGAATTCATGGCTAGTACAACTAGCTATAGGAGCAAAAATAAGGGTCTTGGCTAAGGTGGAAGATGTTTCTAACATGTTGTTTGAGTATCCAATCAAAGTTGATTTAAATTTCCTACCTCTAGGATCATATAATGTTTTAATATGCATGGATTGGCTTGAAAAACATTGGCCTTTGCTGAAATGTAAATAGAATATTGTTACTTTTGTTAATAATGAAGTAAATAAGCATGAAATCCATGGAATTAGGAAACCCTTGAAATTAACACCTATCACCACTACCTTGTTGTCCAAGTGCACCTGAAAAGGATGCCAAATATATGTGGTGCGGGTGGGGTATTATAACTATATAATTAAATTTCTACCTCAGACTATATACTAGTGATTAAGGAATTTTTTGATGTATTTCGAGAAGATATACCTATTTTACCTATTTTATTGACGATATTATCATATACTCTAAAAACATGGAAGAACATAGGGAACACCTTCGAATTGTGCTCCTGACCTTGGGGGAGAATAAATTATATGCCAAATACAGTAATTGTGAATTTTATAAAGATAAAATTCATTATTTGGGACATGTAATATCCCAGGAGGGAATTGTTGTTGACCCAGAGAAGAAAACCATACTAGATTGAACGATTCCTTAGAATGTCTCTGATATCCAATCCTTTTTGGGATTGGCTAGATATTATAGATGCTTCATAGAAGGTTTTTCCAAGGTGGCTTATCCTTTCACCTACCTGTAAAAGAAAGGGAAAGAATTTATTTTGATATTAGAGTGTCAAAACCATTTTGACCACTTAAAGAATTTACTTACTACAAATCTCATGGTAAAAGTGGCTGATATAGAAGTGATGTTATTGGTTTTTACAGATGTAAGTAAAGAGGGAGTAGGAAGATTTTTAATGCAAGAAGGTAAGGTGGTGGCCTTCGACTCCTAAAAGCTAAAGGAGCATGAGCATAAATACTCTGCGTAATATTTAGAGCTAACAATTGTTGTGCATACTCTAAAAATGTGACAACATTACATCTTGGGTAGGAAATTCATTTTGAAAATATACCACAGTAGTTTGACTAACTATTTTAGTCAACCTAACCTTAATGCTCAAAAAGCTCGATGAGCTTCCTTCTTAAGTTAATTTCATTTTGAGATCAAACATTTGAAGGTTTGGGAGAATCGAGTAGAAGACGCTTTAGGTAGAAAGCTCCATTTTTTCTACGAGATATCATTTAGCCAAGAAAAAACTATTTTGTACAAATTAATTAAAGAATCCAGTCCTAAGGACCCAGAATATCATTTTTTGTGGCAATAGGAAAACAATCAAAACAAAAATGAAAATTAGATGGGGTATAGAATTGGCGCTAAAGGAATACTAGTTTACAAGGGCTAAATTTATATCCCAAACAATAAAAATCTCAAACATATTATGTTTTATGAGTGTCATAAGAGTCGTTATATTGCACATCCCGGGTACTAGAAAATGATAACCACTTTTCAGAAGGATCATTTCTGGCTTGGTATGAAAGCTTAAGTTACTTATTATTCGGCTAGATCTATAGAGTGCCAGTAAGTTAAATCTCAACATCAAAACCCTGCTTCGATTTTGCATTCTTTACCCATACCTGAGTGGAAATGGGAAGTAATTACCTTATATTTTATTACTAGGTTATCGAAACCTAAGCGATAAAATGATTCAGTAATGGTAGTCGTTGAAAAATTGAGTAAGTCCTCCCATTTCACAGTAGTGAAATCAACGTTCAAAAATGTGAAAATTGTTGAGATTTTTAAGAAATAAATTTTCCAACTACATGGGTTACCAAAGGTGGTAATATAAGATTGAGATGTAAAATTTGCATCTACCTTTCAGAGGATTCTATTTGCTGATTTAGGCACTCAAATACAGTTCAACATGACATATCATCCCCAAATGGATGGGAAAAGAAAATGAGTAAATCATGTCCTTGAAGACATGCTAAGGCTGATCGTGATGCAAAAACCCTCTAAATGGGAAGAGTATCTACACCTAGTAGAGTTTTCTTACAACAATAGTTATCATGCATCCTTAAAGATGAGCACATTTGAGGTTTTATACGGACGTAGGTGTAGAACACCTATTAACTACAGTGCCCCAGAGGAAAACTTGTTGTTAGGACCAGATATGTTAAGAGACATGTAGGGTTTTATAAGTAAAATAATAATGAATTTGAATTTTTCCTAGGAAAAACAAAATGGTTATGCAGATAAGCGCTGAAGTTACCAGGAATTTGAGGTCAAGGATCATGTGTATGTGCAGATGAAGCCCAAGAGAAGCACCTTGAAATGGGTAGGTTTTACCAAGTTAGCCCCTTGCTTTTGTGGACTTTTCTACGTTTTGGCTGTTGTTGGACCTGTAGCCTATAAATTAACACTACCTGGCCATATAAGGGTGCATAATATTTTGCATGTATCATTATTAAAAAAATACATATATGTCCCTAGGCACATAATTAATTGGAAATACATTGAGGTAAATGTTTCCTGAAAGTATATATAGATGTTGATGGTTCACTTGAATATATATTACTCAAAGTTATGTATTCTGTATTATAATTATTGGCTGACTAGTGATACACGGGTGTTGGACAAGTCGAACTAGATGGGGAATTTCTAGTCGAGCCCCTATGTATACTAGATCAAAGAGAAGTAACATTGCAGAGGCAAGCTATCACCAAGGTTAAAGTGAAATGGAAGCACTTTATCTCAGAGGAACGTACCTGCAAAGACAAAGGGTTTTTGAGGGACACTTATTATGTTTTATTTGAGGAATAGAAACACCAGGACGATGTTTCTCACTAGGGGGAAAGATGTAATATCCCTTTTGTAAAAGAACAAAAATTAATTTTATTATTTTACTAGGTTTAATTGTTTAAAATTACTGAAGATAAAAATTAATTAGTAGTTTCATTTTTGTAATTATTTTATTACATTGTAGAGTGATAAATATATATGCAGGAAAAGGGCTGCATCATTTTTCTTGGGGAAAGATGCACTAGAAACTCACACTGGGATATGGATAGTTATGGGTAGTAGGCAGGGGCAGTTACCTGCATGAACCCTCTCACTACTTTAAAAGAGAAAATTTCAATAGTGCTCGGGGAGAGGAACCTGACGTAAGAAACTATAAAGCAAAAAGAATATATCACAAGGGAATTGGAATATGAAATTATTAGTAAAGGGTAGGAAGGGGTTCCTGTCTGGTATAGACTAGTGGGCCAAGACCATACACCACTAAATCCTAAATCCCAAGTGTGTAGTGGCTCGGGGGGAGATATAGTAACAACTATTGTCATGGTTGGTTGGTGCATCACCCTCAAGTGTGTGTGTTGTGCATTCGTTAATTAGAGGATAGATAAGTATTTATATAGTTTTTCGTAAATAATGAAACTGTGTGCTTCATGAATAAACAATAAATGTCAAGAAACCTTGAAAGTAAATGGAATACAAGATGTGAGGAAATAATAATTCTGATAGAATGTTATTTATGTAGTGAAATACTATATTTGTTGACAAATAATAAGTCTGACATAATGTTAATTTATTTTACTCTAAATCATCAAAACTTGTGTATGCGTTTATAAGCAGGATCAAAATATTTGTAACTCAACATCAAGAGGGCAGATTAGCCACAGTCTTGCCAAGAGATTCTCGATAGGGTAATTTTTTCCATGGGGGAGGCTTCATATTGAAATAGAAGCAATTTGGTTAGAAAGGGACTAAAGTAGTGTACCAAGCCGAAGAGCATAAGTATAGTAATTATTACAACAAACACAACATTATTAGTACCAACATCTATGCTAAATATAAAATAGGAACTATGGTGAAGGAGAAGTAGTTCAAGACCCGTGAACATAAACTAGTACTTAAGATTCACATAAGGATAATTGTCAGTTTAATGGAAAACCTAAAATCGCAAGGTTATGTTCATGTAATAAACAAGAAATTGATACATAATGCATATGATGAAAAACATTGGTAGTTAAAATTGTTGTATACTTTCAGAAAATAAATATTTGCCATAGGAATTATTGAGAAACTATGACAACTCAAATTTATGGCACCACAGGTGCATGAAAACAAGAAAAATACACATTAAAAGGGACAACATTAAGGAAATTACACATTTATAAAAACGGGAAACCAAGAAGGGCCCTTGCCCAAAACTCTTTGCAAGGCACAGTTGTCTGTAACCGTAAACAATTGATAACTGTATGAAAACCACCCCATTGCATTTCAAAATGGAGACTCTCAGTGCATGTACTGTTCAGGGATGGCACCGAAATATGGGTTGCCACCCAAATTCATTAAATAATTTATACAGTCAAATAAAAAGAGGGTCTAAGACCTTATCAGTAAAATTGGCATAGATATAACCTACAATAATCCGCATTACATCCTTAAAACTAGTTAAACTATCTCTTAACCCAGTAACAGGGTTTAATAGATGTTGAATAATCAAGGTACCTGTGTTAAATAAGGTTTTAGTGTTAGAATATGCATTCTACCATCAGTGATCAATATCTATCTTTTCATTATCATTTTAGGTGTCCCACTCTGAAATTTTTATATCATTCCATTAGGTCATGCTAAAAATTGTTCACTTACGGTAGCCCTACTCAATAAAAAATCACTCTCCCTCAGAAAATCACATTGTCTGACTCACCTTCATGTCTTGATGAGCATCATAACACCTATGAAAAGTTCATTTCATCATGTATTATCTCAGTTAAAGCGAAACATGGAATTCAAGTTATTCAAAATCCCATTAGTTCATTAGGGTTTTGTTTTTCGAGGACCAAAAATGCATCATTCCATCCTAACAAAGTCAGCAAAAAAATGTGAGAATGACTCAATGACATTCTATTTCCATCTTCAGAAGATCATCAATATGTGAATATTATTTTTTTTAAGTTGTAATTTTTTTTAATAAGATTTTCATATCAAATAGTAATTTTGATATGTAAACTAAGATGTAATTTATTTTTAATTTCCTATGTAATTTTCTGTTTTCTATATGTAATATTTAACTCCCTATGTAATATTCCCATTTTTGGTATCACCCATGACAGGGCTAGGAGGGACTTCCAGAGTTAGGAGAAGATTGGTGCTATCAGTGGGCTCAGGGGCTTTTCGGAGGATTTTTGAGGAGTTTTCATGGTGTCCGGAGGCATTCGCTTGATATACTCTGTCATCCAAGCAATTTGGCTATTGTTCCAACGCATTCCGATAACTTTCAGAAATTTGAGTTATTTATGGGCTTAACTCAGCTGATTATACTCAAGGTGGCATTCCGGGAGGAATACATGATGGAACACCTTAGTGTAATAGCTCATTGGAACTGGGATGAGAATACCTACGTGGTGGGACAGTTAGACACAGATTTTAGTGACCGAAGAATATTTTATAATATTTTTATAAAAGGGAAAAGTGCTCCATGAATAAAATAATGCTCTAGAAGGCTCCAAGGGATCTATAAAAGAAAGGGAGGAGGCCATTGGGAGATATGTTTGCAGTAGATCATTTTCTTATATATGCGAGGTTTTAGGACGTGGTTCTCTACTTCATGCCGTAGCCCAGGATGGAAACCCTCAGGTGATTTGTGAGTATTGGACGGAAACCCAATACTCTTGAGGAGGTTTCACTCAGATATCTCACAAAGCTTCAGTGATATTGGAGTGAGGATCATTCAGATCTTCAACGGGAGCTTCAGTGGATTCATTGGTAGTTGTTGCCAGAGGGAGAGTGCAACAGTTCAGTTTTGGAGGCCAGCGTAGTGCAGTAGTTGTAGCAGATTTTCTTGAGGCCAGTTGTATTTTACTTATCTCATCTATCTTTCATTTCAGATTGTAACCCAAGTGATAATATAATAAATCTAAGTTATATTCCTGCATTATGGTGTTATGGATTTGCATGTACTTGTATGTTTAATTTTACATGGCAATATTCTATAAGTAAATGTTGATTTTGCGACATTTTGTGGAGTTTATTTATTTATCTACATTTTTAGTAAAAATATCCCATCCTGGATATTACAGTGGTATCAGAGCCACAGTCTTGGCTCAGCCTGCGGGTTTCAGCTCTCGTTCCAGTGATTATTATTACAGTGGATTGTGGGGAAAATATCTGATCATGTGGGCTGCACTATTGCATGTTTTGTGAGGGTCGAGTCAATACCAAGAAAAAAGCACAAAGGAAGAATATTGATTTGTCAAAATTATATTGAAGTTGAGTTAGTTTAAACTGAAATTTAGTGAAAATAAATTTGGGAGGTCGAATCCCTTTGCTGTTGTTTTGACCAAGCTTGCACCAATTTTTGGCATATTTCTGTCATTGAAATCATAGAGAGGAGTACATTGGAATAGAGGTTGTGCATCGAAGGTCGAGAGCGCACTGGTGGCAGGAGCCGAGTTCAAATAAAGGCCGACATTGTTGAGTAATTATCGGAAGAAAAATAGTTGCGGGTCGAGCATGTGATTGTGTGAGAGCTCGTTGATGAATGGTGTAATACGCTGGGAAGATATTGCTGCCACATTAATACATTGTACGCATCACCGACAGAGATAGAATTCCATCAAGCAGGATGTGGCATATTTAGTGGGGCTGTGAATTTTTGAGTGGGGGGTCATCTGGAAAGTTGAAGATCGTGAGTGGGATCATTGGTGCACCCACCGCCGGGATTGAAGGCTGAAGTCTGTGTGCAAGACACCAACGAATTGGAGTCACATGTTGGTGCAACTCGTAACCTTCATTCTAGTTTAAGCCTGAGGTATGTAACCAATGGGAGAAACTCGTGTGTATAGAAACGACGGAGTCAAATTGGTGTCATCTGCACAACAGTAGAGTCAAAACCGTGAGTCAATGCATGAGAGTTGAACGATTGAGTATAATGACCTATGCAAATACAAGGATATGACAAGGTTGCTCCTATTATGAAGGTGGTGCTTAAATATCAGTTGAAGGCGGGTTTCATTTCCAGTCCGTTCATGGGAATTATCATCTTTCGAGACTGAGTCCTAGCCGAATCCCAGATTATTTTTCAAATACAAGTCACACAATTTTTGGTTTTGGTGAGCAATTGAATAGGCTATTCCCCAATTCAAGGTTGCAGGACAAATTATTATTTCCTTGTGCGAAGAAGCTATTATTCCAAGGAGCCGTCTTGGCATTCGATATTCAATACTGATAGATCGATTCCAGTTTTTTAGTTGGGCTACAATTTTGTGCTAGGATAGACTGTTCAAAATTCATTCCACCCATAGAGCCTCGATTTCATCAATTATTGAGCTTCCAAGGCGAAATAAACTAAGCGGTGGAAACGACATTTCTGAAGTCGCATTGTGAAGTATACCTTGCTGCTTACATACCAGAACATCATGTTTGTGCTCGCTGTACGTGAATAATAAAATTGCAGAGGCCACATTTCTTCTTCAAAGGTTCGAAGTGCATTTTTCCAAAGATTTCTGAAAAGGCCGAGCACTTGTTTTCTTTCACCCGAATTTCCAATGCTAGTTGGCCTATTACTTATCACAAGGAATAGGGCTGACTTGGAAATTTTTAGAGGTTTATTCTCTGGTGTGAAGTCAAGTTTATTATTTTGGGAGATAAAATCGAATGATCAAATTACATCAAACTCTGGTAGCCAATGTTTATTATTAAAAGGGTGGTCCGTTAAAATAATTCAAGAGCTGGAATTCTACAGTGCCAAGGGTTGTCATTATACCAAGTTCTGGAACAGACTTATTGAAGGTTGAATTTCTTATAGATTGGAAAATTCTTATTTGAAATCCTTTGTATATGTTGGATCAAAGTTCCTTACATTTCTGGGTGAGTTATTTTCTTGGTAAACAGAGATTTTTGGCACAATAATTCCTTACTGGCAGACTTAGGTCCATAGGTAATTTTGGGTCGAATTTCCTTGTGGCAGAGAGATCCATACTGCTGGGATGAAGTCTGATTATTGGAAAAACTGAGCATCATTATCATTAATTTTGTATATGTTCAGCAAGATCGAATTCTGGTGTATTCATCAGTGATTGGCAAGGCCTTAAGCCTAAAATTTCTGGGTATATACTTAAATTTTTTTTTTTTTCAGCAGACCAAAAGCACATTTGAAGGATTTCAAGAACAATTATCTACTATAGTCAGGTTGCACCACCATCATGGACTTCTTCATGTGTCCTAAGGCTGAATTGATGAGTGCCATTAGTGAAGCAGATTCTTGAAGTTGGCTGAAGCTACCATCCCTTGAGGGTGAAATTATGATACACGGTTGAAGGCCAGACATCTGAGATTGAAATTATTACCTCTTCTCTAACTTTCAACACAATGGAGCTTACACAGTGTGTGCATGAAATGTTTGACAGAATACCACATAAAAAAATGCATTAAACTCAGAAGCAACAGCCTCATTATCACAAAATTGTACTCATTGGTTGAACCATGGAGGGATTCCTAACCAGATTGATGAAAATAAAAATAGAAGTTGGTTCCTTGAACCACCATGCATCAGAAGATCAGAAAACCAAGCAGAATAGCAGACCTCTCTCAAGAGAAATTTGTGTCATCCTTCAAAAATGACAGCCAAAATATTTGCACGAAGAATTGGGGGTTGGTCACAAAATCCTTGCACTTGGGACAGATTTGAAACACATGAAGATGACATGGAGAGTTCTATCCAAACTTAATGAACTTCTGTCCAAAATAGACCAAGAAGAAGGGAAGAAGCTGATTTGGGCTCTAAATCCTGCTATGCTTGCTCTTATATAGCCCAAATTCTTGGAGGAACCTTGTGAAGGGGTCACACTTCTAGTTGCAGCTTGCCTCAGTAACATCATGAAATTGACCGCACCTATAGCTCCATATAATGATGATGTTATGAGGAGGATTATGAGGTTAATTGTAGAGACTTTTTAGGATTTGGACAATAGCACAGGCTCTACCTTCGGGAAGAAGCTTGAGATTTTATGGGGTATGGCCACATTCAAAACTTATGTCATCATGTTTGACCTTGAGTCTGATGACTTGATTTTGCAGATGTTCCAATGCTTCTTCAAAATTAGGAGACATCATCCTGATACTATCATAGCACACATGCAGTACATCTTGTCATCATGTATGAGAGACCATGAGACCATTGGCCGAGAGTTGCAGACCCGGTTGTTTAACATTTGGAGGAGATAGCAGTTGGTCTCGCCTGCTGCTTATGAGCTAGCCGAAGGGCTAGTTGAGCAGAACATTGAGTTTCTCAGGAGACAGTTGACTACGGAGGAGCGGCTCTAGTTTGGTGGGTCAGGCAGTAGAAATGAGCTGAGGAGGAAGGGACTTTGCTTCATTTGCAAAGAACCTTGGGGGCCTGGTCAGTCATGCTTGAGTGATGCAGCTAATGTGGCGGAGGCAGGACAGGAAGACATTTCTTACAAATGCGAGGATGAGGACTCTTCTTCAGATGAGTCCATGGGATCATATGAGGATGCTTTGGGGGAGCGAGAGAAGCCATGCAGAGAGGATGACAGTAGACCAGATTTGAGTTCCAGTGAGTACGGTGAGCAGTCATGGGACTCTATGAGAGATACTCTGAGTGATGAGTCACTTGTGATGATTCAGCCAGAGCAGCATATGATGGAGCCTGAGTCAGCAGAGGAGGATACTATGGACATCAGGCATGACATTTCCTCGGGTGATGTCCAGATGGGCACCCACATTGAGCCTATGATGGATATGTGGCTAACTTTGGGGTCATCCTTTGAGGAGGAGTAGTCAGATGCACAGACACCGAGTACAGTAACGGCAGTTGCAGATCCATATCCTCAGGAGGTGTTGGAGGTTGATGGGATTGTTCGGCAGGGGACCAGTAGACATCGAGGGCATGAAATTCCTAATCAGGAGTGGGAGGAGCTATTCTATATGGTGGAGCATCCAACTCTGACTCAACATAGGGATGAGGCGCAGAAAAATGTACACGCAGTCAGCAGAACTGCAGTATTTCCAGTGAGTAGCACTCTCCAGGAGTACATCAATGGGGCTTGCAGCGTATCTTGCCCACTTTTGCCCATTATAGAGAAAGGGGCTTAATTCTACAAGCTGCTTTCATTGGCAAACAGGGTAGAGCAGTGGGGGTCAATTACAAGCTGGCAGCAACACTCTAGGCATGTTCCATATGCAGTTGTTGCTCCATTGGATTCTTCTTCCAAGATGGACTGGCGGGAGATCATGAGTTGGTACCGTCTTGATGGTATGGTATTTTTCGTGGGGAGCACAATGGAGTAGGGGCCCTTAGACATAGTAGATTGTTACAGATTCTAGTTGGTAGGAGGACACCAATTGTCGGTACTTCAGGACTCCTTCTCGATTTCAGGAGAGCAAGATCAACATGGGATTGAGTTAGGACTTGGATTGGAGAGAGGTGATGAGTGGGTATGCAGTTGGTGGGGAAACATATGCAGTTACAGGTACATCACAGCAGGAGCCCTGGAGCATTGATGCTTTTTGGTGGTCTTCACCTCTGAGAGCATCAGCTATAGCCAGAGACAGTGCGTAGCCTGAGCCGTGGCACTTGGGCGATGATTGGCCATGGTGGAATTTGGATTCAGGAGGATTGTTTGTTGACTGGGACAGAGAGAGATCAGTTTGGGATCCCGACATTGAGGGGTCTATTCCAAGAGGTTTGACACAGTTGCATAGTAGCACCCAGAGGTTGGTATGGGATCCAGGCATTGGGTCTGAGATGCGGCAGGGCAACAAAGTGGCCCACATATTTTGATTGCTTGAGGGCAAGCAATCTTGGGGCGGGAGGTCTGTAATATTCCCATTTTTGGTATCACCCATGACAGGGCTAGGAGGGACTTCCAGAGTTAGGAGTAGACAGATCACATATACAGATTGGTGCTATAAGTGGGCTCAGGGGATTTTCGGAGGATTTTTGAGGAGTTTTCATGGTGTCCGGAGGCATTCTCTTGATATACTCCATCATTCGAGTAGTTTGGATTTCATTCCAACACATTTTGATAACTTTCGAAAATTTGAGTTATTTATGGGCTTAACTCAGCTGATTATGATCAAGGTGGCATTTCGGGAGGAATACATGATAGAACACCTTATTGTAATAGCTCATTGGAACCAGGACGATAATACCTACATGGTGGGACAGTTAGACACAGATTTCAGTGACCGGAGGAGGCGTGGTAGCTGATTTACCCTTTTCTGCATTAAAAAGGAATATTTTATAATATTTTAATAAAAGGGAAAAGTGATCCACGAATAAAATAATAATAAAATAACTCTCTAGAAGGCTCCAGGGTATCTATAAAAGAAAGGGAGGAGGCAATTGGAAAATATCTTTGGAGTAGATCATTTTCTTGTGTATGGGAGGTTTGAGGACGTGGTTCTCCACTTCATGCCGTAGCCCCAGGACGGAAACCCTTGGGTGATTTGTGAGTATTGGATGGAAACCTAATACTCTCAAGGAGGTTTCACTCATAAATATCACAGAGCTTCAGTGATATTGGAGTGAGGATCATTCAGATCTTCAACGGCAGCTTCAGTGGATTCAGTGGTAGCTGTTGCCGGAGGGATTGTGCAACAGTTCAGTTTTGGAGGCCAGCGTAGTGCGGCAGCTGTAGCAGATTTTCTTGAGGCCAGTTGTATTTCACTTATCTCAGCTATATTTCTTTTCATCTTGTAACCCCAGTGATAATATAATAAAGTTGAGTTATATTCCTGCATTATGGTGTTATGGATTTTCATGTACTTGTATGTTTAATTTTACATGGCAATCTTCTGTAAGTAAATGTTTATTTTGCGACATTTTCTGGAGTTTATTTATTTATCTACATTTTTAGTAAAAAAATTCCATCCGGGATATTACACCCTAGCTGTCAACTCAAAGCACTCATGCCAAAACTGAAGGAAAGAATTTTCAAACTCCATTAACTGATCAACCTGCAAAATAGAAAGGTAGAAGTTAAAGAGCATTAGTCTGAAAATTTGAAAGGTAAAGTGAAACATAAGGAAAGTGGGTTTTCAAAGAATAAATCAAATCCACTTAAGTATAAAATACCTCAACACAACAAATCAAAGTTCATTTTCTTCCTACATCCTCAAGCAAACTCAGCAAAGGAGAAATTTTCAAGTCTTAGGGTGAAGTTCTGGAAAACAGGGTTAGAGGGCACGTTTTCCATTGGAACTGTGTGTTTTCCAGTGGCACTGTGCATTTGGCTAAAATCATTGTTCATTTCTTAACAGTGCTATGCGTTTTTTAGGAGGAGGGCATGTTTTCCAGAGTTGCTGCACGTTTACCTAGTTTCTTCAAAAATTGTCTGCAAGACCTCAAAACTTCACAAATTCACCTCGAATCCTTCAAAAGTGATTCACCATGACTCTAGCAAGCCAATAAGTAACAAATTTGCTTCACTCCACTTTATCAATTGTCATTTTGATGTGTGAAGTTTCCTTAAGGGAATTTCACGTCTCCTTCTAATTCAAAACCCTAGTTTTCATTAAAAACTAATTTACACTTTAATTTCAGTGTCGTGTCCTTCATATAACTTTCGTCATATCCTAAAAAATTTTCCCAAATCCCTACACTGACATCCTATTTCCCTAAAATATCATATCCTTCAAAACCCTAAGTCCTAAGTTTCCATTTGCCTAGGCTCCCTATACCCTAGCTAGAATTAAAACTCCTATTATAAAACCCCTCATAATCACTACCCCTGTCACCTCCCTTGTATTACAAATCCCTATTCCCATCTCCTCCAATTTCATCACAGCAAACCTCACTTCATATACTCACATTCCATTCCACCATCTCTCTAGGGTTTTGACACCAAAAACATTATGGAAGAAGAGGAGAACATAATTCTTAGTGAAGAGGAATTAGAAAGAGAGGAGAGAAGGTCATCTAGAATAGGAGGGATAATTATTAGACATGAACGAGAAAATACCAGAGAACTCATGGCATCTCCCATCACTGCGACATGCTTTAAGCATGTGGGTTGTTTTAAGTTCTGCGAGAAAGAACAAAGGGTCCAATAACATCCTATGTTTTCTATATTATTCATTTCCAAACTCCATGACAACCATGTAACCCTTGCTGGTATTACTTTCACTGTGTCCCCTACCATCATATTAGCTGCCACTGGGATCCCAAACATTGGAGAAAAATGGTTTAAGCAAGGAGATTTGAATCAGTTTTATTATGAGGCATATATTAAACCAAGTTATAAGAATTAGAGAAAAAAGGATTTTTCCTTTCTCTTATCTCCTAGACAGATATGTACCCATGATGAAAATTATTGAGGTACTTTAATTGTGAGGGTAGGTTTTCTAGACTCTACTCCTATCATATCTGGCTACTCATGCACTTTAAAAGAGTCAGAATGCTTAATATACCTTACTATATCTACTGTAGCATTGAGCCCCAGGTGTTGCCTAGGTGTTGTAGCTCATCCTACATATTCTTCCGGTTTTACTGGTGCTATATCTTCACACCATAAGTTTAAGAATCACTACCACATACATATTCTAAGAAAATTCACATGTAACCAGAAATATAGTAACTTTCACTTACCATCTGGACCCCATGCTCGTCCTAGTGGTAGGGGAAATACAAGATCACCCTGATAGTTCATCCCACTGTATGGATAGTCATCTATGTAGAGTGACATCTAATCTCAATGAGAAAAAAACTCTAGTTAGAACACTTGTCTGAATCCCCCTCCTCCACCTCGTCATAGTAGCTACCCCCAATGGCACATCCTCGGATCTTGTGGGCCCCCATCCAAAATTTTCACATGTGGAAGGATGGTAGGGACCTTATCAAAGAATAAGGAGCACACAATTTCCCCAAATGAATAGTTCTCATTGACACATCACCTGCATAGTTTCAACTGTCATTTCAATAATGACAGTATCATCTGGGCCCACCCGTATTAGGTTCCTCCAAAAACACTCTTTACCAACATCATTTTCTCTCTAGTGATGTGATGAAAAGAATGACTGCCCAATATTCACACCATTATTGTGGCTACAGGTTATGTCTCTAAATGCTCCAAGCAATTTATCGTAATGGTTGTGACCTTTGTATGACCACCCCGTCGACAATGGCAATCCACAAATTCTCCTATATGACTTGAATGAGGCAACACTAGAGGTATATATCCTACCACCCCCACGAGGGGAATTCCATTCAAAAAATAGATATCCTGGACTGTGAGCTCGATCCTATGCCCCTACACTAAAAACTTCTCCTATTTTGAATCCCAATATCTCACAATGCTCTATAATAAGGGCTCACCTTCCCTCAGCAGTGGGTTCTTAACAACCTGAGAACCCCATAATGAGCTGATTCTCCTCTCACTTCCTGATTTCCCTAAATCTCAATCCAAAGAGTGTCCAAGTCATGCTCACACCAATTAATCCTTCGCACTGCCATAGCTGCACGCACCATAATGTTTTTCAGTTCAGAGATAAATACAACCATCAAAATAAATTATTCTAAACTCTCACCAGGCTAACATACCAACCCACTTCTTCGGTCTAAAATGGATTTTCTGCCTTCAGAACTGTGTGAACGTAGTTCCTAGGCCCACACCTATGTTCCAAAACACAAAACAAGGCTAGAAAATTGTGTTTCGACCGTCAGGATGGGAAGAAGTATCTTAAAAATACCTGGGACTCTAATCTGAAAATGTAAACCGATGGAAACACATAGTAAGGTCAGGCTACCTACCTCCAATTGAAGGATCCTAATTCTGACAATCAATTTTTCTTCTAAGATATCCCCAATATTTAGGGCCTCTTCCTCCTCTCCAAATTCACCACGTCTCTATAAGAAAATGAATTAAAATTGGAGTAAAATAGCCCTCTTATAGGAAAAACCCTATTTTTTTGTCTCCCATTGCAACCAAACTATATCTTTGTTTGATGAACAACCATCACCATTGCAAATATCTCACCAAGTTCTATAATGGGACTTTCTTCATTTTTGGTAATTTGACACTTCACCTGGAAGCCATGGTTTTTATGAGGTTTCACTTTGTCACCAATTCAAAAAAAAATTATTCATATGAGCCACTTGTACTTCATTACCACTTTTCCTTGGTACTTTTCACCTTGTGTGTCGATTTTGGTCATGAGTAACCATTATTTTCTTATGTTTTTATGGTTCCACTGGGCCTCTCCTTTGAGGAAAAATCATCGAGTCACCCTTATTTAGAGCATTTGAGATGAGTCATCCTAGAATTCATGGAGTCTATTATGAGTCCCATTATGTCATGTTACAGTATTCCATTCACCTTTGCAGTGCATTGATCCCATGTTGCCAATTTTTGGCCTCTAGTTATACTAACCATCATCTTTGCAGCCAAAATCGATTCAAGTCATTGCTAGGTTCACCATGCATTTTATGCTTTGACAAGGAAAGTCAGCAGTTTTCCTTTTAGTTTCTCTATTTCCATAATTATCCCAGGTGTTTGTCCATCAATTAATTTCCTATCATCCCCCATGCCTTATTTTAATATTACGTATAGCCTCAGGTATAGTAGGCCCTCTTCTGTCGACTTCAACACATTCATTCCAGAAGAACGATCTAAAGGGTGGTGTACCTTGGCTCCACCTTTCATCACTGTGTGATGAATTAGATCAATAAAGGGGAATCATCACTTCCTTTTAAATTCATGGTTATTTCTCACGTGCTCAACCCCATCTCATTATCGAATGATTTGGAATCATACAGTTGATGGTCTGGTGATCCAGTAGATTGTGCCAGTCATTCCTGGGCGTATGTGAGATGTTTTAGACCTCATGAGGGGGTGGCCATTTAGGTACCAACCCAAATGCCTGGATGAACTCAGATGCAGTTCTACATATTTTATGGGTTCGATTCCAGCTGCTTGTAGTGCCCACAACATGCGTGTCTCATTCAAATAATACAATCGGATCTTCAGAGCCCTTTCATGTTCAACCAAGATTATTTGGTTTTGGTCTCCCCTCCCCATGATAGAGGGAGGGGAATTATGTCTCATTTACGCATATGTTATTGTATTTAGTCTTGGCCTATATTTTTCTAGGTGCATTATGTATATGGGATTCATATTATTTTTTGGTCCATTGATGCCAAAATCTCATGTATCATGTATCATGTACTTCGTATATTTGTCCCACATTGTTGGGCTCATCATTATTATTTATAATCAGTTATCTTGGCGGGTATGTATATGCCTCCCCATCCTCATTCAGATCGTGTACTTCAAAATAAGAAGAGACTTATATCAGTTAGTAGGTTTCAACTCCTCTATTTCTATCCTTCTTCGCTTTCCTTCAGTTATGTATCTCTCTCTCCGACTCCACTTTTGTGCTTAGTGATTGTGTTCTTACAACGTATTTCAGTCATATTATTTGTTCCTAACACTGGTACATTGGGGGGGAATCTTTTATCGCCAAAAAATGATCACCTCGAAATTTCTAACTAGGGGGATCGAAATACACCATGTAAAACAAATTTTACCATAGCAAAATTTCTTTCACTATAGGAAATAATTTGATAAACCTTATTTTATTAAATTATTTCTTGTTAAAACTAGAAATACCATGAGGAATAATTAAATAAATCATTATTATTTTTTCTCTAGGAATAATTAATTAAACCATTATTTAGTTAATATTCCTTGTCAAATTTGACTAAATCACTAAGGAATGATTAACAAAATCATTATTCATTTATTATTCATTTTTTTGTTCATTATTTCTAAATAAAGGTATTTAACAAATTTAAATATCTTTTCCTTCCAAAAAAAAAATAATAAAATATTCCAAGCAGTTAAGTTCCATATTGTGGTTAATAATATTTTCTTATTCTCCATTTTCGAGAGTAACCCAATATTTTGTTATATATAAGAGGGTTTTCCATCTATTCCTCCCCATGATCACTATCGTTGTCGTTATTATCATCTTTTAGAAATCGATTTCCCATCTGAGTTCAACACACATTTTTTTGTTACATACATTAGAGAGAGAGAGATCCAATACTGAAGGAACGAGGAAAACCAAAGGACCCATAACATTGAGGGGGATTTGTAACCTTCATACAATTCTCCTTTACGAGGTGTAATAATAATGACATTTTTATTTTAAATCACTCTATCCATGGTTGGGGTTTTACATTATTTTTTATTTTTTCTTTTTAAATCTATTTTTTTGCATAGACTTATGGTTTTGTAGGTTTTATTTTAAATTTCTATTGCAAATGTGAACTGTCGAATAGAAAAATTTACTGTTAGGATCATTAATCACTCGTGGCTTAGGTGAAGCATTTTTGGTACGCTTTCTAGAAAACTTCACACTAACAACATACACCTCTAACATACGTGTTAAGGTTATCCTCCCCACCTTAGTTTACTATAGTAGAGTGATAAGGATTAACATAAAAATACAAACCAATTAGAATAGGAGGAACGTATTTTCCATCTAAGTATCATCAATCAAAATAATGCAGGATTCACGCAAATAGGGGGAATAGACAAAAAAAAAAAAATTGGTAGAAGAACAACTTTCCCCATGGATTTCACCATGCTTGCTTTAAAATCCAAACATGGTCTCATGAGAAAACTAGCCTAAGACTGAAAACAAAGAAAGGGAAGGAGAGAAATGGAAAACAAATGAATGAAATAAAATCAAAGAAAATAACAACGAAAAGTAAAGACTAATCCTACTCCTAACCTAACCATAACAACGGTCAGCCTCACGTGAAGTGATACTTGAAATGAATTCACTGATGCATTGCTTGACCTATGTGGCCAAGGAAATACATGTCAATAAATATAAGAAAGAAAAGAATGAAATGATAAATATAAGACAATGTAAACCAAAATGTTGAAATTTTTAAATAATATGCGTAAAAGTAAGAACAAAAAGCTCATGTAATACATTCTGCAGTTGTTTCATGGTGTCGTGACACACTACGAGCCAAAGACTTACACATCCAAACTTTGAAACTGCGAGGTTGAGAAAACATAAAGAAATAATGAAATTTTTGTTTCATCACGGTTCTCATGAAGTAAGACTCCTCCGAATATTCAACGATGGTATAGTGAAGAACATATGGAAGATGCTAAAATTGTAAAAGAGAAGGTTTTCCAATATGTGTGGTATATTGATGAGGAGCCTCGATAGATTCAACATTCTTATGATCAGAGATGGAACTGACCTTAAGGCTACGAGAACCTAACATAGCATCATCTCAGGGAGAAGTGTCTCGAGATCATGAGGAAATTCCAACTCATTGGAGTGTAGATCATTAGAGATAGGTGGCTTTGAAAAATCACTAGTTGAAAATTCAACATCGTGACCAGCTAAATTGAGGAGTAGGTCACAACAGCCATGATCAGAAAATATGAGATCACCAATGGGGGTATCCTCATGATCTGATGAACCATATAAATGGGAATATGAAAAGCGATAAATTTCACCCTCTATGTTTCCAAATATGTAAGATGAGGAGTTGGGAAGATCCGTGATAGAAAACACATACTCTCCACATTTAGATGAAAAAATCACATTCCATGAATTCTATGAATGATTTGAAGCATGATTGGCATCAAAAAATGAATTCTCACGTGACTCAAATGGAATGAAAGAATCATGGAAAATGTCAGGATAATGCGGAAGAGATGTGGAAGGAAGAGAGGCATCCTTCATTGCATATTCTTATTTGACTCTTTACTGCAATGCATACTCATCGTAAATGACATCATAGGTTGGTGGCTTAAAAATAACTCCATTTGACACCTAATCCTCATGAACATCAAAGGATAGGTTTGAAATAGGAAAACACGCAGACTCACAATCTAAAGAATCAGTCAACCAAAGGAGGGAGGATGAGGGGAAAAAACTTCATCACAATCATCAGGCTTGTACTAGAAAATTGCATACGAAACTTGAGTATGTGGATTGGGAGGAGATGGTTGTTCATGAACATGTGAATTTGGAATATTTCCCACCACAACCTGCATATCTAAATTTTTCATATATAAAAATCAGACGGAGGGTTGCTTGCGATAGCACCGTTGTTCGTCGCAGATTTAGAAGATTTACAAGAAATGTTTGATGGGTTTTATTTGATAGATTATAACTCATGTGGAGAAAGTGAAATATGAACAAGATATATAAATATTCGAGTCTATAAATCCCGTTAAACTTAATCCTATTTAAATTCAAAATAGATATGCAAAAAATGATTAAGAAATGATGCAATGAATCATCAAGTGATTTTCACAATTTTAAAATTCTCTTGCACAAAATTTTATAATAAAAGTTGTCAAAAGCGTCAAACATTTCTATGACAAGATGTTTGAATGAGTGAATAGAGTGATCATTCAACGTGTGACACCATTTCCTTGCATGCCCTTAGATCGTGTGAATGAAAAACCATTATCCAACATCCTCAAGGTGGATGTCGCACTCTTCACAAAATTGAATAAAACATTCAGTGTCCTCAAGGATGGTTGTTTCACCCTCACCATTAAATTTACGATGTGATAAGTCAATAATGATATCCAGAGGCACTTGAAAAATTATTTTTATGGAAAAACATGCTGGGAGTAATATTTTGGGAGAAGTCATGGAATGAGTGAAGAAATTCAAAACATAATTCAAGAGCTCATTTTTTCATCTGACCCTCATTCTAGCACCAGAAATGTTGATGGATATGGACCCACCAACATTGATGGGATCTCCCTGGTATGAATTCCCAACTAGACCTCAGACGGTTTGGGGTAGGAGTCTTATTACTCGGGTCTTTAATGATGTTCCTTGGATTTCTAAACACATAGAGTGGTGGATGGTGCCTTTGGATAAAGAGAGTGTGTGACCCTACAAAAAGTCAATATGATGCATGAGTGGTTCCAGCACACGAAGGGAAAAGAAGCACGCTGCTTAGAAGGCTGTAATAGTATGTAGCTTGAAAGGAACAGAGGAGTTGTAAAGACATCACAGGAACAAACAAGAAAGGTAGTCCACAACTTAAAGGTGATGGGTTAAAACATGAGCACACAATCAACAAGATTCATACAAATGCAGACAAAATATTTCATAATCATATGCGTAAGTTAAGAAACATACATCACAAATATAACAAGAACAGTCCTACTACATTTACAATATATATATGAATATGTGTTGACTCATATTTTTTTATAAGTGAAAGTTCAATTCATACATACAACATGATGAACCACTTGCCCCAATAGTGGAACGTGAAGTCAACAACACCTTATCCTCCCAAAGAAGTATACTCCCTTTATGATACAGAGAAGCCAAGGCTAGCACAAAACTCCCAAGCCATTTCTAAGCCTAATACTATCCAAAATATTGGCTCCCAAAAGTCTTCTACAAGAGTTATGAGGATGTATATATAACCAAAGGTGGGTAACTCTTGGCATGCCCTGTTGGTGAGCACTGGAATCCCCTCATGACTCCTCATAATACTTATGACTCTTCACATTCCATCATGGAAACATTGAATTTCACTTATACAATAATTACAGAGAATATACATTTTCCACTTATACCCATATAGGACAAAATAGGGTAGAGACAACATGACAATGTAATAGGACAAAACACTATGATTTTGTAGTTTGGGTGAACTGAAGCAGGGAAAAATCAACTTGATTTATATCATTCACATACTTATAACAAGCTTGGTATTGTGTGTTGACATCCCCAAACCATGAGATGGTGTCAGGTGCTATCAATTAGAAAAAATTGAAACATCATTTGACAAAGTCTTAGAAGTTCTTATGTCAAAGGTGTGGTCATAGAATTCATTTTTCATTACTTGGTAAAGGAAAATTTTAAATTTTTATTGTTATCCTATCCTAAGGTCTAAACGCACCCCCATTCAAGTCTTTTCATTTCACATCAGTCATTATTTTTTGACATATTTCATTTCCCAAGCTTACAACTCTAAAAAAGGTCATTTTAGCCGATAATTCCTACTTTTGTAGCGAATTACACCAAAAAAACGCACTTTTCGCTATGAAACTGCTAATAATTTCGTAGTGAAACGACCCAAAAATACACTAAGTACGCTACGAAAGAAGGTATTCCTCTCTATATTTTCAAAACAGGTGCTAGGTGTCATTCAATGATTGAAAGGGTTAGGGTGGATTCCATTCGAGTCAGTTAGGGTTAAATCAACATACAATGGTCATGGCTGAAGTCATTATTACCATTTTAAGCATGTATGAGTCATAATTATGCCATGAGTTTTCATTTAACTTTAAAATATTTCCCAATTGAGTCATTTTTCATTCTCCACTCCCTCTTTTCATGTTATTGAGCTCTGAAGATATATTTCACTAAGCCCAAGCTATGGCTAGCATTTTCAAAAGTTTGCAGGTATCACTGATCAAGCGAGGCAGAGAAGACACAAAAGTACCATGGCTGCAAAGAGGAAGACCAACAAAGGTGGCCACTATCTCGGATATCACACATTAGACATGAGCTTGATAAATGAAGACCCAACAGCTTCAGAAGTTTTGAGAAGAATAGGGTGTTTGCAGTTTTTCCAAAGACTATAAAGATTCCATGTATAGGTTTCTAAAGAGTTTAGCATCAATTTCAATGGGACAACTGCAAAGGTGGGAATGTTGAACCTCACTATAACTCTAGAGACCATTGCAGCAGCAACAGGAATTCCAAGGGGAGGATAATAATGGTTCAAAGGTTTCAAATTCAACATTCAGGATTGTAAGTAATTTATTAAGCCAGAACATAGTGAGGTTGACATTACAAATTCCATTCCAAGGAGCTACATGAAAGAAAATTTCTGAAAGTTGTTGCTTATCATTTAAAAGTAATTCACTTGTGAAGGGAGGTATCATAAGGTTTATTCTTACCACTTCAGGCTTCTGCTACATTTTTTTGGTAAGAAATCTCTTGATCTACCTTTTTACTTATATAGAATCTTAGAAAAAATGGCAGATAAAGTTCAAGATAAATCTGAAGGAAATGAAACCTCACTCTTTCATCATGGATTAATCAAGTTTCTAGTTTTAGAGGAGTTAAAAATACTAGGCAGAGACTGGTCTTCTTTTCTATTTGTCAACGGTTTTGAAGTGGATGCCATTACCCCTAAAAGAAATCCTAAACCTAGAAGTATACCATCACATTCAGTGGAAGAGCAAAGTGAGCCTATAGGGGCAAAGTAAAGTGAACTAGTAATCATGGAAACAAAGAAATTGTAGAAATTTGATATACATGTTGCTTCACCTGCAAAACAAAATCCAACTATGAGAAAACCTACAAACCATGAGCCAAATTTGACTAAAAATGGCAGGAAAGGGATTAAAAGAAGCCAAACAGTGGCTAAGGGAAATTTAGAAGACTTTCTTCATGCTATTGATATTGAGGAAACCCCCATAGTCCAAGCTAAAGATATAGATGAGGGAGTAAAGAAGCTCAAGAAAGCCAAATCAGCAAAGAAGTTAGAGTTTGAAGGTGAGTATGCATGTTTCATGTTTTAGGCTAGGAAACCCATGACAAGACATGCTAGAAAACTCTTGGAAAGTAGTAAAAAAGTTCAAAGGGTCACTGGCACTGTCCAGCCACCACTAAGTATCATTGACCTACCATCACCTGCAAAAGAAGATCCAGTAATCAAGAAAAAGAAAGGAAAGGAGAAAATCATTGAAAATATAGAGATTGAGGTCCTTGAGGAGCAGTTGAAGTTAGAAAAACATGAAATAAAAGTCTTGAAGAAAGAGGAAAGCAAACATAATGTTCAAAAAGTGTTGTTTGAGAAAATGAAAGAGATTAGGAAGAACGGGTTGATAGTGTGTCAAATACCTTCGATGATACACAATAATTAATCAAATGGACTCAGCCATTGAGAAGAGAGGTGAAGCATGTTATAAGAATGAATGTGCACTTGAAATATAGCAATAGAAAACTGAAGGACCAAGTCAAAGATATCCAAAAGTAGTTGGAATTGATCCATGAGGCACTGGAGAAGAAGGGCTTAAAGATGACTGTAGTTGAGGAACCCATAGCTCAACTTGTCATTAATGAAGAGGAAGCACCTCAAGGCTCTTAAGTTGAGTTTGATTATGTTTTCAGAGCTTAATGGCATGTTGAAAACCAAGTTTCTATAGCTAGAGGTTACCTTTTTGAGACATGGCCAAAATATGGAAATTTCACAGTTTTCCACAGTTTCGTAGCATTTCCTAGGCTTGAGGCCAGGAAAGCACTATGAAAATTTCTGCAGCTTTGTTTTTTCTTCTAAAACCAATTTTTTCATTTTTCTAGGAAGGGAAAAGGTAGTGATGATATTTTAGGTCATGATGAACACTATGGAATAGCGAAGAAGCATAAATTTTTAGTGCAAAAGCCATTTTTTGGATGCTACGAAATTGCTTTGTTTTCATAGTGAGCTATTTTTAAAGGTTTCTGAGTAGTTTAAAATAATTTTTGGAAATTTGGTCACCTCCAAAAGATCAAGGGACCTTTCCACCAAAAATTTATGACTTGAAGACTATGAAATTGAGACGACTCATTAGTGGAAGCCTTCGTTGAATATAGGGTCCGATTTTCCTAAAACATATGGTTTGCTTCCATATGTTGAGGAGTATATTTAAGATGTCAAGTAGTGATGAGATATGTCATATCCTATTCAAACATGTGAGGCTTAGTTGTCAGATATGTAACTGTTTTAAAAGATAAGGTAGTTCGATGTAATCAATAAGAGTTTGAGCCCTATTAGGAAAAGGTCTATTCTAGAGTATTAACTGTCATTTTCCAATTAAAAGACATGTTTTTTTGTTATGTAAGGTGTCATAGGAATATTTTGATGAATCTAGCCAAGAGGCATATCATCTCTGATGTAAGAAGTTCTATTTAAAGGTAGATTATCGAAATTGTAAAGGGTTGGAGATTTTTTGCACCATATGTTGCTTTATGTAATTTGACCGATATCAGTAATGCATAGGACTTCTTCTTGATAGACCTGAGATTTTCATGGAGTTTTTAATGTCTTTCTGATCTATATATTTATGTGTACTAATTGCAGTATATTTAATCATTATTACTCAAAATTCATATATGTATGCTCGGATGTCCTTTATTGATGAAATGACTGTGTTGCCCTATGTTATATGTGTGATTGTCCTTTGTTAAAGACTCTCGTCTGCCTTAGCTTCCATGTCAAGAAACCTTGCCACTAAATATGATGATTTTTTGACTCCATAAGCCCAATGGTTGCAAGCCTGCATTCTTTTCAACCTACATACACAAAAATCAAGTTATTTATCAAATAAAGTTAGCAATCTAATCATATCATTATCTAATATCATAAACCCCTTTCAGAGAGCCCTCTCAGACTAAAGAGGCTAAGCTTCAGTCAAAAGTTGGTTTGAAATAGTTACATAGATTTGTTTGATCAACAGCCAATCAATTGCAATTTTGTGATAAAATCAGGTTGGAAGCAGGTTAGACTTGCCTCCATAGAATTTGGGTACAATGTATTGGAGCCGATATGAACCTCTTGTTCAATTAGGAACAACATCATTCAAATTTGTACAGGGCCACCAATATAGTTATGCATGTTCTACATGTTCATATTTAAGTCCTCCTTGGTGGCGATCTGCTTCAGCTACTCCAAGTACTCGTCAACCTCCTATCACACTTGGAAATTGTGCTAAGCTTCGGGGAGTGAACCAATTGATCGAATCTTTTGGTTTTTGACCATGAAGTATAAAATATTGTACAACCATGCACATTTGGCCTGAATGATTGTGGTAAGCGTGGCGAGATAGTTTTTTTTATGGGTGAGTATCCAAACCTTCGCTTTCTCTAGCTTTATCTGCGGCTTCATCATCTTTAACAATGTGAGTAGCATTTCCTTGTACCACATTTTCCAATCATGCATATGAGTGACGGAACCTTGCACATTATGAAGGATAGTGAGAAAATCTCTGCAATGAATTTTTGTGCTATGAAATCAGAAAATTTCCTTATGCACGATTTTGGTCTCCTCATATAATTCCTACATAGTGTTTCCAAGTGTGGATACTTCAGCAAGCATTACTACTCTCATATCTTCCAGGTAAAATTGTGCAGAAGCTGCACTCTGTGCTGTTGTCTGAAGTTGTTCAATTTCTTGGTGAGTATCCTTGAGGTTATGTACCAAATGTTTGTTCTCGGTCGTCAAGTATTGAGTGTTTGATTCCACAACACCTGCGAAGTTCAAGTTGGCTTTAGAAATAGTGTTTAGATTCTTGCTAGTGTTCACCACAATTACCCTTTCTCTCATGAATGTAGGAGAGACATGATCATCCAGGAAGTGATTTATTTGTGCGTGTATAATATTTCTTTTTAATTCATGAAATGATAGATTATACACATCCATAACCAGATGATCGTCAAGGGTAACTACCTCCCCTTCCTCGTTTGGGGCTTGTTGTGTGGCTAAAGGTGGTGGAGTTTGAATAGTGGCCTGAGGTGTGTTGGGAATCATGTCGACGTATTCATCTTGTGGCTTTGACCCCACTTCCATGTCTCTAACTTCAACCAATTATTCATTTTTTTAGCAAAATCCCATTCCTGCACCTATTCACTCTCTCCTTCTATTGTTGGTTGATCCTGTGAAAAATCTTCAACCTGTATGGGTGTCGTCTCTTTCATTGTGGCACCTTTCATTATTTCCTCTTCTTGCTTCTTTATCTTCTCTTGTTCTCTTCTTATAAGCTCTCATTCTTCCTTCGACTCTTGTTCTACTCTTGTCACTCTATCCACTGATTCTTCCAAGTATTTCTTCTCTCTATTCCTCTACATTGCTCTCTATTGCCTCTTCTTCCTCTTTGATCTGATTTCCAAAAAAAAATTCTGACTCAAAATATATTCTTTCATATTCCATCATTTTTTCTCTTCTGCATTGTCAACTACCTTCCTATATTCTTTTTCCTACACCAGAATGTTAGGGTCCTATAATAATAGGGTTCATAATTTTAGAATTGACTTTGATAGTCTTCTAAATATGTACATACCTTTCCTTTCACAAGTTGTTTTCCCATATTTGAAAATAATAATAATAAAAAAATGAAAAGAGGGTAAAAGTCCTAAAATAAAGATCAAAGGAGTTAGAAAAAGTATAGACCCCAAAAGAAAAAGAGATAAAAATAAGACCTGAAAGTGAGCAAGTCAAAATTCCATAATGCATGATCAGTTAAATAGTTTAATCTTAACTTTTCATTCTTTGAATTTCATGTTTAGATAGAGAATAAAGATATGTAAAATAGTTTAAACTTGAAAAAATAGTAGATAGTTAGAGAATAAATGAGGAGCTGAACAGTTTAATCTGAGCCCTCGGATGAAATAAGATTAGACTTAGATAGCTTTATGCTTTGAAAGAAAAATGGATTTATGGTTCCAAGCTTAAATGCACCCATGAAAATGAAGTTAAAAAAGTTAGAATAATGATGGGTAGGTGGAAAGAAGTTGTGCAAGGCATGTAATAAAGCATCATCGGGAAAAAATTACTAATTTCCCCTCCCCCACAATGATCCATTGTTCTAAACTTTCAGTCAAAGAGGCTCAGAGCATTTATCTAACTTCTGTTGGGACGAGACCCAAGGCTTACTGACTGATTAGTTAAAAATATTGGATTCCCTCCATAAAACCCATTTCATCAGCATATTCACCCTTTTCCAAAACTATGATCCCTTTCCTAAGTAAAATACCTTTTTTCTTAGTGAAAGTACAAACCCTACTTAATTAATTTAATTTTTATTCAAAAAACACTCAAAAACCTACAAAATGCATTTTATCCTAATTTTATGTGTAAAAAATTGAAATGGGAGAAATTATGCTTAAATGACCTAAATTACTTAGTTTAAATACTATGTATTTTGATTCATTTCATTCATTATTTCTCCATTTCATAATAATTTCTAACCTAAGTATTAAATCCTTATAAAATAACCCTTCTCGTATATATTAATTTCTTTATATATTAAATATTCCCAAAACACCCACTTATTTTAAGTTAAACCTATGTTTATTTATCCCACGTGGTAAATAAACCCCCACCTTTTTTCCCATAGATTTGACATTTCTATATTATAATCCTGTTGTTAGTATGAATATTAATCGCAAGCATACAAAAAGGGCTCACTTTAGCCATGCATAACAAACAACCCTAACAACAAAGATGGTTGCCAATATCTTTAGATCTGCAATTAGGTGACCAAGATAAATGCTGCAAAATCTACATCTATGCATTAAAAGACATTAAGTAGAAAATACAAACAAGAGTTGCTCCATGCATCCAATAGATAATACAAGAATATGTTTAAAGAATGTTTTGTATTTTTTGACACCTGGGATGGGAACATAGAAAGATGTTACTAGTCCCCCTCAATGGGATGGGTTCTTGTAAGTCCTCAGTACTTGCTCGGATACTGACAAAATAATATTGGAGAAGAGCACCTACAAAGGGACCTTAGGAAACCATGACGGTGCACTTGAAGATACCTACCTCCAAGGGCATGGCCGATGAAGACATGGAGCGATTTTGGTTTGTGACGGAGTCGGCATGGGTTGCACAGGGCGTGATGGGTGACAATATGAAAAAAGCGAAAAATATACCTAGCCTTTGAAGGAAGAGCTATGGAATGTTATATGGGATATGTATCACAAAATAAGGACGCAACTATCCAGAACATTAAGGACGCCCTGGAACAGATGTTCCGAAGCCCTAAATCCTACTCTCAGGTCGTAGAAAAATTAAAAGATTTCAAGAAGGGGCCAACTGAGTTTGTATGGGAAGCAGATCAATGCTTAAAAAAAGCTATCAGAGAAGGAGGATTTCGGTATGACGACAAACAACTTATGGAATGGTTCATTGCCATGCTACATCCTCACTTAAGCGGACCTATGGGTCGCCAGAATTTTGACTCGCAGGATGAGGCCTTGGGAGCTGCGATGAAATTAGAAGCTACAACTCTAAAAGATGTTGCAGTAGAAGTACATCAGATCCAGGTGTAGCTTGATTCTCTGCACCAGGAAATTCAGAATCTACAGCTAGAAGGAAGAGGGGCTGACACGAAACTAGATCATGTAGTAGGCCACCTGGGACCACGAGCACATGGTCTGGGACAGCAGGGCTCAAGGGAACCTATGCTCTACCATGGAGGGAGATGCACAGCAGGGCTGCGTAGTATCCACCAATGGCCCTGTAATGGCACCCCTATATCCGAACCAAATCAAAGTTGGTACTGGTCTTGTTGGTCAATAGGCCATAAGGCGCAAGACTGCTGAAGCCCTAGTGAAATAAAAAACAGGGGTAAAGACCATACCTCACCGAGAACCGCCTCTGACAGGGATAACTGCCCCCCTGGAGGAAGGGATGGGAGCCGGAGCGGAAGCACAAGTCGAGGTCGAGGCCAGTCACTTTGCTATAACTGTGGGGGCACGGGGCATGTGGTGAAGGATTTCCTGAACCCTTTACAGCAGTCCTGTAGGTATTGTAGGTAGTGGGGCCATATGCTAGAAGAGTGCCCAGCCTTGAAATCAAAGACATAGGAAAAGAAGCTCCCATCTACGCAGAAGGTGCGAAGGGTCCAGACCGGGCTAAGAGGAAAGGATACCAAGGTAAATGTGGTAACGCGTAGTGGATTGGCGACTAGGAGGGCTAAGGAGAAAGACAAAACTGACTCACTGATCTGCAGGGAAATTAGTAACCACGAAGGACTGGACCTGGGCAAAGTAAGGGAAACGTTTATGGAGGCTCAAAAGGACTTCCTTGAGACTAAAATTCCACCATATGCACACCCAGGAGCTGAGGAAGTAACTACAGAAGTTAAACCTTTCTTAGAAGCATGTGTGAGGCTGCTGTGCAACCCTCAGGGAGTACAAAATCTGCAAGCTCTACTATAAAGCTACACAACACGAGCTTCTAGGTCACCCAACATCAAGGATGTGCATAAATTATACAAATACCAAAGACGCACTGGCATGGAAATGTGGCTGACAGTCCAGATCGGTGACCATGAGATGGATCAGGTTATATTAGACCTCGGATCGAATGCCAATATACTACCTAAGCACACTTGGAAATGCATTGGGGAACCCAAGCTAGAGAAACCCACCATCTAGCTTCGAATGGAAAATCAACCAAAAATCATTCCTCTAGGTAGACTCCCTAGCATAGTGGTTGATATCACATGGGTAAGGATCCTAGCTGACTTTGAAGTGATAGAAATTGTGGAAGATGCAGATCCCTACCCTATGCTCCTCAACTTGGACTGGGCTGTAGAGATGGGGGGCATCATCAATCTCAAAAATCGCAGCATGATATTTGAAAATAAGGGCACACGGGTCATTGTACCTCTAGAACTGGTAGAAGGAAAATCTTATGCAGAACCTATACCTAAGGAGGGGGATGGGCATTATGTCTATAAATTGACATTGCTCGATAAGGACAACCTAACCCAGGACACTATACCATAATACGAGGAGGATATTGAGGATCCCAGTAAGGATCTAGAAGCTTGGAAGGCCCGGCTAGGAGAGGCCTCTACGTTGTGTTGTCTTTGTATCTCAAAGGACTCCCTATGTATGATCCCAAGGGAAAGGATAGGAGTAGGGCTAGGCCTGAGTAACTGCGGCCAACCCACCCCGGGAGAAGGACTGGTCGACCCACGAGTGAGAAACAGGCTCCCTATGACACCTGTAGGTTCTGTAGGTAGCAGTCCCATGCATCAAGCCACCCCTACAACAACGACATAGCCAGGGGTCAGGCAGTTGGTTCCGACGTCAGCCCCCCTTAAATCGTTAGTATAACAAATAATAAAAATCTCTTGGTCTTGGGCCAAGAGCTACTTAGGAAGCAAGCCTCTGTTGGGGGAAGACATGAATTTGTCACATATCGGTAACCATAGCATAACGAGTACACCTAAATCACTGAGGATGCAACAACTAGTCGTTGGGACTGTACCCTCTGGTAAAAAGCAGAAGTTATCGTTGAGAGAAGCGGCTCCTGAGTCGTTGGTAGGTCAAGTTACGGGAAGTTTTTACGGTTCCTTGGGAAACCTACCCGGCATAAAATATCTCTCTCTATAATCCGATGGACAATGCTTGAAAGGGGGCTGGATAGTCCGGTTAGCAGTATTGTCTCATGTAAATAATCAGCCTACTTCAAGTGTCTCGTAGAAACAATCGAGCAGCGAACTGTGTTACAATTAAAACACCCCTCTCATGACTGGTCAACCCCCTTCGTCAGGTAGTAGTCACCTAGATCCAGCATTCATTTTTCGCTCAAGGATACCGACTACTACCCCTACCGAAACCTCTACCCCAACTAAACCTAAGGTTGAATAAGTGTTGGAAGATGAGCTTGAGTTAGAAGAAGTGCCCCCTCCATAGACCATAAGGAAAGGAAAGGAGAAAGCCCAGAGTTTAGGGACTACCCCACAGGCAACAAAAAGGCACTGAAGTTCCCCAAGACATGCCAAGCCTCCGCCCTCAGAACAGGATGACCAAGAGGGGGCTCTCCCGGCTAACCCGAAGAACTAGTTACCCCCCTTCGTTTGACCACGATTACCGTCTACACAAATACCGAAAAACTTGGATGGCTTGATAACCTACCTACAGACTCCGATAACCCCAAGAGAGGTCCCCATCATTAGTGACCCCTGTGGATGCCTCCATGAGGTCAAGTTCGAGGATCATGATCTGGCAGACCATGATGCTTTCCTGGAATTTTCCTTTGAATTATACTTTGATACAATCTATGAGGATCATGGAATCACAGTAGTACCTAAACGATGGGTATATGGCTTGGCGAGATCCGGACTCCTGAATCTGCTCCGCATGCCCCACTTTGGCCATTACAACATCACAGATCGATTGGCATGCTAGTTAATCACCCTCATTCACAATGGATGCTTATGGATTCGTGATAGGGTCCCTATCGATGCTGAGCTGATCCACAAGATTACAGGCCTCCCGATTCCGGGGCCGCACCCACTCACGAATGTCGGAAAGAAGTTTGAAGCTGCTACTGCTCTGTTTGTTCGGGAGACCTATGCAGTATAACGAAATCAGCATGGGTTTGTAATCCAAACCATCAACGACCCTACTACACAGATGGGCACTCGACTGTTAGTGTGCAAACTCATGTGGAGGTGTCAGGTTGCGACTGTCCCTGCGTATGTCATCCAACTATCCAGCCAGTGCGTGAAGGTTGTGTTCTTTAATTGGGCTCAATACTTGTGCGATGAATTTCTCGCTAATATTCGTGAGTCTCAAGAGCATGGGACATATTTCTTCTATTCGTTGTTGTTATTCCTCATAGCACTAGTCACCTTGGACAAACCAGAGGAGTCGATCGTTCTAGAGCTCCCTACTGAGATGTGTGAAGGTGCTTGGTATGCTCACTTATGGAACTCTAAGGATAAGCAGTGCATCGAGGATAACAAGGTCTTTTGGGTCCTCTTCCAGAGTAGTGTCACCACTGCCATAAACTCTCGACCCTAATTATCCCCCACCATATATGACAAATACAAGCATATTGCTGCATTTCAAATCACCATGCACTAGCTCCAGATTCGTAGCCTTGCCAGTCAGACATGGATGGATTTCCCTTATATGGTACTTGATGAAGAAATTGATCTACTAATCTCACTGTGCCCCCCCGCCTGGAAGAAACGTCTCCCCGACAGTCCAGCATCAGTTACAGTCAAGCCCAAAGGTAACTCACCACAGCAAAATGATACAGCTCTGACCCAGGTAAATACCGCCACCACCCCTCCTCTCTAAGAGGTTGGGGAAATCAGAATCAGGACCAGGGAAGAAACAACACACCCATTGTGGGCATTACGACGTGACAGTCGCGTTAATGGACGGAGACCTGGAACAGATCGAGGACACGGTCACCATGGCTACGGAGGATAAGTGGGCACTTATCAGGGCCCAGTGGAAGGTAGGGTTCGACTCTGTTCAGGAAGAAATTCGGGCTCTCCAGGTCAAGAAGGATCACCCCCCACCCAGTGAATGCTAGGCACCACTTCTGTCAATCGACAGCATCTCAGCACAAATCAGGGAAGCTGGTTGACTCTGGAGTATCCCTAATGGTGGCTTAGTCGGAATGCAGCCCCTGGAAGTCATAGGAATTCATTTGAAATTCACTCAGCTGCCCCACGACGCCTTAGAAAGTCTCCTTCACGTTGTCTCTCGGGATATTAGTGACCGCAGTCAATCCGCCACTCGACAACTTGCAGCATCCCAGCACAATATTGCATAGAAGAATGATGAAGTAATCCAGGCTATGTCACAATAGGCAGAGCTTGAGACTGTGATCCACCAACTTTGCATTGAAGTCACAAAGGAAATCATGGCTAAGGATACATTTAAGAGTAAGGTGGAAAAATTGGTTTCTGCTTTCAAAGCCTCTCAACTGGAGATACACACTGTCCGAACTCAGCTGGAACAACAGATTTCCGACTTACAGGCTAGATTACAGCCTGGCACTCACCCAGAAGTCCGTTCCCAGTGTGCCGCTCTAATCACAACTACAACAACGACAATCATGGGGAAAATTGATCAAGGTGTCACACTGCTAGAATCAGCCATGCAGCTCTGGACTCAAGTCCAGCGTGATCCAGTCCTCCAAGAAATCAATCATGACTTACGACAAAAAGAAGAAGCCATTGAAAATATCCATGCTACGTTTCCTACGTTGGTGCCTGCCCAACGTTTGGCACGAGTAGAAACTGAAACTCCGGCATAAATAGCACACCATGGCCGAATGTCTAAAGCCCTGGACTACCTCAGCCCTCCGGTTAACACAAGACATCGATGGCGCAACCAAGTTTCTTAATCAGCTTCTTGCAAGCGTTACCACGGTCCCTGAAGATCCACCTTCCCAGAATCTGGTCACTCTTGCACAGAGTGTTGCTGCCCAAATTCAGGATGTACTCCCTCTGCTCATACGATCTCTTGACACCTTGCAGGTGCAAGTAGAAGCCGAACCACCACAGTAACTCGGGACGAGTCACAAGATTGTGTTCGGGGACTGTTGGAATAGTGTCTCCTAACAAGCTACGAAACTGGTCCATTTTGAATATTTTTTATTATATTTAGCCTACTGGAGTGGTTTTTGGGTGTGTCAAAGCCCTGAATGCATTGTAATGGGTCAAAGGGTAAACCAGGGGTCCGAAAACCATGGGCTGCGGACCATAGGAAAGTCAAGGTTGCATTGTTATAAATAGAGATGCATTTTGTATTGTAAAGGATAAGAAATGGTGAGCTATTGATGGGAATTATGATTTAAGCTATCTGTTTGGGTTTTGGGGAATGGACTCCTACTGGCTATGTGCACGGAGATCCAAGTCTAGCTGTGTGCGGACCCTGCTACTGTGTGCTCAGGTTGGGAAGGGAATTGTAAGGAAGAATTGATGAATGAATGAATGCGAGATATTGTTAGAGACTGAATATATGAGTACTATTATGTGCATTACTAATAATTATTGTATTGTGTGTTTTCTGTCCTTAAGTTGCGAAAGATCTATATACTATGTTCTTGGATCTAGATTTGTTATGTTTTGTTTATATACTGTTGTGTTGATATAATAACAACCATATAAATATAGATCTAGTGCATGTAGATGCGAATAGAGACTTAATTTACCCTGCACAGAATAAGGTAATCGGAGATTACAGGACCTAGCATAGCTCTGCTTGCTTTACCCATCCTTTCTCAGGGTGCGAAAACCTGGTTCCAGCACCCACCCATACTCCTTTGAGTGAGAATTTGACCTGCGCAAGAAGGTCACTACTGAAAGGGCCAGTAGTATAGGGTTTTGTTGGAAAACCTTGCACATCGAACCTGGATCAGGACCCCTCGAGCCAATAGTACTTCAGATCTAAAATCCCTCTCTTTTGATGGTGAAGAAAACCCAAACAAAAAAATGGAACTCAAAGGGAGCTCACAAGAAAAATGGTAGCAAGATATGACAATGATGGTGGATCAAGTCAGACCAAAAGTATAAATCCAGAGTGATCTTTAGACAGCAAAAGGTAGGGAGTGAATGGAAAAACCCTTGTATTTATAACAAAATATTGAGTTATTCTAGATATTGGTGCATAATTAAAATATTATTAACCAAATCAAGATCCAACTTCTATGGAATATTTTATTATATTTGTTGGAGGGAAAAAGAATTTGACTTGGGTCAAACCCCTTTATTTGTAAATAAAAAATAAATAAATGATTTATTTATTATTTTAAGGATTTGGTTGAGTAATAATCAAATAAATGATGATTTATTTAATTATTTATTCATGATTTAGTCAAATTTAACAAGGAATATTATTTAAATAAGGTTTATATAATTATTCCTGGAAAATAATAAGATAAATAATCACTTATCCAATTAATTTTCCTCTTTTGGGTTAAATATGACCAGGAATATTAATTAAATTGATGTTTAACTAATTATTCCTTGAGGAAAATCAAACAAATGTGGATTTATTTAATATTTCCTCATGGGGTTTCCTGTTTAGACCATAAACAACTTAATAAAGGTGGTTTACTAAGTTATTTTTCATAGTGAAAGCAATTTTACCTATGTTAAAATTGGTCTTACATCGTGTACTTAGGTCCATCTAATAGTAATAGGTTAGATTTCCAAAAAATGGTGTAACATATTGCCCCCCAGTGTGCGAGCTTTAGGAGCTAATCGTATTACCAAAGTATGTTGTAAGAACTTAATCACTAGACACCGAAGGGAAATTCATAGAGAGATAAATATAAGGTAGACCGAAGTGCTAAAGGACTAGACCCTGAGGAGGTGAGAGTTATAGGTGCAACAAGTCTCTTTTATGACTGAGTACCTATGCTATAGGTGGCGGGATAAGCATACTTATGCCCACTGAGACAAAGTACAAAGAATAATCCGTCCAATAAATAAGGGACTGAGGTATATAGTACATGTTGGCATAAAAATGAGCTAGATAGAAATATGATAATGAATCACACGTAAATACTGTGCTTGGGATAACATCCAGGCCTTATACAATAATATTTGAGTACATGAGATACAAATACAACCCAAATGCCCCTGTAAACAGGAAAGGGATCTAAAAATCTGACTCATACATGCAAACAAAAATGCACTGCAAGCGGCTGAGGCTGACATCACCAAATATATGGAGCTGCATCAAAGGCTGTAATGAAAAGGTCATCCGGGCATGTGGGCGGCTACCTGTAGGGCCACTCCCTCATGAGGGCTGAAACATCTCACACAAACCTGAGAAACACCAGTATCATCTGTTGCATCACTGAACCATCAAGTATATGAATTTCAATCATGCTGAAAGGAGCTAGAGCTGAGAAAAAATAAAGTCAAAGGGAAATAGAGAGTCCCTTTCTGTAATCCGAGGCACCAAACTAGAGTGGAAGCTCAAACCAAGGTACACCACTCTCTAGACTTGTCTTTTGGAATGAATGATCTGATGTCAAAAGAAGGAGGTCTACCATAGGTTAGGCAATAAAGGATCCTAAACTAAGGCATGAGAGAAAATAGTAGAGCGATTGACAGACTGACAACAGGGATGATGATGAAATGAGGGGTACTGAGTAGCGGGCGGATGACTTCCCTTGTTAGATCATAAAGGGCATGGATGACCTAGCAGCGACTGACACAATATCATAAGGGATAGGGGATAGTAGGACTAAAGGCCATAATGTGCGACATGAGAGAGGAATCAAGAAATGAAGGATAGAGGACTATAGCAGGATACAAGGGGACTTGGGGTAGACTCCATGGATTTGATGATGTTGCCACATAGAAAAGGTCCAATGGGGACCATAAATACATCAGTACATGATGGTTACTCACGACAGAAATCGACACGAGCAAGGAAAAGTATGGAGACAATGTGGTGCCCCAAGTACAAGTGTTGCAAGTGAAGAAATTTGATTTTGAGGAGGGGTGAAGTGACCCTTCTTGGACAAAATGTGTCCTGGAAAAGTATCAAATCATGAAAAACTAATAGATATCTAGTTTGGGGCTCGGTGAGATCTTTCTAATGGTACAGACAATTTTTCAAACTGAGCTATAATTTTGCTGTAGCAGGCAAAAGAAAAATCCAGAGTTTATCTTTTGATAATGCATTTTCTCTCCAAACTCACTCATTTTCAAGTGTAGCTGTGGTGAATGTAAAGAGGAGAGAAGGCCCTAAATCTTGCAGCAATCGTAGCGGACAAACTAACCATTGGAATGAAGATCCTCCAGTTGTAGGTAAGAGGCCTAAACATGCTCTTTTAAGTAAGGGGATTAAAATTTCAGTTTAGGCACCCATAGCTCATTAATAGGCCAGGTCACACTTTTTGGGGTCTGTTCTATGACCTGGGTAATAGGTACTGGGTGTAAAACTGTGACCTGTCCTAGGAAATAACCTGAAAAGTGAGACCGGTTAGAGAAATGAGGTTTGAGTGCTTTTTTTGGCTGAGATATGGGATTGTTATGGTTGAGGGGCATAGGTGCCCCCAAGCATGTTATGTTCATGCCAAAATGTATTTAGAAAGGGGGATTCTAAACACATTTTATGATGTGGTGTGCCATTTGTTTTCATTATGGTTATGATTTTTGAGAAAGGGAATAGAGGATTACCAATCCCTTTTGGTACTGCATATATGAAGCAAATGGACTTAAGTTTCTGGGTTGGCGTACATGGTGTCACTATCCCAAAGAGTGGATTTGGAAAT